>WOVY01012012.1:0-436856 GCA_013436015.1 Rhipicephalus annulatus | reverse complement strand
GGTTCACGAACACACCTCAGCCATTTAACGGCCGTGGACTTGTCAATACGTCGTATATATACCAGCTTGCAACGTTTTTCAGGTTATGGAAAACCTTACGTTCATGAAGAGTCACAGTTCTTACGCTTCCAGTTTCGTCATGATACCTCAAGGCGTGCCGTGTACCGTTACCGTTTGCTTTCCGTTGAGTGCTTTACATTCCTCGATCTATGCCATTCATACTGAGTTGGTGAGCCAGCAGCAGTGGCGACAAGATGTTCATGCACTGCCTCTTTAACGTGCAGCTTTTTGTGAGCTTCATTAAATGTTCAATGCTACGCTTGGACAGCGTGGTGCCCCTGTGTGCATCGGAACCGTCAGACGTCTTTGACGATCACCGTAACAGTATCCAGCCAACCTTGCCTTCTTTTCTGTCGAGAGGTGGCTCTTACCAGCCGCATGATGCGCCTTCGCTGTCCGCGTTAACTCTGTCGTTCTAACTAGCAGTTCCAAGTGCATTTGGGTAACATCATCGATAGTGACTATGAGAGACACTCAAACTACAGCGCTCTTTTAGTGAAAGAGGCAGCAGCAGTGGTTACACAATGCTCATGCAATGCTTTTTTATAGTGCAGGTGTGTTCTTTAGACAACGCCTATTTTCCTAGCTCAGACAACCGTTGCCTGCAGCTGTTTACTCGCTCACAGGCTGTCATTTCTTCATATATATCTGTTTCTGCTCAGCTTGCGTACTGTGCAAGTTGCTTGTTCTTGAGCTGAAACCCTGCCGTGGAGGATGCAGGGGTGATTTAACGAGAAATTCTAGGACGGCTACTGGTTTGTCTGCATCATTATTAGGGGTGGTTGTGGGCACAAATAACAGTGGCTCAGCAACCGCAGACAGCAAACTTGCAGTTTTGGCCATGTTTTCTAGAATGCTTGCTGAGCAAAATAAGATAACCCAGGATATTGCTGAACTTTGTTCTCCCGTCAGCCTGTGCTTTGAAGCTTTCGAGACACGTCTGTCTGCTTTTGAGTCATCAAAGTATATGTCTGGCGTACCTAAACAATGCTGGACGGCGTCAAGACGACCATTGAGTTCATTAACGACAATGTAATCTACCTCGCGGCTCAAAATCACGACATGAAAAATGCACGGCGCTGCAAGATTTCGATCCTATATGAAATTCTGGTAACTCAAATGATAATATGACATTAGTGAACACTATATCAAAATTTTTCACGGAAGCACTTCGCGTGAATTGCCCACAAACAGAAAAATGTCGTATGATCGGCAAACGTTTTGCGGGTCGTATACATCCAATTATATTGAAATTTCTTGTATTCTGCGAAGACGCTCCAATGCTAAAAAATGCGTTCAAGCTAAAAGAATTTGGTGTACGCATACCAGAGCACTCCTCAAGCAACGTACAAACCATCAGAATAAAGCTGTATGAGGCAACCAAATCTTACCGAAGTAGTGGCTCCTCGGTGCATATAATGTATGACCCGCGTTTATTGAAGGTGTGCGCTACTGCTAGATCTGCATTCGAACACGACTGTGCGTCCTACAAATATTGTTATCTACTTCAGCTCCTGCTTGTATCCTTCAATTATATTCCCTGGACTTCCCTAATAAATATCTATGCTAGAAGTTAATATCTTCCTGACTTCTTGTTATTAGGTCCCTGATCTAGGCTAAAAGTTAATAAATTTCCTGACTTCTTGTTATTAGGTCCGTCTTTTCCCATATGATTGAAGTTAAAGAAACATGGTTTCATGAAGTGAAACCTAAGTGTCACTGCCAAAGTTTAATGTTACAAGAATTTATATAGCTGAAGGCAGAGAAGCACGGTAATTTGTACTTTCACTCTAACTTGAAGTTTTGTGTACTTGACGTTTCATTTTAGGCTGAGTCAGTTTCGTGCAAAATGTACTTTTAGCCCCTTACTTTTCTTTTTGGCGTCTTCCACCCCTCATCGAACCAGATCTTAGGCTCTTTGGTTTGCTTTATTACATTTATCTATGAAATCGCACGACATGCGCCAAATATGACATGCATGGGTGATTTTAAGGTAAGGGATGTAGAGTGGCGTTCATCCTAATTGACGAATCTTGACTTTTAAGCGAGTAGAGAAGCTTTGCACATTTGGTTGGTCTCCATTGTAAAACAGTCAGTGATGGCACAAGAGGTACGGTGATTTTAGACGTTCTTAGTACTTGGGTCTACAATCTTGGGTACAAGTGAGTTGTGGTCGAAGGGAAGTCACAACATAAGGAAGAGATTGCATTCATTTCTTGTCCTGTTCGTAAATTGAAATCCGTGTGTTCTAATTTTTACGACAATAACCACGTGGATGATCTTTTTATTGTATGGATGCGTAACAGCCGCTACAATGCCACTGCAAAGAAATAAAGAATGACAAATGCAGTTTTGGTTGTTGACTTACTGTGCCATCTTGTTCGCAGAGCTTCGTGCATCGTATGCATATTAATGAAGAAGTTACTCGTAACAATATTGGTGGAGGTGGACTACTCCCACAACTGAATCGAAACGCGCAGCGGTCGCAACGCCGGCAAACCCATCGACGGCTTCAACTGCTGGTATACTTCTTCGCCAACCTCTTCTGCCCAAGCCATGACCTTCGTCATACTCCCGTTTTTCCGGGATTCCGGCACTTTCCCCGGTAACGGTGCCTTCGATATTGACGCATGACTGAACCGGTACGAGCGCGTCAGTGCTACTCACCGCTTGGATCGCAATGCCCGTGCTCGCCACCATGCTTTTCCATTTCGATTGCACTACGCGAACGTGGTTTCAAAGCCACTTATGCATAATACAGAGCAGACGTCCCCATAAAGACAGATCCGCAACCTGTTCAGTAATTCATTTGGTCGTCATTTCGCTGCAAAGAAGACTCTCGGCACATGGGCCAGTCTTCTACCGGATCCTACGTCTCCTACATTCTTGACGTCTTGGCCCTTTGTAGCAAGACTGACCAGTGCATGTCGGAAGACGAGAAAGCTAGCCATGTCCTAAAAGGCATTGCCGATGACGCTTTTAGCCAGCTGAATTTTATGGTCACGAGCACCGAGGCGATCCTTAAAGAATGCTGACGTCTCGAATACGCTAAAGCCCGGCCAGCCGCGAAGCTCCCAGCATGGTGCGCCTTTTGAACACAGCAGCGACTTCATATGACGACGTCTTACACCAGGCCTCTCGATATGACAACCCCACGCGTGTCATTCGCCTGAGAGGTCGGAGGCCACACAACAGGTAGCCCACGCCATTTCAGACTACGACCGGACTTCGCTGATACAAGCCGTCATTCGTCAAGAAATATCAAATGTTCGCCCACATCCTGTTCCTCCCTTATACTCTGCTGAGCCTTTTTATTGACCCCCTTCTGCCACTCGCCTTGCTTCCATCTATGCTCGTCAACGTAATTCATCCGAAATGGGCGTACCTAAGATGGCAAGCCCATTTATTTCGTCTGCTGAGGCCAGGATTCCTGCTCACGAGGGGCTAGTTCTTGAACCGTCCACCACGTGCCGCATGAAGTTGAGCCCTCCCCCTCGTTCCCACTTTTATCCTTTTACCATGATGCTGGTGAGTTTCGTGAGCAAAGTGGTTAGCCGAATGCAGCCATGAAGATTATTAGGCCTGCTCACTGTCACTCGTTTTTCCCGAGCGAGCGCGCGTACGAGAGGCTGCAAGTCTATTGCCAACATCGTCTCCCGATAAATATAGTGTTCGTGACAAGTTTGCATGCTTAACAGCTTTATTCTGCCTTTTGGGTAAAAAAGGGTGGTGGTTTATTCAAGTAATGTATTGTGATTGAAAACGTTTGGAGATTTACATGTCAGCTATTTCTTCCATGAACAAGTGAAAGATTGTACGCTATCGAATGAGCGGTCGAACTATAAGAGCAAACTTTGATAGACCAACAAAGTGGCGAAATAAATAAGGTAAACTGTATTCCTCTTTTATTTATTACACACACATGCACGCACACTTGCTATTTAAGCACGCAGAGGAGCTGTTTCTACGTACTTTAAAAGTTTCTGCCGTTTTATTTGTACTATTTGGAACATCTGTCTTCATAGACACGTAGTTATTGAGGAGTGTGTGTGCTGCTGCCACAAGTCCATACTCAGCCAATAACAGGGCGACGATCATTCGAGAGAAAACAAACTCTTTCATTTCAAAAAAATTTCTTCTGACCGATACAACGATCTTGTGACCTCTTTTGTTCTGGCCGCTCTCGCAGAGGTTCGTAGTCGGTGATATACCTTAAGGCCAGCAAAATATTTAATATAGACCCCCAGTATGGGGTCTATATTAAACCGTGTATCCCCAGTAGGTGCATCTACTTCACTGCCAGTTCTTGGATTTGTATATATTTGGTAGAGATTCTTAAATATTCTAACGAGAAGGGGAAATCACAATCGTGAAAACAAATTGAGAAAGCGCTTTACCGTGTCTACATGCCTCTAGCTTTTAAGGAAACATGTTAGGTCAAGACTGACAGCAATAGAGTGGCAGGAACACCGGCATGAAAATACTATGCCCAAAACCGATGTACTAAGTAATGCAAGAGCATTCATTCCAATTTAATCAACCAAGTAAACAGAAGTAATGCAAGTACGTGTCACTAATTGCCAATAGAAAAAGGTTTACGGATCCTTAAAGAAAAGCTCCTGTTCTGAACTTGCTGCCACGCGCGTTTAGTATTTTAATGCCGGGGCTTACGACAACAAGTAAGAAGCACACAGGACATCTTTATTTTGGACAAAGAACGAAACGTGGTGGAAATAGTGCCAGTGGAACGACTTAGAAATATGTACTATGGACGTACGTATGTATGTATGTACCTTCGGGTCACAAAGGAAAGCAATGCCGACGTGAGCTTGACGAACGACACGCTCCTATTTCGTTCTTCAGTTGTCCTTGGAAAACGAAAACACTCAGAACTTCGGTCCCTTTGCCACGACAATTAGAAAAGCAGCATCGCTCAACCATTCGGATATACAGCTGTACAGATTGCGAATATCCCGTGCACAAAAATGTATGACTTATCTACTCTGCAGTTCACAGACAAAGAAAAAGACGGTCTTCTCGAGTCGCCAACAAGCACACCAGCACGCCACCAAAACGTTCATCGAGCTTGTCAATTTGTCTGTCGATCGACGAAAGCAAGCGAAGCACATCTGTGCAGCGAAACACACCAGTCAAACGAAGTGACGTCAGAGCCCTTTGCAAACACAGTGAGCAGGCCTGAAATTGTCTAGGTGGCATTAGTTAGTCACTCAACCTGTTCTCTCCAGTCGCCCGTCATTGTGGGAGCCAAAGTAAAGTGCCCTCGCTTCCAGCGCATTCTTCAGGCCCTGCGCCATGCTCCCTACCAGGCTGCTGAAATTAGCCGCTTTCTCCTTCTAACCACTACAACCACTTTTACTTACATACGTTTTTACTTACGGCGTTCAAGAGCCAGCTGTTGTGGAGTACGCGAGCACGTTTCGAAGCAGCCAGGCATTGTTTTTTTTTCTTTCAGACTGGGGTCTTCTGTCTTTCTTTCGCTCGGATGAATTCGTGTCCTCACTGAATAGTACAATAATGAAGAATTCATGTACCCCGGCTGCGGCGGCTGCATTTCCGATGGAGGCGGAAATGTTGTAGGCCCGTGTGCTCAGATTTGGGTGCACGTTAAAGAACCCCAGGTGGTCTAAATTTCCGTAGCCCTCCACTACGGCGTCTCTCATAACCATAGAGTGGTTTTGGGACGTTAAACCCAACATATCAAATCAAGAATTCATGTACGAAGAAGTTAGGCTAGCTGAAATGAATATCTTTTAATTTTTTTATCGTCACCTCTTATGCGTTGTATTATAATTTCAGCTTCAATACTTAATTTGTGGCTAAACCATACGTTTCGCAACCACATAATTAGTGCTCCGAAATTGCATTCTCTAGTTATCCCTTTGGAAGTTCTCTCAGTTTCTTATTTCTACTTAGCGCTTATTCTGTGCTTCACTGTACGTAAGGTGCTATATATATTTTTGGAAGGTGCTGACACCCCCTGTAAAGTTGTTTGTGCTGCGTGGTGCACGTGTCTCGCCCAAAGCCGCATTTCGGAGTGTGGCAGCTTGGGCGTTACGAACACTGGGTGGTAGGTGGCATTGTGCTCGCGTTTATCACTACTATTATTATCATCATGATGTAGCGCCGGCGGCGAGCCCTGGCGGAAGGCAAGCCTTGGTGGCAGGCGAGAGTTAAGCGAGTCTCTGCTGCGCTTGGAGGCTGCCGTGAACGGTTGTTCTAGTGTGGGTCCTCGGCGCTTGGTCGGGGTCGTCGGGGCCCCTCATGGTAACGGCCCTTACACGCGCTAGCCGCACACCCGCTCCGCACACCCGCACCACACAAAGGGCTAGAGCGGCCGTCTATGTGACGTCTTGCAGAGCGGCTCTCAACTCTTTAAAGCCGCCAGCCGGCTACTGCAAAAAACGGCCTTGACGGCCGCCCCATCGGCTCGCTTGGCAAACATGGCACTGGCTGAAGTGGGCGCTGCAGCGACATGGAAAAAAAAGTACAGCGGATTTTATCGTTGTGACTATCGTAAGCGCTGTGAGACTCCCAGTGAGACATCAGTAGCCAGCTGGTGTTCGCTGGCCCGTCAGGGCGTGCGATCGACAACGGAAACGAAGAAACGAGCGCAGCGTAGAAAGTGTGTTTGCAGATGTGAGCGTCGTCGTTTCGTGTGTTTCCTGGGTTGTACCATCCATCTTTCAAGTGTAATCGCAAGAAAGTTCAGATATTTCCGTGATGTAATCATCCATCTTTCCAGAACAGGATATGCGTTCAGTGCGCGTCGGGTGTGTTTTGTGTGTGCCGTTCGTCGCACCATATAGTTAGCATAAATTTTGAACGCTTGCGAGCGTTAGCTTCTGCCACGATAAGGCAGGACAAGTTTTATTGCCCGTCGTTGTTGTCATTCGTAGTGCGCAATGCCATACGAGTGCTGTTGTGTGTAGCGCTGTGATGAAGTTCCGTGGACCGTGTCACATTTGGACGATTCTGTCCAGTGTTGTGAAGTGTGTTCATGAGATGTAAACCATGAAATATTTAGAAGTGTACAGCTCAGTTTCCGATTCGTGTAGTTGCGTGCATGTGCCCTCAAGAGGAGCTACATAGAAGACATTTTTGTGCATGCAGCCCCCTCCCCCCTTTATTTAGGGTACGCATCATGATCGATTGTCTACGAATGCGTGAAATAAGTTATTGTACACCAAGTTTATAGCAAGTGTAAGAGTTGCAATAAATTGTCAAATGGTTGACAATAGCTGCTAATTCAATATGAATAATTTTGTCCAGATTGCAGGCAGTCATGCTACATTACTTCAGCACCATGACAACATATCCAATATGCGATGGTTATCTGCTTGCATCCAGCATTGGAAGAAGAGTAAACAGTATTTTCAATATCCTGCCGAAACGCCCATGTCTGTCTTGTTCAACATACCTCTGTCATCATCAAAAATATTGCGTGTAGCAAAATATTTCAAGCGCATGTAGGATCAAGAAAACTTTAGACAAGAAATATGCTTATTATCGTTAGCTCAGTGCTTGATGTCTGTTTCTTCCTAATACTGCACA
The DNA here is from genome assembly GCA_013436015.1 of Rhipicephalus annulatus. Taxonomy (NCBI): domain Eukaryota; kingdom Metazoa; phylum Arthropoda; class Arachnida; order Ixodida; family Ixodidae; genus Rhipicephalus; species Rhipicephalus annulatus. Next base: position 429,224 of record WOVY01012012.1, on the reverse strand, counting down.
GAAACTAAAAAACGTACGCTTTGTCTCCAAAAAAGGATGCCGTCTCTCAATCAGCTAAAAATATTTTATCAATGAATTACAAGAATACGATGATAATTCATCATTCTTCTCAGCAGTAGATATTTTGCAATTGGTACAAAGTAGACGAAGGAACTTGTCGGCAATCCTGTACGCTAGTCACCTGTCATTGGCAGTTGTTGAGGCTTTTTGGGTAAATGAAATCAGCATAAGCTTCCAAGCGGGCTATAATTAATAAACCCAGCTATATGTGCATGTTTTTGCGGGATAGTGTTCAAAGATTTCTGGAGAAAGCTGGAGCTATTCCACTCTGTGAAGGTGGGTGTTCAGCAAAGCTGTGTGGCACAGGGATTTTGTTTGCTTACTTTTTAAATTTATACACATAATAGGATTTTTTGAAATTTTAGTATATGCATTTTTAAAGCAGCTACACTTCAGCTTATGTGGCCTAGAAGTGCAACATGCAGGTTATGTATTTATGTATGCATTTATTTATTTGCTAATTAATGTTTTCATTCACCTTTTTTCTGTCTAATTTTTTTATCCATCAGTAGTGAGTGGCAGTGTTTGCTCATTTCTGTGGTGCATATCCACTAGGAGCTTTCTGTAGATTAGGTTTGTGTTTGCAGAGTCGCAGTAAAGCCATACTTATTATTCTCAGGGTTGCACTGACGTCCGTCTATTTGCCTAAAGCGTCAGCTGCCAATCAAACTCGTTCTGGACGCACACTGCCTTTTAATTCAATAGTTGAATCTCGAGACAGTTGTCGACCATAATTTTCCATCGAATATGTAAGCTCGTAGAGTTGTGTGGACCTATACAGTATAACCTCACTGATACATTCCCGCTTAATACGATTTCCCAGCTGACTGATATGTGTGGTGTAACATCCCAAAACCAGGATATGGTTATGAGAGACGCCGTAGTGAAGGGATATGAAAATTTCGCCCACCTGCGGTTCTTTAACGTGCACGCAAATCTGAGCACACGGGCCTACAGCATTTTCACCGCCACCAAAAAAGCAGCCACCGCAGCCCAGATTCGACCTCATGACCTGCAGGTCAGCAGCCGAGTACCTTAGCCACTAGGCCACCGCGACAGAGCAATGATTTCCCGGCTGCTACGCTCGCAATCCTGAAAATAAATTAAACCGATTTGAATCCTAAGTATCCTCAGATCCTGCATTTACTGTGCGCATTTTTTTCAGAAACGTATCGACGTTTTATTGTATATTGGTACCCTGCACCATGAATGTGAGACATGAATAAATGATGTGAGACATAATTCCAACTTGGCGACTTAGGTGATTCGAGGCAGTCTAATGACGTAGATATTCACCTGTTTCGACGAGACAATGACGTCTCTAGATTGTTGTTGTGCCTCTGTGCATGAATAACAATGGAACCAAAACGTAATATACTCTTCGCACTGACGTAACATCAGAGTTCGCATTCCACTGTGTCGGTACTGCAACATGGCTGTTTTAGAGCCAGCCGTGCAAGCCATTCGTGGCCAAGTGTTGGCCCAGCGTTGGGGATAGATTAGCAGTTCATTGCCCAAGAATGCCCCAAGTTGACAATGAACCGCCGACAATGGCTGTGCCAGCTGAATAGAACGGCGATGTTGGACCGGCGTTGACAACATTTCGCCAATAATGGCTGTGTAACCCGATTAAAACGGTGGTGTTTGACCAGCATACAAAACTTTCCGCCAATATTGGACGTGCCAGCGTATTAAGACGGCCACATTGGACCGAGTTGTACAACCAACAGCCAATACGGGTGAAGCCATGCAATGAGGCTGGCATTATTGACCCGTTGTTTGAACGTTATTGCCGGCGTCGGCTCAAGAGTCAACTTCGTTGGCATAACACTGAACCGGTATGAGCTAATTTCGGCGTCTGCTGCTTTTCGCGCTGTTCTGGTCCCACTCACGTGTCGATTTTTCAAGTTCGAGAGAATATTATGACGGGCTCATCAGTAAAATATTTTGTCGTTAAATTATGCACAACTAGTTGATGTGCATGATTGTTGATTGAAGTAGCGCAAGGTAAACTATTTTGCTGATAAACATTTATAGAGTTTGTCGCCAGTCGGACGGCCGATGCGATGCTTTCCCAGATGAAGATCGTGCAGATCTGTATGATGAAGCAACCGCGGATGCCACTGCTGTACATGACCCACTTCGACGTGACCCAGCGCACGCACGTGTGCCGGCGTTCCTTTCGTCGCATCCCCCCGGCGAGGCAAAGCCAAGCGCTTTGGGCTTCGTGGATATCGGACGCAAAGCGTTTCGTATTGTGTGTCCTGCTATGCTATCGCCGCAACCGATTTGGTTTTTCTGCATTCACAGCGCTATACCAGTTAACGGCACACAAGTACTTGACGTGTGGGAACTGGAGTTATCAGTTGCGTTAAGGTGATTGAATCGAACAACACACGCACTTGCCGTTATCTGACACACGCACCGACGCTCGCATCATGTGTCGCAACGACCACACGAATTACCTACAACGTTGCAGCGAACGGTTGGTTAAGTGTGGTGGAGTGCGTGGGCATCCGGCACCTTGTCTCCGTGGGTCGTCGCGAGTTACAATTTTGTTGTGGAACGTTTTTCTGTTGATACACACAATATATATATATATATATATATATATATATATATATATATATATATATATATATATATATATAATAATATATATATATATATATATATATATATATATATATATATATATATATATATATGTGTGTGTGTGTGTGTGTGTGTGTGTGTGTGTATGTGTGTGTATACATTGCCCTACTGTAGCCAAAACATCAGCTAGCTTACCCAGTACGTTGACCTAATTGAACCCGCAGTACGACGCGCCAAAAAAAAAAACGTTTCCGTGAGTTCATATGTGCTGATGCATAGAACAAATAACAAACAGGCTAAATCGTTTATCAACAAGAAACACGCACGCTTACGCCGTCGTGTTGTTTTATCAAATACAGAACCACAGACCCCTCTCCGCCCCCCTCCCTACTGCTTTTTTTAAGTCTGTGCAAAGAAGAAAGTGCTCTGCACAGATCTGGAAGTCGGTTCCTGTAAAGTAGAAAGTTTTCTTGCACACTCGCTGCCCTTATTAATTTTTTGTTTAGTGGGGTGGCTAAGGCCAGCTGGCTGTTTTTCAAGAAATCAATGAACGCAAACGTTACGAACCGGATATTGTGTCGAAAATTGCTGTAATATCCAGAACATGAGGAGGATCATTTGACAGCTGGTGTCAGGACTGGTCCTCAAAGATGAAAGCAATATCTATGAATAAATGTTAAGCTACGAGTGAGTGACAGTAACGCGAGCTCGTCAACAGTCTAATGACACAGGCATAAATTTCGGGTGATACTTGGGTAGGCACAGGGAGGCTAGGGCCCCCCCCCCCCCCTTCGCACCTTTTGCCTAACCTCTGTGTTGTTTCGATACTATGTGTTATGATTTTGTTCCCAAGAGGGAACATAGTCATAACGCAATGGCTAAGTTCCCAACCTCTCTGCTCCTCCTGAAGGACCTCGCTTTAAGTGGGTGCACCACCGGTGTACACTAATCCTAGCACCAACCCTGGCTAAAATACAATAAAAACACAAGAAAACTCGAAGCAAATGTTATCACCTTACTTTGACTTCTTGCTTTGTGTGCAAATGAATCTAGCGAGAAGTATGTGAAACACAAAATAAAAGCACCTCTACCAGCACCTGCTAGTACCTGCTTTCATAATAGTACTAAGTAATGAAGAAGCATGCAAAGAGCAATCCTACGATGTGAAATATTGTAAACCAACAGGAGGCTGTGTGGCTCTGACATAGGCAACACCAGAACAAAAAGAAAAACCTTTCAGTCATGTCAGCAGTTCATGTACAGCAGTGAAAAGTCATGAAAACCTACCATCAATGCCTTTCTTGCACAAGAACATTAAAAGGAATACACACTGATGGAGAAGAAAGCCTTTACTCAAATGTAGCTCTTATGCACTTATGGAAGATACTTGGACCTGGATTCCTACCAATGCATTCAGTACAACTCTTGAACATACCATCAAAAGTGCTTACCGCAAGTTGACGAGACATGAAAGCGATGCGACACAATGAACACGTGAACCTTCAACCATGAACTTATGCTAAAGTGGATGCCGCGAAAAATTGCGAACACTGACTCCAACTTGGCGTTCCCAACCGAAATGTCGACCTCCAAGACAAGATAACAATGTTCTGATGACCTCCTGCCCATCGTCATGATGTGAAACAGGGGCATATACACACACCCAACTCTTTTTTACGTGGTTAAAATGCTCTGGCTTCCAGGTTTACAGAAACCGTATCTCAAAATGTCTCTCTAAAAAGCTCGCAAACTTCATCGTTGCTGGGAGTGTGATCAAATTAAAGGAGACAGAAGGCAGCGGTGGGGCTGCATGCAGATGGTGTTCTTCGAATAAATGAGCAATGCCCTGCATGATCATCTTTGACCATCTTTCACGTCTGAGCCATTCTATATATTCACGTTGACATGTTATTGTAGACGTTGTGCCTAATGAAAGGCACGAAAGCCATAAATATCAGTAAGAGAGAGATGTCAACTTTGAGACGTCTTTGAATTATTGCAAATTTTAACTGTGTTTCTGCTATCTTTCTGCCTGCAATGAGTGGATAAAGCCAGGCTTGCTTAAGCTAAAGTGAAGCTTGGAAGCTGATCAGAGAATGACAATTAATGTAATTGATCAGGACGTCTTGAGGGGCTAGTTGGTTCATTCTATGCAGGAAAAATTGCGCTAAAATAGAAAAGACACCACAAAGAAGGAACACTTAAACAGATCGAGCGCAAACCAACTGTTTTTATTGACTGTAAAACGTCGGTAAAATAGGGAACCCGTACATAGCTGCGCCGACGCGTCGAGGATCAACACGTGCTACTTAACGCACCTTATCAATCAAAAAGGACACTTCTGCACCGTAGAGCGATACCGAGGCCTCACTTACACAGCTATCACCTTTCATGTTGATGAAGAGCGGCAAAGAGTGCACTAGGCTGTGTAACAAGAAGCATGCCAACCCGGTGGTGCAATGCGATGTGGGAGTGGTTTATGCGACTCCGTTTTCCTGCGGCAGATCTTACGTGGGCCAAACAGGCCGCTGCGTTAACGATCGCATACGTGAACACCAGCTGTCGATCAAAAATAATGAAATGGGAAATTTGCCTGCTCACTGCGCAGCATGTGGATGTGAACCACTATTTCAGGAGACTAAGATACTGGGACATAGCAGAGATACGTGTGCTCGTGAGGTTTTGGAAGCATTCTTCATCAACATGAAAGGTGATAGCTGTGTAAGTGAGGCCTCGGTATCGCTCTACGGTGCAGAAGTGTCCTTTTTGATTGATAAGGTGCGTTAAGTAGCACGTGTTGATCCTCGACGCGTCGGCGCAGCTATGTACGGGTTCCCTATTTTACCGACGTTTTACAGTCAATAAAAACAGTTGGTTTGCGCTCGATCTGTTTAAGTGTTCCTTCTTTGTGGTGTCTTTTCTATTTTAGCGCAATTTTTCCTGCATAGAATGGACAATTAATGTGCTTCCTTGTATAGCCCCTGTGAGACTCGGCTCTCATGTTTATTATTAATATTATTATTTGCATATAAATAGGGCTCACAAGTTCCTCAATTTATATGACATTTCTTATAATGCGATGCTTTGCCTTGCTCCCAACAGATCTTTCGATATGAAAAATGCAATCACTAGCTGTCTTCTTACTTGATTTGCCTTAAATGTGTGTTTCATTCTGTGAAGTGTAGAGAAATTTGCTGCATTGACCTACTGTCAGCGACAAATTTAGTTCATTGCAGTAAAGCTGCCGGGAGGCTAAATAGTAGCATTATTGTAGTGTGCTAAAGTTAACTTTAAAAAGAACTACTTAGGCGAAAGATACACAATTATGGCAACAGTGAAGTCAAAAAGGGTTTATGCTAGAAGATTTTCACATAAACAAGTAGGGGAAGAACTACTATATGTAATCTTTAGATCCAATCAGCCTTCTGGTTTTTAGACTGGCACGACGAGGAAAGAAAAAAGACTATTGAGTATCGTACGCGAGCACAAGCTTCCTGAATTCTCCTGTGATGAAGTTTGAAAAAAAAAAGGAACTAGTTGTGAAGGTACAGCCAAAATAAAAAACAATCATACGTCAACTTTCTTTCACCTATACTACAGAGTAAACAAATCCTTCACTCTTGTGTACAACTTGCTTTTTATTTTTTGGTATTGCCATGTGGATGTAGTAAATATTTGCTCTGCAATTTCGAATAAACTTCAGCCGTGAATCGGCGCTTGTGTTGCTGGGCCTCATTTTTTTTAATCTTCTTCGCTGAACTGTTATAGTATCATGAATCCATACCAACTTAATCTGTCAGTCCTATTCAAGGTTCTGGCTCCTATAGTTGAAATACTAAACTATGCCAGAGTTACGACCAAGCAAACCTCTCAAAATGTTTGGAGGACCGTTTGATGTACGAAAGGTTTCACAACATTATTCACATTGGTTACGTGGACATTGCTTTTTGTTGTTCTGGAGCACATGCACAGTCTTAATGTTTAATTTTTCAAATGAGGCTTCACAAGCTTCAGTGCTTTATATTGTGAATGAATAAGGAAAGACAATTAAGCATGACTTACGACCACAAGCTTGTTGATCTACAAAGGAAACAAAGGTCAAGATGCAAGACTGCACCGTCTTTTGTTCCAACTGATTGAAAACTCAGGTATTTAGAATAGTGCCTCAACCTTCTTTAAGTGAGGTCTGGTTGCAGGGGTCAAGCTCGCAACAAACATGAAGTTACACTATATTTTTCTTATAACTTGAGCGTAAGTACCAGGCAAACAAAATAAATGAAATTACATTCTCGCTTTTTATTTGTGGCACTCAAGAACTAGCACATTTGCAAACCCATGCAAAACATATATTTACTGAATCATATGGTAACATTACAGCTGTTATTCAATAATTCTTGTAGCCATCATAACTCCGGTGTCACAAACAAAATGGGGCATTTTTCGCACTGTTATTTTATCGCACTTGTTATTTCAGATATAACAAATGCATAAAACACAAAAAAATATTTTCGCTTTGCCAGAGGACAAAATGCTGGTAAAGACTTTAGTAGCTAGATTGATTTTTTACAAGCAGTTAACGTAAAATTTTAATCATGGCATTGCGGGGAATGTTTATTGATGTTATGTAAGAGGGATATTTTTGCTGTTTCAGGCCATTTGTGCACTGATGATGACTTCTGCATAGAAGGTGAATCATCTATTTTGTTTTCATAAAACTTCAGTAAAAGTTACTTAAGAGAAAAGTTTTTAAAGTTGGCAGCATAACACGGATGAGGGATTGTTAGCCCATATTTCATTATGCATGCGTGTACAAGAGTCTAGTTCACTGCTACCATATGTGCCTTCCAATGCGCTGTCACGTAGCTATAGTCAGAAGCTTCTTTGTGATGTAACATAGACGAGATGTGTAGTCACTGCCAGGAAGGTGGGCTTCGTGTCGATCAGAGTAAAAGAACATGGCTTTTTGGTAGACCTCCAGTCACGCCTAAAGCAAGTTTTAGAGTGTTGCAACCATTGTCTACCTTCAATGTCATGCATATACGTTTCATCATTTCCATTGCTTATTGGAACGTAGGGCTTGGTGGAATGCTGTCGGTTCATATTGGCTTTTTCTATCTTTTGGGACCAAGGGTGACATGAGTGATGCAGCCAGCAGCTACAATAGCAGGAGCAACAGTGCGTAACCTAGAAATGTCTGGAGTAAGAATATATTCCACCCAACGCTGAACCATGCAATCAACACAAGCTTACAATTTTTTTCTTTTGCAAGGCTGCAGTATAATCAATGGCACAGTAAGATTCTCAGAAACGTTGCTAAATCAAGTGGTTGGGCCTGCAAACATATCCAGCAATATCACAATGTGATTGAATCTTGCTGTGCTGCAAAGCATTCGACACAGGTGGTATGTAAACACACGTGATGCCATACAACTTACGTTATCTGCCTGGGGAAGCCTTTGGATTTCCCGTGTGTTTGGGCGTGAAAGACAGTCTAGTAAAATGCCTGATTGTGCTTGCAAGTGGGCATAAATGGTCAGTTCTTGGGTCACAGCATGTGTTGAAGCTAATAAGGCTCCTGTTGCTGGCAAACTCTACACCACTGAAAGTCTAGCAGCGTGGAAGCTTATATTTCCTGCAGATGGCAGAATTTGTTGTCACATCAACCAGTCGCCACTTTTTAAGGTGTATATTTCTTTGGGACACGTGAACGTATTTATTGAGCTATGTGACAGGGCATCAATGACAATGTTGACAGCTCCTATGTTATGTTTCTGATACGTTTGACATCTGCTGCAGTTCATGGGAATATGGATGCCACGACTTTAACAGAGGGAGTGTAACATGTACCGTTAAGAGATGTACTCATATATTCTATGACAAAGAAATCACATAATTTCTTCCATGTATTATTGTATTGACATATGCAATAACCACTTATGCCCACTTGTAAGCACAAAAAGGTATATCACATTGAGAGAGTCTTCCACATACACCCAAGTACACGAGAAACCAAAAGATTTCCCCAGGCAAATACCATAAGGTGTAGTATAGCATAACATGCGAGCACGTACCACCTGAGTAGATTGCTTTGCGGCACTTCAAGATTCAGTCACATTGTCACATTGCTGGATATGTTTACCGGGCCAACCACATGATTCAGTGACACTTTTGAGAATCTATTGGCTTCAGTCTCCACAAAAAAATGCTGTGATGCTGGTCAGATAGTGGGCATAAGTTTTCAGGACTTGTCAGGAAACTGATTGGCCGCCATGTGTACTCCTTTGACGAATCGCTGATCTAGCACAAATTGCATTCAAGATGTCAAACAATTATGTACAGTGTAACTCTCATTTGATGTTCAGAATATAGCGCATACTGTCGCGCAAGAATCTGTTGATCCCCAAAAGTCTGTATGGGAGTGTTTGGTCTAACGGAGCTCAATATAATGGCATTTTTGTGCATCAATAGGACGAAGTGGATGGAATATGTATAATGGCCTGACACCATGGTACAAAATGTTAGTACAGTACGTATTTTACAAAAATAAGACGAGGAAGCTTGTAGGGCTTATCAGCTTCTACTATTCGGAGAGGGGAAGCTCTCAACACCTATAAATCTGCCTGGGTAGAGCTGAGTACTAGATGCTGAGATTACCGGGATACGAAATGTGAGCTTTTGGACATCAAATGCACACCTGCTTATGCTGACAAATCTGCCTTGCTCAGCTGTTGATTACAGAACTCAGGTGTGATCTGTGCTCATCTAATGAACTCGCAATGAATATGTTTTTGAGGCAAGCATGACAGAATTCAAGGCTAGAAAAAACGCTGAAACGTGTGTCTCAAATTCCTCATGCCACATGGCATATGTAGAAGATCAGACACGATGAACGTTGTCACTATCAGTATGTTATTTGAAATCTGCTCATCTTTTAGAGAATTTGATGATAGAACAACATGAGGCCGATTTCGGGGAAAATTTCCGCATTATATATCTGTGACATCATATACGAATGTGATGGGCTGGGTTGAAACAGCTAGGCTCAGTTGACTTTTGCTGCTATGCCGTCAGCATCCTGATTTACACTTCAGCACCATTTGCAGAAAACAGTAGCACCAACACAGAGCAAACACTGGGCTTAGTGAAGTCAGCAAAATCTGTAAATATATACGTGGGTTGGTATGGCTGCCTCGAAAATTCTTTCGAATAATACCAATTGAGACATTACTTTTGATATATTTTTGTTGTAATTCAATTTTATGGTTGAGTTTTTGCCATATGCAAAATATTTCTTCTTTGTTTCACTGTCTTGAGAGCCCTTAATGAACCACAATATACTGATGTGGGGCCTCCACAGTTTAATATATAGTTTAATATATGAAAAGGTGGTAATGTAGTGTGTAATAATACCGTTGCAATGAAAGAAGCAAGTACAATTGCTATGCCTTAAAACACAAGTAATATTCTGACTGATCGCCTCGCACCAATGCAGAGCTTTCTATAGTGACTAAGCTGTCAAAAATGCTGAAAATTAGCGCTCGTGTTGTGCACACTCTTCGATAGCCCTCATTGTTTTCGCGATGTTTTGCTTATACGCTTGCTGGCAGCATAATCTGCTACTTTCCTGAAGTCTATACATGTGATGTTGTTAGGACTAAGTTAATAGCAGACGGGCGTATACGGGGACTGTTATGGCTTTGCGCATTTCTTACTTAGTCATGCACGTGTATGCGCTTAGTTCTTGTATTTTACGAGCTGCCGTATTCTGTTCAAGCGGTCCGGTGTATGCCACAAAGAGAGCGATGTGTATACAAGAATAAAAGTATACACACACATGTGACCATGCTGTGTCACTTTATCAAGGGCGTAGCAAGTGTTTATTTCTAGGTGAAGCGTCGAACAAACGGTGTGGTTGAACCGGTATAATAATATTGTGTTGAACTCTATAGTTTGAACCTAACCTTGAGGCAATGCCTAGCACCTTATACTACCACCTAACTTAATGAAAACGAAAATTGTGCGCTTCTTCGCCTCTTTACGGCCGTCATTCTCGCTTGGTATTTACGCGTCATTCTCGCACGTACAACCGTGGCTTTATACCCATGTCGAGTTCAAGACTACTGCAGCTACATACTGTCTAGAACTCCGGCATGATGAAATAAAATATATGCTGCAATCGGATCAGCTGGTGCTGACTCTCGCAATTTTGCGAGGATCGCCTGAATTTTCTTGCTGATTCTTTCTAACGGTGTCTTTTGATCGTGATCAGACCTCTAAGGTTGCGTTTGGCGCAGAATCACGCAAACGTTTGGCGCAGACGTTAGCTAAATCACGGCCTGAGAGTAGGAAATTGCGATGCGCAGATTGCGACCGTGTTAATTCCTCTGCAATGATAGGTGTTCGTGTGACACGCAACGCAAGCTTAGCACTGTCGTAAGAAGTAGAAGGCTTGTTTTGTTGGTTATACAGCCAGCTAGTGCTGTAAAAAAGCTATCAATTGTATGCTACTTCATTAAAAAATTTTGTTTCACAGTCTTATATGCCAACCACGACCTTGGTCGTGATACCAGCTCGCCACGCTGAGCGGCAGTAAATAACAATTATTATTTATTTATTTTATTTATTTTTATTTTAATGCATACTGCAGGCCTTCACAGGTCCAGGCAGGTGGGCACGGTACAAGTAGCAAGTACATGTTAGGCACTCAAGTCACGTAGAAAAGGAAAAAGGAAAGAATTCAACATACAAGTACAAGTTTACACACCCAACACACTGTTTACACACAGTAAACAGTGTGTGCTGGTGGACTGCACCAACGCTGCCTTTCTGAGTGCTAAATATCCCTTTTGTTAAGGAGGCTTGAACTATTTCTTTAGTTTTGTTGTGAATAAATACTTCCCCGACCGTATTTCGAGCGATTGTGTCCGACTTCGTCGATGCTCCCATAGCGTGACCTGGCAACACTGATTTTGTCATCCGGGTTCTGGGCAGAGGGAAGAAAATTTCAGCTGCCTCAGCAACGCCAGCGACGAGCCAGATTACATTTGCGAGTATAAGTGTTCTTCTGTATGAGTGCTTTCTTGTTCATACCTGACAAGTGCACCTTAATCAACCACTCGCCGTAGCATGCGAGTATTTGGCGAAACTCCACTTTCGGCTTCGGTGGGAGACGGACCTGTGATGGCTCGCTCCGTGCGAGGTGCTTCGGCGGCCGCTGCTGGTCGCGGTGTTAGGTTCCCTTCTGCACCATCGGATTACCGGTTTTTGTTGCCTACATTGCCGTCGGGTGACAGTATGGAAGAGTGTGTGTTTCTGCACGGGGATTCGGAAAAAAGACCATACCGGTTGGAAGACTTTCGGGCCGCGTTGGAAGAAGTGGGACGCATCAAGGCGATCACTGACATTGGAGCCTTCCAGATGAATCACATCTGGCTGGTGAAGATGCAAAGCAAGGATGACAAAGATGCATTGCTCAAAACAGGTGGACTCCGAGTTAAGGGTGGCTTCTGTGCTATCATCGACCCTATCCAACATGATCTAACCGTGAAAATCCACTGGGTTGACTTTGCGGTCTCGAATGAGGGCATTCGACAAGCGTTAGGGGAGTTTGGTGAAGTTCTGGAGGTTTCCAATGACAACTGGACATTCGCGGGCTTTGAACACGCGATATCGACGACGAGGGTGGTGCGACTGAAACTGAAGGAAGGTGTGGTGCTAGAAGACTTGCCGCACCTTTTTAAGATTGGAGGGGGCACCGTCCTTCTTGTGGCCCCGGGTCGGGCACCGCTTTGCCTAAGGTGTCACATGCATGGACATATACGACGAGACTGCCAGACCCCCCGCTGTGGTGTATGCCGAGCGTTTGGACATGAAAGTCAAGATTGCGTCAGGAGTTATGCCAGAGTTACGAAGACCGTGCTGCCAACAGACGACGCCCAAGATAATCTAATGGACGCCGAAGAGGCTGAGAAGTTGGTCCTGGCAGCAACGCCGTGGGACCCGACGCCACGGTTCAGGCAACTGGAGAAGAGACAGCCGACGCGACAACGCAAGACGGCAAAGACTCAACGAAAGAATCCGAGGAGTTGGCCGCAACAGGCGGTCAGCAGGACATTCAAGAATCGATGGAGGAAGACATGAGTACCAGTGGCGAGATCGCTACGCCAGAAGCCAGCACAAAGTCTCCGGAAGTCACCACGGGACGCGGCAAGCGTTACCGAGTGGAGAGCACGGAACACAACCTGAAACGCCCGGAGCGTCTGTAGCATCACGTGACGAGCGCTAAGAGTAAAAAATATGCCCTCGAAACCCGGTCGACGTCATCGTCGCCGGTTCGGGGACAGGATCGAGACGCGTAAGACCCTGGTTTTCCCACTGCACGGTATACGAGACACGGTGAGCGCAGCATTGTAGTTTTCATCTTTGTCACCAACATGGCTAGCATGACTGCGCCTTTACGCATTGGTACGCTGAATGAACGTTGTCTAGGAACGCGTCGCAAACAGCACCAGTTGAAACGCTTGATGCAAGAAAAAGACCTTGACTTGCTCGCGGTACAGGAGACTAAAGTTAGTACTGAGGACGCGACTGATAGCTTGGTAGCAGAATTTTCATTGCGGTACAATGCGTGTGTGAGCTATGCAGTGGGAGCATCAGCCGGATGTATTATTTTTGTCAACAACTCTCTTGGTATTGTAGTGGAAGAGGTCAAAAGTTGCCTACATGGGCGTTTTGTTTTGTGTGACTTTTGTTACGGGAACACTAAATTTAGAGTTATCTGTGTATACGCACCTACAAATTCGAGAGACAGATGTTTGTTTTTTCGGGAAATGCAAGCGTACTTTGAATGTCAGAAATGTGTGATTCTGTTGGGTGACTTCAATTTTGTTTTGACCCAAGAAGATTGCACGTATACTGCTAAATTAGGTGCTGAAAGCGTTGGTTTGCTTAGAGACAGCCTTAATAAGTACTTTTTACATGACGTAGCTCTGTTTGCGATGGGTGGCAGTCGCCAACACTTCACACATTTTCAAAATTCGAGTCTCGCACGACTAGATCGAGCATATGTTTGTTCTGAGATAGTACCTTTATGTCAGAACTATGACGTTTATGCTGTTTCTTTCAGTGATCATTGCTTAGTTTCGTTTGAGATAGGTAGAAAGTGCAAAAAGAAGGTTGTATGGGAAACATGGAAACTGAATACTAAGATAATTACGCACGAAGGGTTTGTAGACAAGACAGAGAAGGAAATCGAGAATTTTTTCAAAAACGCAGAAAGGAGTGCCACGGAAAGATGGGAATTATTTAAGCAAAAGATAAAAATGAACGCAATAGACTGTGATTGCTACATGCAGTATCAAGCTCGAAAACAGGAACATGAGCTACGGGCAGAACTAAATGATTCGGTGAAAATTGAAGCAGAAAACACGGGCTTATTCACACATAAACTGCAGGTTGTCAAAAACAAAATTGAATGTCTTGAAGAAGATAAATATAAAGGCGCAATTATACGAGCAAGAGCTGAGAGATACCTCGTGGGTGAAGCCCCGACAAAGCGAGCCTTGTCAGATGAAAAGGCATATGCGCGAGCTCACGACATACTAGAGATAGAATGGAATGGTAAAATATTGAAAGAACATAAAGATATTATGAAAGTTTTTGAAAACTATTATCAGGAGTTGTTTGCTTATCGCGAACCAAAGGAGTCGGGTTTCGTAGATGAGTTCTTGATAGAAATGCCGACACTTATAGCTGAGGACACAAATTTATTGGAAATGTCTAATAGTATAGGGTAAATTGAGAAGGCTATCGGTGATCTTGGCATGGGCAAATCACCTGATCCAGGTGGCATTAATGCCGCCTTTTACAAGGCGTTCAAGGAGGATATGGCCGCCGCATTGCATGAGGTTTTTTAGAGTCATTAGATCGCGGAACCCTGCCTCCATTGTTTAATAGGGCACACATCGTGCTGATTACTAAAGGGAAAGAGCAACATGTTTTACGCAAAGTGACAGGATACAGGCCAATCACGCTAACAAACGTAGATTATAAGGTGTTTATAAAAGTTCTGGCTAGGAGGTTGCAAAGAGTTATATACAAGTTGGTCGGGTCACATCAGACTTGCGGCATCAAGCGTAGGAGCATATTAACGAATATTCATGTTGCCAGGAGCATTTTGGAGTATTGTGATGCTGCGCTTCTAAAAGTAGCTATGTTACAAATTGATCTAGCCAAGGCTTTCGACGTGGTTCCACACAATATACTCTTCATGCTAGCTGAGTACGTTGGTCTTGGTGCGATCATATGTAAAGGTATTAGATTGGCATACGAAAGCTCAACCACACATTTAATTGTAAATCGAGAATTCTCACAGCGCATACAAGTACTTTCCTCCGTGCGCCAGGGGTGTCCTTTAAGTCCTTTGCTCTTCGCTCTATTTTTGGAACCATTGTGTCAGAAAGTGATTCACCATGCAGGGATTAATGGTTTCAGGTTGCAGTCATGTGAAGTGCGTGTTTTGGCATACGCCGGCGACATTGCCTTTTTTGCAGTTGATAGAGAGAGTGTCACTTCGTTATTAAAAATTACTCAAAGGTATTGTGACACGAGTGGAAGTTTAATGAACAAAGAGAAAAGCATTGGTTTATGGCATGGTAATTGGGACCTTACGCCCAGTTCTTTTCGAAATATTCAGTGACCCAAGACACCTGATCGTTACCTAGGGGTACCATTGGACAGGTATCAAGACAGTGAAGCATTTGGCTTGAAAAGGCTGAAGAACTGCGCGCGGCTGCCGAAGGATGGGGCGGTCGTGGCTTATCAATTTTCTCTCGGTCAGCTGTATGCAACGTGTTTCTGGCTGCTAAAATTATGTACCTTTTGCAAGTACTTAGTTGTACGCGTAATAGCATTCACAAAGTCTACTGGATATTTGCCATCTTCATCTGGAGCTCTACGTGGGAAAGAACATCTAGAACGAGCTTGTTTTCGGCGAGTTGAGCAAGGAGAGCTGTCTCTGTGCCATCTGTTTCTTAACCAAGTAATATCACGTTTCCTGCTCGTTAGAGACAAGAGAGACTCTTTTTTACGTTCTTTATTTCAAAGAACGCTGTTACACCACATGCCTGACTTCTTTGTATCTTCAGACAGGCGAGAACGACACACCTTGTCACCGTTCTTGCGCGAAGTTGTGTTCTCATATCGTTTCTTAAGGGCGAGGTTTTCGATAGATTATTTAACTAATGTGAAAAGAAAGCGCCTCATGAAAGACCTAATACAGAATGTTTTTCCTGTGCCCCTGTACCGTTCAACGTATTAAAAATCATATGGTCGTGACGTACTAAAGCGAGTGAAAAACATGTGTATACCACCCAATGTGAAAACCTTTTTTTTTAACTTCATACGGAAACCTTGCCAGTAAAAACGTGGCTTCAAGAGAGAGGGATTTCTGTACCATTGGGAAGCAGCTGTTTTCTGTGTAACAAACCTGAGACCATTGAACATATGTTTATTGATTGTAAGAACGCCATTTTCTTTTGGGACATTTTACAGAGGACTTTAAAAAAATTTACCTCTTATACTTCATATGGAATTCGTTTTTTGCCTTGTGATAGTTCTGTGCAAAAGTTGGATGTTACATTTTTACTTGGTCTTCATTCGGTTTGGCCTAGTATGCTATCGTACAGACACGGTGATGTGAGAGTTCTATCCGTTAATGAGTGTTTCGTGGAAGCTGTTATAAATGTGCGAGATGTGTATAAGACTACCGACTGTGTTGAAGATGTAATAACTTTGTTTGACGCGTTATCACGTATGAAACACGTGTGATAGTGATTGTCATATTAGCTCTACCTGTAGCCAAGAAGGCAATAAGGAAAAAAAAGTGAGTATTTGGCGAGTAGGTAGGACGAACAGTTGCGGCTAGTCGCGTATATATATATATATATATATATATATATATATATATATATATATATATATATATATATATATATATATATATATATATATATATATATATATATGCGGCCCGAATGATCGATCTTTTTTTTCTTTTAATTCGAGGGTGCTTAGTGAAGTATAGGTAATCTTTTGATGAGCAACTTGTGTAAGGTTACCGCAACATGGCAGGATCCTATGTCGTCTGGCTATGTCTCGGGTATTCTTCAGAAAAGTGCCGGCCTGTCACCAATGCTGATTTTGTGTGCCAGGTTGTCAAACTTGTGCAGTGGATCGGTACTGTGAGCTAAATTGTGCATACACGTAGCACACGTCACACCATTTTGCTTTACCGCATCTTTACGATGCACTTAAAACATGGCCAACTACTGCAGTCTGCAGTGGGTTCAGCGTGGCCACTATGTGGAGCGTGGCCCATTGTATATAGAGGCAGTTCTCTGTGTGGGACGTTAGTATGCTAGACAAGGCTTGTGTAACTTGCTAGCTACATTAGATATAATGAGCAGCGACGTTTAAAAGCTTCTCTACATCAATACGAGTAAATAAAAGTGGCATCAACACTTATGTCAGTTACTTTGCAGTAAAGAGATTATGTTGCTACGTGGGGTTAGCTTGGCAGTCAACAAAAGGAGGTCTGAGTTACTTTTTCGTTTTTTCTTGCTTTTCAAACCCAACTAGACATTTCTGTTTGTTTTGAAAATTCACTCGTGGCGAGTCAGAAACAAAATACAAAATTTCAAAAAATAATTCATCTGACTTCCTATGTTTGCCTTCTCTGTTATCTTCGTGTGGTTTTAATAACGTAAACGACCCGCATTCCTCATCAATTGATGCAGCGTCTGCGCAATAATGTGTCAAACTAACTTTTCTGCGCCATCCTCATAAAATCAATGCATATTATGCCATGCTGCACCAGGGTCCCACGTGCGACAGTGCGCATCGGTGGAAATAGCATTACTGGTCTAAACATTTGCCACTTGAATTCGAGGTCACCAATCTCACAGCCATACACCAAGGAATATTTTAATAACTGAAAAGTGCTGGTACGCAATATGTGCTATACTCCATGCAACCAGAAACCAGATGCAATATTTACCCACCCAGAGGTGAAAATTCACTTGTGGTGAAGAAGTTGTGCGGAAGTGCACAACAACCATAAAGCCCTTAAAATTTTTTGAAACGGTGCTGTAATAGCTAAGTTTAATGCGTTTGGTAATCTAAGCACAGTAATCCCTCCTTTCTTTCTTGTTTTCACTACCCAGCGTTGGTACCTCTCACGAAGCCGCTTTGCCCTCTTGCCGAGCACCTCTCCCAATCTCGCGCGGCATACATCATCGACGACATATTCTTCAAACACTGTCTTGTTGCGGTTGCTGCGACTCTGCCCTCTGTCAACTGTGTTCTTGTTGGCGAATCGCTGTTGCTGTGCCAGCTGGTGCTTATACAAATAGTGTTGGTATGAACCCTGTGCTACGGACCACAGTAGTTCATTGGCAAGCACGTGCATGCATCCGGGCATCGCGAAAAACGACGAGTGGGGTGGACAGCTTCTTGCAGGCTAACAGGAAGTCATTGTTGCTTGCTTGACCAATTGCAGCATATTTATTCTGCACGTCAGAATCGACTTTTTGATGTCACGTGCCAGCCCGAAAGCCATAGACTGATTGTTTTTTTGGAATTTCTAGAGCACTGGCGGCTTGTTGCGCTGCCACGTGGAGAATCATTGATCATGCAGCATTTTGCATTTAATGCACGTACTTCAACTTTTGAAAAATATTATAGGGGCAGTTTAGGGGCCCTTTAATTGGACTGGAGTGGTGGCCGAATTTTTAAATAAAGATTCCTTTAGTTGTTTGCTCTTCATGAGGAACAGTGCAGGACGGTTGTGAAGAGGCTATAGCGAGACACAGCTCGGGGCTAAGGAAGCTCTGTTACACCATTTCAAATCGTAATTTACTGGAAACGGCTTATGTCGAGGGGGGGGGGTAATTTGTAAGTGCTTTGTTTTGAATGGAAGGAGATAAAATAAAAGAACAAGGGGGTTCAACAAAGCTTGTAGGCAAGCTAAGAGAATTCTAAATGCTTTGATCGCATGAAAAAATATAAAATGAATACAGCACATCATCAATATTGGCACGTGTTGTTTTTCAAAGCTTGAGATTGCCGAGTGGGGTGACTTCAGCCATATATTTGTGTCTTGAGTAGATGCTAGGTGGTGTTGCCATTCGGAGGAGTCATCTTGTTGTTATTTTCGCAGCACGATTATGTTAAGTCAGGTGCAAAACAGGCTAATTCAATTCTTTCGGCTCAAGCGCTTTATTTCAATTGAATCCATGTTGTTCGCATGCTATTTTGTTTCCAATTTATTGACGCAATGCGGCTTCCACCCGTTCTAAGCAACTTCTATGATTATTCTCATGTCTTGATCATGAGAATAGCCTTGAACAATTTAGTGTAGTTCCATTTCATTCTTTTGTTTCATGTCTGCCCTGTTCTAGATGGGATACTTACAAAATAGCCCCTCGGACTTATTGCACATCTAACTTGAAATTAAACTTTTTACTCTTTCTTTATGTTACAAATAAATAATGTAAAATTTTTAAACATTTATTCTTCTGTGCGTGAAAAAGAAAAATGAAAAGCATATCCATAAAGTAGGTGCTGATTAGCTAGTATTTCATTGAATACACTTTTTTTTGGGGGGGGGGGGGCATGTGTTCATAAAGAGCACAGTAGGTGTAAAATATTTGTGATCACGTCACCATTTTCAGGAGTTATTGGCACCTTACAATTTCACGCCGTTTGCAGCAGGGCAGTTGTGTATCGCCTACTGAAGAATTGCAAAACCACCTTTAGGCGTAAACAGTGGGAGCGCACCACGAGTTAAGGGTAACATATTTGCCAGAACATCATTTTTCTCAGTTTTGAACAGTTTCGACACACTTGAGATATTTATTAACATTTTACGGCACACAAAGATGGATACCAGAATTCTTATGATGGAGGATCACCATTTGGAATAATATATTTGTTTTTCTTTGGGTATAAAAATATTATTGTTACGTAAAATAGACACGAGGCGTGTCTTTTTAAAATCTATATTGAAACTGATGCGTATGGCGTCGACTAAGATGGAGGACAGCACGCACAACCGACAGAACACTTCCTCGTTGTCGTCTTCTGACCGCTGACATGTCAGCTACGTAGCATTACCCCCCCCCCCCCCTCCTGGCGGTAAAAGCGCCACCTCAGTGCACATTAACTAGGGTCTTCACTAGGCAGGTGGTAAGGTTTTAGCCTGCTGATGTGCACAACATCACATGGTGTGGTTGCAGGCAGGCTTGTGGTCTCAGATGCAAGAAAAGTAGTAGTAGAGGCCCTCGAAACTGCGAACATCATCGACAGAGTGTGGAACTGGGAAGTTTGTTACAGCGCGTACTTTCGCCGGGTCTGGTCATACGCTGACAGTGTCAACAAGGTGACCCAACACTGGTGACTCGGCGCCCATTCCCCGTTGGCCGTATTAGTAACAGGGGGAGGGTCACGTTATTCGGGTTGCCCTTCCGAAATTTGCCGCCCCCTATGAAAGAGCATATAGAATGCTTGAAAAGTACACATAATGAAGCAACACATGGAAAAACCACACCAGCAAACGTTACCTTATTAAGCTCCACAATAAACAAGTAACTATAAACAACATGTTCGAGCACAACCGGTCCATTAGATGAGAATTGATGACATGCAGAAGCTACGTGGCTAATATGTAATTTTTATCGCAATGTAATCGACAAAGTAATAGTGTAAAGAGCAGCAGAAGCAAGCATGAGTAGCCATTATACAGCTTTGAAACTCGTGCACAAGGCTGGTATGTCTGTGCCTGCATTCACACGATGGAAAAACTGTTTCATTGTGGCATGACACAAAAGAGCGTGCTGTGATTAGTGCCTATGCTGTCGCACATCTTTATACACCGGTAAACATAAACACACATTTATTGTATGCAGCAAAATGAGCAACAGATCTGGCCTTTCGCGTCAGCCACGAAGAAGTCCAATCATATCGAGGCTATTTCCTGCAAATATTTTTAGCACCCCAGTTTCCTGAGTCTGAGCAACATGGCAAACGAAAACTTGTTGGCTCTGCCGCCCCCATCTGCCAGCACTCGTTATTATGGACATTCCGTGCCTGCACAAATGGAGCGCGCCCGGCTTTCAACATTGCAGAAATGCGTTCGGTGTCTGCTGGATGACAGATTCTACACAAGGCCTGTACAGTGCTGTCGGGTGTTTCAAAAACACAACAGTTTTTCCGTTATTTTTTTAGCCTAGCACGTGTTGTTGTCTTGCCTTGATAACAAGGAATTTCATTTTTTTCGTGCCTTTGACCTGTGGTTTGCATTCCAATGCTTGTTTATGGCAGTGTGTCGGCTATCGCTTGGATACCAGTGCGAATACAGAGTGGGAAGTTTCAAAATGTCTCGTAAGTACTTTCTATTCAGAGAAACCAGAAAACCCGAAGTCTCAGAATGACTCCTGTAAAGGCTGAGTTCCCGGCAGTGACTTGCTCTTTAAAGCAGAGCATTTTTCAGCAAACTAGAAGCACCCTAACCATACCTGTCTTTAAGTCGGTCTGTGTAGTATCTATCTGATTGATCGATTCATACTAGCCTATGAAGTTTGGGCACTCTGTGATCGTCTGCTTAACTTGACACCTTAAGTCAGCAACTCACTTATGAGTTGACTTAGTCGAGACTCGCTAATACTCATATTAGGCCTTGTGCTTGAGTGAGTAAGGGTGAGTGATATTTTAGCGAGCTTGAGGCCGAGCGAGTCTGATTTAAGAAAATTTTGGTGGGTCAAAATCATCGCCAGGCGCGAAGTATGTATAAGTAAGTTTGAGTGAGCTCTAAGTTTTTGCTAACTAATGTTTGACATCAACCAAAACTTGCATGATAGGACAGAGTATGTTACAAAAAGATTTGATTCAGCAATTCACTGACATTTGGTTTCTATATTATACAAGATGTTTATTTACACTACTTACAAATGCGTTAGAGAGCCAAGAATCTATGGTTGACCATTTTCGAAAAGTCTCTTGTCACTGTCTTTTCGACCACTGATTCACCCCTCACCGACCACTCTTGTCTTCCTCTATTGCTTGCCGCACCGTCCAGTGTACCTAGGGTCGGTTATGCAGTTTCCCTAACATATTGGGCGTGAGGCCCACCACCGAAGGTGCGAGTGCTGCATTCGCTGTGACGTACAGGCTCGGGTCATGTAATCTCACCTCGCACTGCAAAGAATACCTCGGAGTTGCATGTGTGATTTCACCGTGACTTTGCAGTGTCTTCATTTTCGAGCAGCGTTGTTTTGCTCTGGCTTCATAAGTGCGGACTTCTTCAGACTACACGATCCGGAAAGACAGCGAAAGTTACCGGCGGCATGCAACAGTGTGCTGCATACGTGAGGGTACTCTCACGTCAGCTTGTAGCACCACTGTCACCTCTCTCTTTTTGTGTTGGGATTGTTATTCAACTATGGGGTTAACATGAGCACCGACCATGAATGCTCGCATAAAAACGACAAATTTAGGTTTCCGCACGGGAGCCATGCTCACAACTAAAAATAAACGTGCGAACAGTCCAATTATGTCTATTTCAAAATAGAATGTAGGTGTGTATATTTGGGGGAATTCGCGGTCATTGTCATTACACTGAAGAATGTGCCCCGTTGTTGTCTGAATTGCCCGAAAGTCTTGATATAGCCCGGAAGTCCAATTCTTTCTCTTTATTCCGGTAATTTCACCTTATTTCAGTTTATTTTGTTGTCAGTTGCTTCTGTGTGTTCGGCAAGCATGTTGGACGAAACCTTTTTTTCTTACATCATATGTGTGCCACTCAGAGCTGCTTCTCTCGCCAAGGTAACCAAACAGCAGCCTGTGCCACTCTTACCCTCCTCCCCGGCTCTCCTTCCCTATTTGTGTACCCGACCACACTGGTTTCTATCCACCAGTAGCGTAGCCAGAGAGCGGCACACCAGGCCCGTGCCTCTGCCCCCCTTTCCCAAATACTTACCTATGGTATATAGGGGCGCAGAAAATAATGGTCTTCCACATCTGCTTCCCTACCTGGGACCCATTCTAATAAAGGTGGCGCCCCCTTCGAAAAAAATTCTGGCGACGTCTGAGCCATCAGTGACCTCTGCTCACAGGGCTCTTTGCTTATAGATTACGTCTGTAGGATGGGCCCATAGCCACTGTCACTTCCTCTAAGTGCCGTTTTGATCTAGATGCGAAAACGTGGCAAGCTTCGAAAACTGATTCGTCCTATAATATCTGCCGTGAAATATCGCACAGCTTGTGAATAAAGCTTTAAAAAAACTAGGTACTCCCTATTTTATTGAAAGCTCTGCCTCTTCCTTTTTTTTGTGTGTCTTGAAGTTGCATCGCCCCGGCCATGGTTCTGGCGATAGACATCTGCGGTACTGTCGCCAGGTGATTGGGGGCAGGCTGTTGTTACTTTACCTGGTCGAATGCGCCTCCAAGGGAGAGCGGAAGTGTTACCGAACCCCACGGTGAAAAAAAAAACAAGGTGGGAAGTCGGGGAAGGGGATATGTAGTGATTAGAGAATTTCTTGGCTTAGGTTTCTACCCGTGCAGGAAATCCTGAATAGGCCACCTTTGCCATGGTAAACCGGTCTTTACGAAAAAGTGTATTGAGATTTAGAAGGGGCGGTTATCCCTGGTTACGGGACACTGCACATAATGTTCACTTACTCGCGTGTTTGTACGCTGCCTAATTCTGAGTATCAGTGTAAGCACTGATGTCTAAATATGCTACTGGAAATAATTTGGAGCAATGTATGACATTTCTGCTTCCCTAAGAGAACAACCTATATTTTGCACAAGTTTTTTTTGTTTTGTATTTCACCACATATGCTCTTCGGTTTCAGGAATCTCTCAAATTTCATGGTCGCGAGCTTGGAAGATCCATATTTAAATTCGCAGAGTCTGTCAAATGAATTTACAGGCACAGCAAATGCTAATATGTACTTTATCATTGTTGGCTCAGTGGGGTGATTCAAAATACCACTTTCATTGAAAGAGCAGTGCTCATGTTTACACTGAACAACTTAGGTGATGTCGAATAGTTTATACATATTTTGTTTCTAAATGTAAGTTTTTATACTGCTCAAAATTTGGTATCTAGTGATAAAAATTGCGCACTTTTTTTCCTGTAACCTGCCCGAAATTTATATTTTAGTGCTCTAAAAGTGATATTTTGCTGCTTCAAAAAAACTTCAAGATGTATTTCGGCTGTCGCACCCCTGATATCGTTAAACAGTAGCTTTCAGTGACGCTGTGTTCACTAAGCAAAAAGGTCTGACATTCGGACATTCTTTTCACATTTCTTCTGGTACCCCCGTAATCTAACATGCATTTACCACTCTGACCCATATAATTGCTGGCGCATGGCAGACGAATCTTGTACACTACTCCTGTAACACAAGGAATGGAGGAGCTTCGGTTTTTCTGACCACATTCGTCTTTATTTTTGGTTTTGCCTTTGGCCCCGAGCTTAACAAGTGTGCAAGTGCTGCCCAGCTTCTTGAGAGCCTATATACCACTGCCGAATGCCGCATCATATCTAGATGCGACACTCCTAATTATGCGCCATCTTGTGAACAAGTCTAACAAGTGTTGTGTATTTTCATGTAAGAGCTTGTATCAATAAAGAACTTGAACGTGGGGCAGCAGGCTGAAAAGGCTTTCATGATTTTTCTCACAGACTTCGCATTTTCTGAAATGTTTGAGCCATCTCGCCACCTTTTCGCAGGATCTTGTGACCGCATAATCTGGAAACTCTGCTGTAGGAAACATCTGGATCTGAGCGCAAACACTGCTCAATACATTTTGCACACATGACTTGCACCCAGCCTCCTGTACCGAAGATGCTAAAAATCCATCTTTGGACATTGGAATAAGCTGACATGTAAGGCAAAAGAGCTTTTGCGACCTGGGCCTGTACTGCCTACACACATGCATTGGGCAGGGGTGAACAGCTGCTCATATTGGGCATTTTTGATACATTTGTGTTTTTTGTGCCAAGCTGCCCTAAAAGCATAAAAATGAAGAAAATTGCAATGAACTGCTTCGAAACAGCCTCGAAAGCTAGAATTTTGATGCCAACCTCAGCTTCAGCGGTTAAAAGAGGGCGAGTTTGACTAATAAGGTGCACCCAATAGTGGTTTTCTTTTTTGTTTCACTTTGCACCTTTCTGGTGACAAAGGCTCCCATGTGCCGCCATAATCTTTATATATTAGCAAATATGTGTGACCCCACAAGTAACTGCTGCGCGCATCGGGTGTACTGCTTCTACTAGCTAGGCTGTGTGTTCTAGTACCACTGTCGGCTAGCGAAAACCACAGTGTTGGGTGGCAAGCATAGCGGGGTTGACTCTCTGGTTCTCTGTTGTGCGTAGCGCGTTCCTCCAGTCATTGTGGCTTTCATGTCAATACGGCTGATTGTGATTGCCTACAAGTATGTGTTTGCTGGGAGCGAGTAACTCTATACGTGGAGTCTTTTTTCCCTGCATCCGACGCGTATCCCGGATGCTCTGGGACGTGCACATGTGTTCTCAAATGGGTTCCTTGAGCGGCCAATTGTGTGTAACCTGTTTCAGGTTTACACTCATTAGCTACTAAATTTTTTAGATAGGTGACATCTGATTTATATTTGGAATTGAATAGCCATCGCAATTGAAACCCGCACATCGGTGTCTGCAGGTAGAGAGAATTACTTGGTTACATGCGAATCGGCGATGACAAAACAAGGATTAAAACCAATGTACACGATGATAACGGGCACCTCGGTGCTTTATTCGTGACTCATTACGCATCGGCAATCACTTGGCACAGTTTTCAATATTGGCGATTTGCCACCGCTTCGTTTTGTAATCGAAACTCGCAACAAGTGCTTAAAGAGGCGTCGCTGCATGCGTGCCGGCCCTGGGCTACGCAAGCGTTTTGGCTTATCTCAATCAATGTTTCGTATAGCGGCAGTGTGATTTCGTTTTCTTTCTTTCCTTCTTTTTTGCAATAAAACCTGCCACACCAGTTCGTTTGTGTGGACATGGATTTTGTCACCAGTGCTGCGCGAGCACTTGACGCGAGTCACGGAGTGACGCGAGCCGCAATCGCAAGTCAATGTATTGTTGGGAGTTCTACATCGACGGTAACGACCTATAGATATAGAAAAAATATATAACTGCCGAACTTTTCGTGTAATAATAACGCGTGGTTGTTCATGTGGAGAGGCGTTATCAGTATCAATCGCTTATCAATCAGTGCCGGATGCACGTGCTTTACGAGATGGTCTATGCGGCGAGATTACTTGGCTCTCGCGTTGCACTCTTGGAAGTGGTCCTGCATGAGGTGGACGCGAACGGCCGTACAGCATGCTTTTGCTTGTTAAAAGCTCTTGACGCAATCATGCCAGGCTTTTTTTAAGCGAATGATCACTGTTACGTCACTAAGATTATTGTGCAATCACACATTTTTAATTTCTTTTTGAGCGTAGTGTATTTATTATGTTTCCGCAGAACCTAGCTTTCAGCAAAACATTTTTTCATCTAAAAAGGTCTAGATAGGTCACGTGGTATGTAAAAAATTTAGTGCAGTTCATACCTAGCAATATTCTGTTCAAAAACTTCCTTCAAAATTTGTTTCAGTCAAATGTGCACTATATGCCAATAAAAATATGCACTGGTGCCCCCACGTCGCTAAACATTGGTATATTAAAGCTCCCAGGACAACTTAGTAAAAGCTGCTATGTGCTCCGAGATTGAAATTTCGCTGCTTCAAAAACAGCTGCCACTTTAGTTTCAGCCCTCTCACCCCTGTGTGAGTAAATCGTTAGCTTTAGGTCTAAAAACTGAAGGTTAAATTCCTGCAGCAGTTCTGTCGTAAATTCAAGCAAACTTTCATTCTCTACAAACGGACACTAAAGAGCAAAACAATTTTTTTGCATATTAGTAACTATAACTTTACTATCCCAAAAACACCTCTCTTACCGCGACATGATGCATGGAAATGGCGAAAACATGCAAGAAAATTCGGGTGGAGATTTCACAGATTGTCGTGCCAAATACAGTGACGTACGAAATATTAAGGGCTATTACTGGAGGGGGAGGGGGTCCCACATAGCTTCTACTCAATAAAATTGAAGTATATTGTGTTTAGTTGGTGCTAGACCTAGCATATGCTGGTTTGGAAAATTTCATTGAGCCAATGTCGTGAAAATACAAAAAAGGCATTTTGAAATTTGCTACTTGATGCTCAAATGCAGGGACAACAGCTGCGCTGATTGCGCCAATTTGATAAATTTGGTCATTTTTGCACTGAGCTGTACCAAAATCGTAAAATTTGCCAAAATTGCGCCAGGCTGCGCCAAAATGCCCAACCAGACTCAAAATTTTCTCATTTGCCCTCATTTGAGCGAGAAATTGAGACCTTTAGCCACTTGTAGTTTGCGTCATCAATCTGTGCGGGCAGACCCTGACCCTAGACAACAGTGTAAGATAGCTGCTCATTAGGTCAAGACACTCGCAAAATGCGATCGACCAGATGAAGTAAAAACGCCGCGTGCCTGTCGGCCTGCTGGCTGCAGCAGATATTTACCGTCGCGACGACGCAACTACAACACAAAGTGTGCTGTAGCCAGCAACACTACGTTAGAAATATAAATTTTCTAGTCAGCAAGTGTGGCCATGTCTTTTTAGGAACCATTAGGAACTAAAGCTGGAAGTGTACAAACTCTCAGCATATCGAGCATGTACACTACCAGCTTTAGTTCATGCTGTGACCACGTCAGTTGCCATAGCAACGCCACATGCGATAGATATCCGGTGCCGTTATGAGGCCAACTGCCGCGTGCCACTATTACTTTACCTGGTCAAACGCGCCTTGCAAGCAAGTCAAAAAGTTGTGCCCTACACCTAACCCCTTCATGAAAAAAAAAAAAGAAATGGAGGGGGCGGGGGGTTAGGTTAGAAAATTTCTTGGTCTTGTTCTAACATATGCAGAAACGCCGCCTAAGCCACCTTTGCCATAGTACATATGTGGCCTGCGGAAAAGCAATATAAAATTCAGAAGGGGCTTATAGTTCTAGTGTGTAGACACTGCACAGTTTTTTCAATGACTTATGTATGTATGATATATGTATGTATATATCACATAATTTTGAGTACTAATATGCTCGCTGATGTCTAAAAAAGTTACTGAAAAAATTATTTAAAGTACATTATGACCTCTCTGCAGCTGTAAAAAGGCAAACAGTTTTTTTCCCAGTTGTACGAATCTCATGGTCACCATCTTGGGACATCCACATTTGAATTCTAAAACAATTTCACAGGCCTGGTGACTCCTAGTGTGAACCTCATTATTGTTTGCGGAGTGGGGTGATTCAAGAAAATACTATTTGGTTGAAATAGCAGTGGTCATATTCACTGTGCAAGATTTAGGGAATGTATATATATATATATATATATATATATATATATATATATATATATATATATATATATATATATATATATATATATATACAGTATAAAAAGAGGTCGACAAACGTGCGAAAAAACACTAGTTTTACTAACGTTTCGGCAGGTGGGCCTGCCTTCGTCGGAGTGAATGGTTACACATGGCACACAGGGCACATATATAAGCCGCTTCTTTGCGTATCACACGGCTAAGTCATTATCAGTAGTATAGGAAACAAGATTATATATCACCAAAGGTACGTGGCTATAGTGCATATACAGCTGAAAACGCGTATCATTATACAATAGTGAATTGGCACGTATTAGATACCACGGCTCACACGGCTAAGTCATTATCAATAGTATAGGAAACAAGATTATATATCACCAAAGGTACGTGGCTATAGTGCATATACAGCTGAAAACGCGTATCATTATACAATAGTGAATTGGCACGTATTAGATACCCTACAACTTGTGTGGAATGAAACAGGTCAGCAAAATAACAGACTGCGCACGCAGTAACTCACTTGGTCATACGTTCTGCGGGATAATCACAGCCTAAAAACATTAAGTAAGCCTTAAAAAAAGAAGTTTAGAAAGATAAACAAAATCACAAAGCAGGCAGAGCAAAATGAATGCGAGTAAATGGTGAAGCGACAAAGGCCACCTAAATTATGTAGGTAATATTTGACAATAGGCCAACATCGTGCGAAGAATATACACTTGTCAGTAAAACAAAAAAGCGATTTACTAAGGCAATATGCAAGTAAGCGTACCCGGGCTCTCATTCATGCCGGCAGATAGTGTTTTGAATTTATGAATTAAAAATGACTCTTTTACTTCGCGTTCATGGTGTGATTTAAAACCCGATTCCAGTATTGTAGCTATCATGTTACTGAATGAATGACCTGCCTCGGTGACATGCCTTGAAATCGGTAAGTTAGGAAGGGCATGCACATGAGCTTTATGATTATTGAAACGGTATCGAAAAGCAGTTTCAGTATGACCTATGTATTGTACATGACAGATTGAGCATTCTAGCAAATATACGACATTTGCAGTATCACAAGTAAAACTGCCATGAATTTTGAACTTGAAGTTCGTCGCAAGTACTGGCTGCCAGTGTTGTTGTCGTCATGTGTGCACACACTTTACAGCGGGGCTTTTTACAAGGACGGCAACCAAGCGTCTGGTCGTTATTGTTCTGTCTGGTTTTAGAGGAAGTTAATAAATCTCGCAAATTTTTGCCTCGTCTGTACACAACACGTAGTGGCTCTGGAAACGCTTTTGCAAGGCGTTCGCTCTGCATAAGTATGTTGTGGTATTTACGGAAAATTGATGCGACGTTAGGTGCCGATGCGTTATGGGTTAAAACCAGGTTAACCTGTGAATGACTTTTAGGATTTTTCTTGGGGATGCAGAGTGCTGTACGGTCTTGTGCGTCGGCACGCCTTACTGCGTCATCGACTAACTTGGGCGGATATTTTTGTTTAAGAAGTGCAGTGCGTAGCTGGTTACAGTTATTATCAAAGTCAGATTGCTCAGAGCAAATTCGCTTAAAGCGTAAGGCCTGGCTGTAAGGTATGCTGGATTTGCAGTGCCTTTTATGGCTGCTTTGAAAGTGTAAATACCTCTGTCTGTCAGTCGGCTTGCGGTAAAGTTTAGTGCTAAATTTTGCATTATTGAGACAAACGGTTACATCGAGAAAGTTAATGGTCTCTGGTGAATATGTGTGCGAAAAGGATATGGAAGGGTGAGCATTATTAAAGTCCGAAATAAAAGACAAAAGTTCCTCCTCTCCATGTGGCCAAATCATGAAAATGTCGTCAATAAATCTTTTGTAATAAAAAGGTTTTAGTGAACGACCCGACAAGAATTTGTTCTCAAGGGATCCCATAAATATATTTGCATAGCTTGGCCCGATCTTAGTACCCATAGACGTACCACTTACTTGAACATAATGCACTCCATTGAATTCAAAGTTGTTGTACTGAAGAATCATTTCAAGTAGTATAGCTATAGTCGAGCTATCAATGAACTTGTCGAGAGCGGAGTGATCGTAAGCCTCAACCACGGACCTTATACCATCCAAGTGCGGTATGCTTGTGTAGAGAGACGCAACATCGAGAGTTACAAGAAGAGCGTTGTTAGGTATAATAAGGTTGGCAATATCAGAAAGGAAGTCGTTAGTATCTCGCAGAAATGACTGGAACGTAGAGGGTATCTGGTTTATCAGGCTATCTACGTAACGCGACAAGTTTTCTGTCACGGTACCTATGCCGGAAACAATTGGGCGACCAGGATTGTTGTGTTTATGGATTTTTGGCAACAAATAGAACCTACCAGCTGCCGGACTAAGAGGGATTAGAGAAGCTGCCCTATCATTTAGTTTTTTCTCCTTTATTAGTTTTCTTATTGTGCCGTCTAATATCGCTTTATAATCCTCAGTCGGATCGGCCTCGAGTCGCCTATAAAACAACCTATCATCAAGCTGACTGTTCGCTTCAGCAATATATTTGGTCGTGTCCATGACAACGATGGCACCTCCTTTGTCCGCAGGTTTTATTGTGATGTCGGTGCGTTCGCCAAGGTTTGCTATAGCTTTTCTTTCTAGGGTCGATAGGTTTCGACGAAAAGACTGGGGTTCATTATAAGCTTGGATGATATCTCGCTGCACTGCTTTAATAAATATGTCCAAGTGTTTGTCACGTTGTGACCCCGGTGTCCAACGTTTAGCCGAGGGTAAAGCGGTTGGATCGTCGGCGGGAGTCGGCTGATCGAAGAAATATTCGCGTAGTCTCATATTTCGTGCGAAGTTGTCTAAATCTTTGTATAACTGAAATTCATTATAGTTACCACTTGCTGGACAGAAGCTTAAACCACGGGATAAAAGACTGAGTTCTTCTTTAGATAAGATAGCAGTTGAAATATTAATAATGTTGTCGGGTGCAGGTTTACATGTTCTTTCCTTGGCCGAAGATGGAGGCGTTGAGTTTCGAAGTTTTACACCATCTCTGAGCAATTTTTTGCGTTTCTGTGCGTTAAGCTTGGAACGTTTCTTTTGCTCATATGCTCTTAGGGACGATGATTCCTCTGGAGAAAGGCTAAACTGATCGAGTAGTTGGCGCTCCCTGTTTATCAGCGATTTCACGGAAGATCGATAATGGTTTACTACAATGTGTACTAGCTCAAGTGAGGCGTTCTTTAAGGTGTCAAACCACTTCCTCGCGTTGCACTTCGATAGCTTTGATGTTGCTGGCTGTAGACAGAGACTTAAACCTCTAGGCGGAATGGAAGCCGCTAAATATGCTTCTAGAGTAGACACATGTAGCTCGTAACGGACACGTTTCTCGACAGACTTCCTAATTATTTGAAACTGCTTAGAACACTTTGAACTCGCGATACTATTCGACAATGAGTGCTGTAGTCAATTATTCGGTTTTCTTTTTAAAACGTCTGAATATTTGCGTCGAAGTGGGTACCTGGAGCCCGTAAGGGAAACTGCCGTCTTTCGTGGGTCTTTGCTGGTTGTTGCTGGTTGTTGATGAACTGCGGCTGTGTCTCGGACTACCTAGGTGTGTAGCGAATAGCGTGCTTTATTTGGAAGCTAGAATTATCCCACTTGATGCTAGATTTCAACAGCTTACTGTGCAAACATTTTTAAAACTTTACGATGCACCCCTCTTCTGTTCTCAGACAGTTTTCATCAAACATCCAGTTTCTTTCTTTCAGCGCCCGTGGTCTCGTTATCAAAGCCCCCAAGTCATTTTCGTCGAGTCTCTGTTATCAAATCTTCACGTTTCCCTCCGGCATTTAACTCCCCAAACCCAATGCTCGGTGCCAGTTGACTTAATTTTCGATGATATTTTCCCAAAAAATGCCAAGTTACTTCCAAAGCATGTTCTGGAGGGCCTCCTTCAAGACCATCTAATTCATTTTCCTAAATACGTAGTAATTTCGACGGACGCAACGCAAAATCTTCAGAAGGCTGGAGTAGGTATTTTTTCTCATCAGCTTAATTGGTCTTTTGCGCTCCGATTGCCTGACTTCACACCAATTTATCTCGCAGAATTTCTGGCTATTACAATGGCTCTTCGAAAACTAAATTATCAGCAAACAAAAGCTATTATTATTTCGGATGCTTTGTCTGTATGTACACATCTAACGTCCGCAAAGAAGTCTCCTCTTCTCAGGATATTTTGGTCTCTCGTACCGCATAGCCTATCAGAAGTTCGGTTTATTTGGGTCCCCGGGCATGCTGGAATTGAACTAAATGAAATTGCTGATTCGCTCGCTTCGGCATCTTTAAATTTCCCGGTGGTGCCGGTAGCTCCACAGTTTCCTTTTATTACTGCCGAACGATTCAAACGCCTGTTAATCTTAAAAATGAACGAAACGTCGCTTCTACAATCTGAAGAATTTCGGCACTTGCAATTCACATGGAACACCGCAAAATGCCTTTCCCGTCAATGTGAGGTGACCCTCACAAGCTTTCGCTGTAGAGTTTCTCTGTTAAATTTTTATCTCAACAAATCAGGATTTTCATTAACTAACCTATGTGTAGTTTGCAATGAACCGGAAACAATAGATCACTTTCTTCTCACATGCCGCCGCTTCGCCTCACTGCGCCGAATAATTCTTGAAAGACCGATTGGTATGCTCGGATTGCCAGTCAATACATCTACCGTATTATCGTTTGGAGCCAGTCAGTTGGGTGTGGGCCACAGTGCTATTCTGTCAGCACTACATAAATTCATTCAGGCAACCGGAAGGATACGCTGCTAGTGGTACTGCTAGATATATCCAATTCTTTCTTCCCCTTCCTCATTCTTGTTAATTTGTTTTATATATTCTGGTTTATCGTATTCTTCTACAATTTTTTCACGTTTTTTTTCCAAAGGAACATTAATATTGTTTCTATCTAATTTCTCTTTATTTATTTTTTTAGCAAGCGTTATAAAAATTATCTATCATGAGGTACAGTGTGGCCAATCCCCCATGTGGGTATAAGCCAAAATCTCCTAGGAGACAAGACAAGACAAGACAACTGTCGCTATCTTGTTTGCCGAGCACAGTCCATCGTTTATAAGTTATTAAATAAGTTACTCGTAACATTATTGGTGGAGTTTGACGACTCCCGTGCCTCAATGGAGACGCGCAGTGGTCGCAACACCGGGGACTCTTCGGCTACTTCAACAGCCAGTGCCTCATCACCACCGGCCTCTCGAGCCGGGTCGACAACCTACGTCACCCTGCCACCCCTGCGGGATCCTGGCACTTTCTCCGCGGACGGTACCATCGACGTTGACTCCTGGCTACACCGGTACGAGCGGGTCAGTGCTACCCACCGCTGGGATCCCACGCTCATGCTCGCCAATGTTGTGTTCTACCTCGACGGCACGCCGCGGACATGGTTCGAAACCAATGAAGCCGATATCACAAGCTGGGATCTTTTCTCAACGAAGATCCGTGTTCTTTTCGGCGATTCATCTGCTCGTCAGCTCGCTGCTCACGATTTTGACTTTCCTCCACACATATTCACACACCGCCACAAACCTGCTCCCGCAATAACAATCATCTGTTGGTCGAGCCTGCTACTGAGTGAAGAGGGAGGAGGGCGGAGGAAGTCCATTTTCAAGCCAGAAAAATGGTCATTCTCTCATGTTGGGACTGGGGAGCCCGGCTCAGCCTCATCTAGTGATGTGCATCCCTTCTCCCCCTACCCTCTCATGTCGTCTGTGGGAACACAGTTTGAGAAAGGCGTTCACCGAATTTTCAGTTCGCGGACGAAGCCACCCGAAGACTACGCCGTCTCCGCAGTCCTCCTACCTTACAGTGAACCATTTCTAATGTTCAACGAGTCAACGAAACACTTCTATTCGTCAACATGGCATTCGCCTTCTTACACACTGGCTTGTGTGAGGGACGGGCAGTAGAGCATACCACAGGTGGTGCGTATCCTAACATAGTGCTTCTGCTTGCCATAGGTGCCATGAGACACCCATCACATCGGGAATACATGCCTGCGCAAAGTATGTGGTTGCCCTACCCCTTTAATTTGTACCCAGCCTCGAAATATTAGAGGCAACTGAATAAAGCTTATCAAGTAAGAAAAAAAAAGAACGTGATAAGACTCGTGTACATTGCCAACTTTTATGAAAGGGAATACGGGAGTGCGTGTCCTGCTTGCTCCGGCAGCTGCTGGCAGCGCGTTCAAGCGGAAGCGATAGCAATCACAGTCTTTTCTAGCGTGATCTCGCGGCGAACAAAACGACCAATCATTGCTGAAATGGAACCAGCAGCAAGATTCAACCCTTCAAGGCGCTTACTGGCTCTTGCGTTATCGCCTTTATGGGGAAGGGGGTCGCAATCTTGCCAGTGGTTCTATATCAGCAATTACGGCTTGTTTAGCTCGCGAATCAAGTAGCCTTGATTTCGTTTTAGACCGGGCAATTGCGCAAAGAGCGATAGAGGGGGTATTTTTGATGCAGTCGAAATACAAATCGTAGCTAAATAGCCCCAGTAAGTCGGGATAATATTACCATATTCTCTTCAGGGCGGGCATTACACTGTTTAGGCAACATTTAATTATAAGCGTAGGCTCTCTGCCACAATTCGCGAGCATGCGGGTTTAGGACATTTCATTTTATGATGTGGTAAACTAGTTATGCTATGCTCTCGGGAGTCGTACGCATGAACGAAAAGAGGGAGAGATAATAAACATTAATTAGTTTCCAGATGGAGTTTCTAGCTTTCGACCAGAAGCCCCTAGGATCTTGCAGCAGTTTTGGACACCAAAATTATTTGCAATAAACTAATTTCTATGACGACATTGGAAGGGTCGCCGGCCACGTTCTCGCTGCTCTTCCGCGCACTCCCGCAGTTTCAGAAAGGAAAAATTGCAGTAACCGAAAATGATTTGGTGGCGAAAGGTTTCAATCGACGTGTGTTTTGCTGCAATTTAAAAAAAAAACTTCTTAACTTACATGGCGCAACATCGTGCGATCCCGCAATATCTGCACTTCGGCAGTCACAACGTTCCGACCAGAAAAGCCCCCGTGGCGCGGTGCCGACTGCCGGCGTTTGAGCGAAGCACATGGATTGCCGAACAAGATCTGGCCGCGCCGCCGCGCGCAGTATAAACACCTAAATATTCCTACACCGTAGGCACTGCCAAGAAAAAATAGCCGTGTGCCGATACCCATGAAGTACCCGGCATGCGCCGAAGGTGACGCTGACTCTGAATGACCCTCATGATGCCGCCGGTCGAGCTCTAGCGTGAACACCTTACCAGTCCTGGCTTGGCTAGGCTATTCAACATTTTGCTAAGAGTTGTTAGGTCAATTGTTAGATTTACAAACACATATCCACGAAGCCTTCACGTGACATCTCTCGTAAACTAAGTTTCGGCCACGACCTCATGAAATGACACTGATTTCGTATAGACTAGTCGATCAACTCATGTGCAGTAGCTTTATCATGTAGCTTAAAATAGTTAGTCAAATTAGCCTATTGAGTTGATTAGTATAGCAGGATAAGTATTAATTCCAAAATCTGACATGGCATAATTAGTTATTCATTACTAATTATAAGTGATCATCACTAGTTAAATAACTATAAACACCATGAAACCTATCAGAATTAAGTTCACAGTAAATACACGATTATAAGTACACACTCTAAATGTTCGCAAAGTAGTACATGGCCTAAAAGGTGATTAGCACAATAGGCTCGATCTATGAAGCAACGAATCCTAAATATTGTTTAGCGGGGCCATAACAGTACGTTCAATAGGACTCCTCAATGAATACACGTACGATATTTCAATTTTCCTTCGCACTAAACAATACACCAACTCATCGCGATAGAGAGCAATATGTGCTTGATGACAGACACACCCTGAAGAAAACAGGCCACAAATTTTTTTAATTGCGAAGCATTTTTCATTGAACTTTGGCGACATTGAGCGGATCTATCTATCTATCTATCTATCTATCTATCTATCTATCTATCTATATCTATCTATCTATCTATCTATCTATCTATCTATCTATCTATCTATCTATCTATCTATCTATCTATCTATCTATCTATCTATCTATCTATCTATCTATCTATCTATCTATCTATCTATCTATCTATCTATCTATCTATCTATCTATCTATCTATCTATCTATCTATCTATCTATCTATCTATCCATCTATCTATCAAGGCCCTTACGTTTGGCACTATCGTGGTCACCCCCTTGCCTTGGCGTGAACCAAAATTATTATGGAAAGGGAAGCTGGTTTGACGAGTATGATGCACTGGTTATTACATGAATAATGTCACAATCCCTTCACGTAGGTTATCAAATATTTCGTATAAGTAGCATGTTTCTTATATTGCCCTCAAGCAACTCACCAATGCACATTTGGATGACCGACACAGCGACTCTGTGCACATCTACACCGAAGGCTCCGTAACTTCGTCCGCCTCAGCTGCAGCCTTCGTGATCCCTCAACTCGGTATTTACCGACAGTACAAATTCGATCACAGGTCATCTTCGACAACTGCAGAACTTGTTGCTATAAAGGAAGTCATAAAGTTTGTGAATGACCAAGCACCGCGTAAATGAACCATTCTGTCCGATGCAAAATCAGCGCTTCAAGCTGTATATTCTTGCTCAAGAAGAGGCCAATTTTACGCGGTAGCCTTAGGAATCGGCCAGGCATTTGACCTAACACACGGGAGTGGTCACTTGATTACACTCCAATGGATTCCGGGACACTGCGGCCTGGTTGGCAGCGAAATATCCGATAGCGAAGCAAGAACGGCAGTATACGACGCTCCAGTATAAGACATTGTTGAGATCGCTCATGCGCAAATGCGCTGTCACTTACTGGTTGTTACCAGATCATCGGAACAAGCGTCTGCGGGAAAGAGACCTCGGTATGACATTTTGTCTTCCAGCTAAAATCAGCCGAAGACAAGGTAGTATACTGCACCGGGTTCGCCTGGGCGCCACCTTTACTCGTCACTACACCCACCTAATCGGCCGTGCGGACAGCCCGAATTAGGAGCACTGCCAAGTGGGAGAAACATTAGCTCACATATTTTGTGACTGCGCCTTATACGTGGTCGAAAGAAAAATTCTAACTGCAACGTTGAGAAGCATCCCATGAACGCCATTGATTGAAAGCCACATATTATCAGGAATGAACGACCAAACAGTGTCAAAAACTGCTAAAAAGGCTGTTTTAGACTTAATCAAAAGCACTGGACTAGATGCCAGACTGTAGGGTACAATGTTCAGTGGCTTCTGCACATACGCACCACCTCTTCTTGTACCCATTATCGTCCTTCACCCCTCTTTCTTTCCCTGTTTCCTTCCCCCTTCCCTTATCCTCTGTGTAGAGTAGCAGGCTAAAACGGACTAGCTTTAGCCGACATCGCTGCTTTCTAATAAATTCTCGCACAAACACCAGACTTCCCGTCAAACAGTGGCACATACCGACGGGTGGGCATGGGGCGCTGGTGTGCGGGTACAGTGCCACAGATGATTGACACTTATTATCTACTTATGAATGACGAAAACACACATGGACAATTTTAATGCACGAGCATTAAGAAATGCCCAACCTTGGTGCCATTGACCCGACAAATGCAATGAATAACTGTGAGGATCCCAACTGGAGTCGAATCCTAGCATTCTGCGTGGCAATCCAGCATTTTACCTAGAGCTACACCAGATCTCGAAACTACTTCTGAAACAGACGCCTATCTTTGTGAAACGTCAATTGCGGTTGCAGTGCTGCCTACCCATTTTTATAAACATTACACAGGTACTACTTTCATACAGCCGTCACGTCGGGTTAACGTCAATTGTGGTTAGTTGCCATGCACTGAAGCTGAGTTACGTAGCAGTGTCCTGGGCCAGCATCATGGTGAGCATCAGCGCTTCATATCAGCTTTTGGTGTTGCTAGTACGCGTGTTTCAGTTGGCATCGTTGTGCAAGTGAAAACAACTGGCTATATAGACATCTGCATGTGTTCATTACGTTCTATGCGCGCAACATTTGTACATATACTAAGCGTCGTTGTATGACGTGTCGTTCAAAAAAAAAATACAACATTGTAACCTTCCCTCCGCATGCCTCCCATAACATCAATTCCGAGGTACGTGATATCTGTCGAATTATTTTTTACCGCACAATTAAAACAACGGCCACTTAATGACTATGCACCGCACGGGGTGCGGCCTGCTACGTCGCCCGAACCTGAAGTGAGGAGCCTCGTTCTCTGCGCCGCCACAGTGGCACTACTGCTGCGGGCCAAGCGCACTCGGAAGAGAACGTTCCTTTGGCTATGTCGCACAACACATTTAGATTTCATAGTCACGAGTGTTGTGCAATCTGTTTCCGAACTGCGAAATATTATCTTACCAACGCCTGCAACGCCACTAATGGGATACCATAAAGCTGAATGGCGTACACTTGCAAGCGAACGTACCTTAAGCCCCATGACCAGTGTTCTATTGAATTAGCGAGTTAATTTATCAAGCCACCACCTTCTTTAGTGTGCTTATTTGCTGAGGTATGGAAAATCCGTAAAACCAAAATTCCTACGAATGCTTGCAGAATGATATATTTGGATAAAGAATTTCTGACGGGGTGCAGCTGGCGGCAGTGAAACTGTGTCCATGCCGCAAAACAACTACGTCTCGAAACACTCATCATAACCTTAGATATTATCGCTAATTATCTTCGTGGCAGGGATAGAAAAAAATGAATATAATTTTACCATTCATATAGCCTTCTACAGATGCACAAACTAGGAGTTCAACGTATTTTCGCCGCGCGCACACAATTTCAGTTGTCTGAAGATGCCATCTGCCTCACAATGCAGTTTTACCAGTGCTTTCAGCCCCCCCCCCCCCCCCCCCCTCAATCAAGGTGAATGTTTCAGCTGACAAAGGCTGGATTGGCCAAGAAGTAGTGTACTTTTCTATGTTTGACGCGATATATTTTTCGAGTGACCTGTTAGAAATGTACATGTTTCACGTCATCTGTAATCTTAAACACATTGGTGATTTTGTTGTGTTAACACTTCATGTTTTCTACTGCCTGTAATGTATTATATTGTTTTGCTTTTCACCCTACACTAGTGCGCCTTGGGTACTGCAGGTATGTGAATAAATAAATAAATAAATAAATAAATAAATAAATAAATAAATTCAAGACAAATAAAGCACCCCGAAGATCCGCGACGCGAGGAGGATCACTTTCGCACTGTCCCGGAAAGACTAATGCCCACCATGCAAGAATAAAACGAAGACTTAGCGAACTCGGTAAAAGAAAAAAAGAGGAATCTACAAAACCACCGACGCTTCAGCAGAATTACGCTTGAAATCTAAAAAAAGATGGTTAAAAGGGCGACAGTTTTGAAGAAAAAGCGTTAGACATTCAGAAAATGAATACATGGCGTTCCAAAGGTTCTACCAGTCAAGTGGACTAACTGATGACAGGCCTTCCTTCAGCACAACCAATATTGCGGACCAAAATCTCTTTGAACCAAAGTTTGCAAAACATTCTTTTGATAATTTATTTCTGAAAGGCGTGACGATGACGGCAGAGGCAGTATGAGATCAACCTATAAGTAGGAGGAGATCAGCAGGAGATCAACCTATAAGCAGAAACAGGGCTCGACATTTCAAGGAGCAGGCAAGTAATCAGTCACTTTGTTTCGTAGCGCCACCCTTTGGCTGTCTTTGCTTTAGAGCTTTCAACGCAGCACAAAGAGCGCATTTGAAAAAAAAAAAACTTTCCTAGATAAGATCAGCCTTCCAGCATTAGAACATTGTTTCGTGTGGTAATACAGCGAATCAAGTTGCTACCTCTGCACACAACTCTGAATTAGAGAGGACGTCTGTAGCTTCGTCAACATCGCTATTTTCTATGTTAACTTCGACACATAACCACCACCTGTGGACACATGGCCCTCTAAATTCGTTTTTTTTTACTTTCGGTGGTTTCCTTTAGCGCTTTAATGCTGGTGGTGTTGACAAGTGTGCAGGAATATTCGGAAAAATTTGCGGAAACTCACCTGCTTTAGTTGTCCACATTTCCCTTGAAGAGAGAGAGAGAAAGAATTTATTTACAGAAAGATAGAGAGGTCGGCCTGAACTTTGTTTGCTCTGGCCTGCTACTCTACACTGGGGAAGGGTGACTAGGGAGTGAAAGAGTGATGAATGACGATGGTAAGGTAGAGAGATGATATGTTCTTATTAGGCTGGGTATTTCTACAGACGTGCATCCAGTCCAGTGGCTTTTAAGAAAGCGATGACGGCTCGTATAACCACATGTGTGCTGCTGGCGCCAGGCCAAGAACCTAACGCAACCTCACCGGTTAATGGTCGCCTAAAATATCGGTCAATCGAAGATATCAGTTGCTGACGTTCGCTTGCATATGCTGGACTGTCGCAAAATATATGTTCAAGCGTTTCTGGCAACCTACACTGACCAAAGTTGGGACCTGTGTCATTACAGCCAATCAAGTGGGTGTAACGTGTTATGTAAGCCACACCGAGGCGAATGCGGTGGATAATGCATGAGATTCTTCGCTTTAACTTGTGAGGCATACGGAACTTCATTTCCGGGTCCCATTTGTGTGGCCGCTTGTGCTGGTGTTCTGGTTTCTGCCAGTGCTCTAAGATGGAATTGTGCATTACGCGTTGAAGTAGGATGTTAGTATCTTGTCGAGAAAATGCGATGCACACTTCCAGGGCACTATTTGAAGCTCTCCTAGCTTCAGCGTCTGCCTCTTCATTGCTCATTATGCCACAATGTGCAGGTATCTATTGAAATGTTACATGATGTCCATTTTTTGTAGCAATGCCAAGAATCTCTGCTATTTCAATCGATAAAGTATGATATGTACCTTGTCTCATGAAGCAATCGATGGTTTGAAGAGCAGCTTTGGCATCGCACACTATCGTCTATTTACGAGCGGGTTCTGTCGACATGAAACGTATTGCCTCCCGAATAGGAACAAGTTCCGTGGCTGTTGATGTGGTCTTGTGATCTATCTTGAAACGTCGAGCTATCTTCATCTGCGGAATGACAAAGGCTGCGGCGGAAGTACGCGACGTGGTATGTCCATCAGTATATACGTGCGCCACACCATCGTACATAGTATAAATGTGCAGCAGTGTAAGTTGCTTTAGGCCGATCGATGATACAATGGACTTCTTCGTAATCCCAGAAATCTGAAGTATAACAATTGATCTAGGCAGGAGCCATGGAGGTGTCTCAGGAACACGTGGGGGAGAGAATCTTGGCGGTATGATGTTCTCGAGCCGCGATATAGCTCTTGAATAGCTTCAGTCTCGGTGGCAGGCGGGGAGCGCTGAGAGGGGATGTTGCCTGTTTTTTTTCATTTTTTAGGGTATGTGCTGAGTACCCTAAAAACAAGTAAACAGGCGAAAGTGGACTCGAAGAGGCTTGCAGAGCTCATATACTTTGATTGGACAAGCCCGAGCTTCGGCAAGAGTTGCCTTGGTTGATGTGCATTGAGGTAAGCCCCAACATGTACGCAACACTTGAGCTTGGATGCTTTCCAGCGGGCTCGCACAACTGGGCTTCATGCTTGAAAGAAAGGGCATGCTGTATTGTAAGTACCCTACGAATAAAGATTGGTACAGTTGCAGGAGAGCTGCCTGCGAAGGGCTTCATCTTGCTCCGGCCATGACCCGAAGAACGTGGACAAAACTCTTGAGCTTCGACTTCAAGGCTGTGACGTGTTTCGACCACGAAGAGTCCGGTCGAAGATAACGCCCAAGAATTTGTGTTGCACAACTGCACGAATTTCTGTTCTATTCACATTTAGTGGGTATCTTGTCATTTGTTTTCGTGTAAATGCAAGCACTGCGCCTTTTTTCATTTGACAGTGTGAGACCCTGGCGACGTAGTTACCTTGCGTGGTCCAGCACGTTGCAGTCGAGCACGCAGTTGGGGGCGTGTGGCTCCAGAAACCCAGATGCAGATGTCGTCCGCATATGTGCTCACCTTTACCGTGTCAGGAAGTTCAGTAGCAAGTCTAATCAAGGTGATGTTAAAAAGTGTCGGACTGAGAACAGTTCCTTGGGGAACACCACGATGAATGTTATAATGGTCTGTATCTCCATCACTTGTTGACATATACGCGGTACGGCCGCTAAGTACCTCATGAAAGTTTCACGTTTCCCCTTACGATGTGCTCGCAGCAAGTGGTTAGGTCCTCCGATTCGAAATGTAAGTCGGCAGTGTACGTCTTGATTGTCACCAGGAAGGCTTTTCGTGGTATAGTAGCAGGTCCTGAGAACTTCAGGGTAATTTTGGAGGTTTCTTGTCATTTGTCATTTGAATATATCTTGTCATTTGTTTTCGTGTAAATGCAAGCACAGCGCATTTTTCAATTACAGGGTGAGACCCTGGAGAC
This sequence comes from Rhipicephalus annulatus, assembly GCA_013436015.1. Classification (NCBI taxonomy): domain Eukaryota; kingdom Metazoa; phylum Arthropoda; class Arachnida; order Ixodida; family Ixodidae; genus Rhipicephalus; species Rhipicephalus annulatus. The sequence goes on along the minus strand of WOVY01012012.1, from coordinate 386,612 downwards.
GTAGGTACCTTGCTGTGATGGTCACTGCACGTTGCAGTCGAGCACGCAGTTGGGGGCGCGTAGCTCCAGAAGCCCAGATGCAGATGTCGTCCGCATATGTGCTCACCTTCACCGTGTCAGGAAGTTCAGTAGCAAGCCCAATCAAGGTGATGTTAAAAAGTGTTGTATTGAGAACACTCCCTTGAGAAACACCACGGTTAATGTTAACCGTGGTGGGCTCGGCAGCACTCAGTGGGCTTGGCAGCACCCCAGCAATCGCCCGCACTCACATGCAACGCCTGCGTTTTGTGCAGATATTCTGCGTGGCCCGTCTTCAATCCTTCCTCGGTGGCCTGCATCACGCTGCACATCAGAGCCCGGCCCCCCAGGCTAAGCTACCGCTGCACGCTTTGGACCCATCAGCCGAGATTCACCGTCTGCATTGTGCCGTGGATACTCTGCCGCCTGCACCGCACGAATGCCCTTCAATGTTCCCGCCTGTGCCTCCGTCACTGCTGCCACTCTTCCCCTCATGGTTACGAGGCACGGAAACAGAACTGACGTCACACCGCTACGATAAAAGCTTCACCAAAGGCCGCGCGCTTTTCAGTGGGCTCGGCAGCACCCCAGCGATGGCCCGCACTCACATGCAACGCCTGCTTTTTGTGCAGGTAAAAAATTCCTGTTCCCTATTCTCCAAGCAAACCAAATACGCTGCATTGCTAGTGCTGCCGAGCCCGAACTGTTGCTTAGAGGTTGTTTCTAGCTGTATTCGTGCCCTGCGAGTGCTGTTCCTATTATGTGGCGACATCGACACAAACTCTGGCCCTGCAACTCGGTCCTCTAATACTAAAACCCCTAACGACGTTATGTCTGTCCTCAACGATATTCAGTCCGGGCAGGCAGCCATCCTTAATGAAATGTGATCCATACGTTCTACGCTTCTGCAAGAAGAGCAAAAATTTGAAGAAATTACTAACAGACTCTCTAAAATCGAAGACAACTGCTCTGTAATAGCCGCGGTAAAAGAAAAGGTCGACGGCTTACAAACACTAACTGAGCAAAACTGTGGTGATATCACTAGCCTTGTCGCCAGGATGGACGACTCTGAGGACAGACAGCGACGATGCAACCTTGTTTTTTTACGGTTTTGAAGATGCCAGTGACGAGACTTGGGCACAGTCTGAGAAGCGCGTCATGGATCTATGTCTTGCCAATCTGGAAGTTTCAGTTCAACCTAGAGACATTAAACGCGCTCACCGCATAGGGTGTTCTCAACCAAGTAAAAATAGACCCATCCTTGTCCGGTTCTGCCATTTCAAGGATCGAGAACTAGTGCTGTCTAACGCCAAAAACTAAAAGACACAAATTACAGCATTAGCGAAGATCTTTCCTTAAACACACGCAAGGCCCGTAAGCACCTCATTGAATTTGGTAAAGCATCTCGCAAGGCCTATAAACTTCGGTACAACAAACTAACCATTGATGGCACCACTTACGTTTTCTTTCGCTCTTCTGAAAAAGTAATCCTCCTCCGCCTACAGCTACCACCTCCCATCTCGGCGAATCGTAAATTAAACCCTGAACTTTTTTCAATTGTACACACTAACATTAGAAACCTCTTGCCGAAACGCGACTCGCTCTTTATTCTTATCTGCACTACAGAATGCAACTTTGTTCTCTTAACTGAAACGTGACTAAACCCTTCAATAAGCGATTCCGAATTAGCACCATGCTTTCCTGGCTTTACTATATTTAGGCGAGATCGTGATGGTAAGCGTGGTCGTGGCGTCCTGATAGCTGCTCACAGTCGATGAAATTGCTCCTCAGTGGTCATCCCTTCCAGCCTTGAATTACTGTTTGTCTGCTGCAGAAATTCATATCCTTCGGTTATCATCGGAGTCTGTTACCGCCCTCCTGACGCAGATGCTTCATTTATCGCTAATTTCCACAGTGCTTTTAACTTCCTGAATGCCTCTTATCCTAACATACCGGTTATTTTAATGGGTGACTTTACCTTCCCAGGAATAATCTGGTCTAACCTCGCGCTCACGATATCTAAACACACTATGGAAAGCGACTTTGTTAACACGTGCCTAACAATTGGTTTATCTCAACTTGTTTCATTCCCAACGCGAGCTACTGAGCACTCTTTAAATATTCTCGACCTCTTTTTCACGTCACACCCCGACAATCTTGCATCTCTAGTTCCTCTCCCAGAGATTAGTGATCCCGCTGTGCTTCACGCTTCGTTTTCTAATCAACTACCAGGCAAAAGCCATTTCAAGAAAACCCTCACACTCTACGATAAGGGTAACTATGCCGTCATTAACAATGAACTATCCATATTTTGTGAATAGTATTTAAACGACTTCTTCCAACGCCCCCTTGAAAATAACTGGTCTTTGTTCAAGTGCAAAATCCATGATTTGATCAATAGGTTTATACCTACAATTACAATTACGGAACGGGCGTCTTCACCTTGGTTCAACATAACTCTTGAGCGTCTTAACAATAAGAAAAAGCGATTATATCGCTCGGCTAAACTGTCTAACAGCGCGAGCGCTTAGAACAAGTACCGCGGAACGGCAAAGGAATTTGAATCACTCGCTGCGAAGGCTAAGCGTTCTTTTTTCTCTTCTACATTACCTAAAATGCTACGAAATAAACCAAAACAATTTTGGAGAGCCATTAACCCCAACCCCACTAAAACGTTATCCTTACTTGATGAACACGGCGATCCTATTCCAGAACATGTTACCCCTCAAGTACTCAATACTGCCTTCTCTTCCGTATTTACCCCTGAATCTTGCAGCCCGCTTCCAGACTCCCCACTCCTTGATCATCCTGTCATGCCAGGCATTACATTCGATTCATACGGTATTGCAAAACTAATGGACGAATTGGAACTAACGTCATCCACGGGAATGGATGGCATCAATTCCGAAATTCTGAAAAACACTAAGCCTATAACAAGCATTATTCTTTCGCACATATTTTGGCAGTTCATTTCATGCGGAGTGGTGCGGGAAGACTGGAATCTTGGTAAGATCGTTCCTGTCCCGAAAAAAGGTCTTTCATATTCACCGAGTAATTATCGCCTCATATCCATCACAAGTGTATGCTCTAAATTAACGGAACACATAATTTATTCCCACATAGTAATTTTTCTACGTTCAGTACATTTCTTTCACCCTAACCAACACGGTTTTCAAAAAGGACTTTCATATGACACTCAACTCGCCCTGTTCGTTAACGACCTGAGTTCTAGCCTGGATAATAACATACCTGTAGACGCCATTTTCATTGATTTCAAAAAAGCCTTTGACAAAGTTTCTCATAACAGATTATTTTTGAAGCTTTCACATCTTAACCTTAATTGTCTTGTTTTTAATTGGATATGTGACTTCTTGACTAACCATAAGGAGTTCATTTGTGCTAATAACCATCGCTCCTCCCTATCCGCTGTACCCTCCGGCGTACCTCAAGGCACGGTCCTTGGTCCTCTACTATTCCTAATCTATATTAATGACCTCCCCAATAACTTAGCGTCTAACATTCGTCTGTTCGCAGACGACCGTGTCATTTATCGTCCTATTCACAATTCTAACGACCCTGTCATCTTACAGTCTGATCTTTGTTTGATTCAATCATGGTGCGAAAAATGGCTGATGTCCCTTAACATAAAGAAAACTTGTGTCATTTCCTTCTATCGCCGTCAATCCTATTCCTCCAATAAATACTTCCTATTTGATTCTGAAATAACAGCAGCTAATTTATGTAAATACCTCGGTATCACTCTAACTTCAAGTCTGACCTGGTCATCCCACATTATGAACATCACTAATGACCCCAACCGCGTGCTTGGGCTATCTCTGAAGAAACTTACGTCTAGCCCCACCTTCTGTTAAACTTTTAACCTATCTAACACTAGTCCGCCCGAAGCTAGAATGCGGATGTGCCATCTGGGATCCCCATCAAACAACTCCTAATAAAACGCTTGAAACTATCCAAAATCGTGCAGCCAGATTCATTTATTCTGACTATTCCTATCTTAGCAGCGTCACCAAACTAAAATCTCAAGCTAACATGGTTAACTTAGCTTCACGTCGCAAAAATTCATGACTGTGTTTGTTTCACACATTTTATCATGCATTGCACCTAAACAATGTTATCGTTCCAGCCCATCGTCTTTCATGCCGTATCAGCCACTCGAAAGCGGTTCATCCACCCCGTGCGCATACCACTGCCCATCACTCTTCATTTTTAGTGCAAACATCAACAGAATGGAACGATCTTCCTGCTGACATCGTGCACCACTCCAGCATCGCCCATTTCAAAGAAGCCATCGCACAAATCATCTGTTTGTGAACTGTCTACCTCCTCATGTAACACTCCTTGACTGGGGCCCTTGAGGTATTATAAATGAATAAAAATAAATAAAATTATAAAGGTCTGTATCTCTATCACTTATTGACATATACAGGGTACGGTCGCTAAGTACCACATGAAAGTTTCACGTTTCCCCTTACGATGTGCTCGCAGCTAGTGGTTAGGTCCTGTAAGTCGGAAGTGCACGTCTTGATTTTCACCAGGAATTCTTTTCGTGGTATAGTAGCTGTTCAGGTCCTGAGAGCTTCAGGGTAATTTTGGGGGTTTGAAGAAGTGACTCTGATCGCAAGTGGCATAGAAGCATAGCCACTTCGACAGCCTGGCGCGCCGCAGGTCGGCATATTTACTATGTTAAACTGCTAATTCAATCAAGCATGCTTGATTGTTGAGTAATATGTCCAGTACTATTGCGATGACCGAAATCTAACCTTCTCTTCAGGCTCCCGCCACTGTGGTCTGAGCAAGTGAAAAAAAGTATTTACGCTGCCGCGGGACGCTGGTGACGGCAGCGGCTCAATCTGAACGCTAAGCCAGCGCTGCTCATCAGAGCGGATACGAAATGGCGCTGCCTCTAGAGCGAGCTTTCCTATCTTACAGTATCTAAAAACTTTGACCTCAAGCCACGTCTTTAAGCAAACCAAATGCACCATATACTGTGCATCTAAGTGCCCCGAGCACAGCCTTTGTTTTACGATCTCACGTGCGGACGCCTGCTGCACACGGGTATAGACTACAGACTCTGGAAGCAGGCATTGCTGGGTGATTTGGTAATTCATTTTACCTGAGGTGCGCGAGAGGTTAAGTACGAAACAGAGACAACTAGACACAGTGCACTGACTCTGGAGAAAGTTCGCTGTGTCTGGAGTTTTGGAGACTGTCCAGCTGCATGGATGGATGGATATGGCTGTACCCTTTAGATCGGGCGGCGGCTAGCGCCACGAAGCCTTAATATTTATTGAACCAAAAACTAGATTTATTTTTTTCTTTAAATGTTTGGGTTGAGGATTCATATTTTGCAGTGAAGGGTCTAATTTTCACTCGTGCCTTGACTTTAGCTACCAATCAGATAACCTCCTTCTAGTTATTTCTACACACTTCAAGTCTGCTTTCCCTTCCTGTCCCTAAACCCCAGTGCTTTGAAAATCTCAGCGCCATAATCCTGAACTATAGTGTGAAGCCCTTTACAGAACATTATCGAGTGTTCGGCAGTTTATTCTTCGTCTCCACACACACTGCATACAGTGTCTACCCCTTCGTATTTGGCCCGATATGTCTTCGTTCTCGATACTCCCGTCCTGGCCTCAAATAGTGGAGAACTACCCCGAGTGATATCAAGGATCCTTTCCTTGGCAATTTCCTGCTTAAAAGTTTGATATATCTTTAGTGCGGACTTCTTAATCATGCCGATTCTCCACATGCCGGTCTCAGATTCCTTCACCTTCTTCTTAACCGATAACTCTTTTTGGTTTGGCCCCCTGCTGTTTTCTAAGTATTTACCAGTAAATTTTCTGGTTCGCTTCCTCCATTTTGTATCGACATTTTTCATGTACAAGTAGCTGAATACCTTCCTAGCCCAACGCTCCTTCTCCATACTCTCAATCGCTTCTCAAATTTTATCTTGCTGCTAGCTTCCCTGCTCTCAAACGATGTCCATTTCATATCACCTTGTACTCCCTGATTTGGTGTATTCCCGTCAGCTCCTAAGGCAAGCCTACCTATTCCACGTTGCTTAATTTCAAATCATGCTTGAACTTCTGATCTCATGCACAAGACCGCATTGCCGAACGTCAGACCTGGAACCATGACTGCTTTCCATATTCCTCTCACAACATCATGCCTATTGTAATTCCACAGTACCCTGTTTTTCATTACCACTGCATTCCTTTTACCTTTAGTCGTCACGTATATTTCGTGTTCCCTTAGGTACTCGGCCCCATTGGTTATCCATACGCCCAGATATTTGTACTTATCTGTGATCTCTAGCGTGACCTCTTGTATTCTAAGCTCCCTACCTTCATTGTCATTAAAATTCATGACTGCTGATTTTTCCTTGCTGAATCTGAAATCTAAACTATCTCCCTCATTACTGCAGATGTCCACCAATCTCTGCAGATATACGTTGTTGTCGGCCATTAGCACTATATCATCTGCGTACATCAATGCTGGCATTGCCTGTTCAATGAGTTTTCCTTGTTTGACGAAAAGGAGGTTGAAGCCCAGTCTACTTTACTCTTATTTGGCCTCTAATCTTTGTAGGTACATTATGAATAATAAGGGTGACAGGGGACACCCTGCCTAAGCCCCCGTTTTACCTATGTAGGCTTGCATACCTGTTTTTTTTTTCAATTTATGACTACCTTGTTACCTCTATCGATATCCATTAAAGGATTAGTGACTACATCTTCCACGCCTAGTGTGTCCAGTATTCCCCACAATTCCTCTTGAACCACACTATCGTACGCTCCCTTGATATCCAAAAATGCTAGCCACAGGGGCCTGTGTTCCTTTTCTGCTATTTCGATGCACGGCGTCAGTAAGAACAGATTGTCTTCCAACCTCCTGTGTTTCCGAAACCCATTCGGAAGTTCTTCCAGCACCCCTCATCCTCGATATATGCCTGCAGTCTTTCCTTTATAATCTGCATCGGCAGCCTGTAGACCACTGATGTCACTGTTATAGGACGGTAGTTGTTTATGTCAGCTTTGTCCCCCTTTCCTTTATAGATCATGCTCATCCTGCGGAGTTTCCATCCATCGGGAACTGCACCATCGATTATTATTTTGCTCACTGCCTCTATTAAAGCCTACTTAGACTTCAGACCTAATATCTTTATCAGAATAATTGGAATGCCATCTGGGCCTGTTGATGTACTACTAAGAACAATTTTCTAAGCCCTTTCCCACTCTCGTTGTGAAAATGGAGCTATTGCGCCACTTGATTATCCTTGTCTACTATGGTGCATAAAGCACTTTTTTGTTTAAATTTTTCTGTCACCCTTGTCCGTATATATTCAATAGCTTCGTCCCCTTCTAGCCTTGCTCCTTGAGCTGTAGTTATAAACCTCTGCTTTAAGGTCGTCTCATTTCTTAGGGAGTGTAGATGGTTCCAAAATTTCGCAGCTGCCTTTATATCTTTTTTATGTATATTCTGCCAGCCACTGAGCTCCCTTTCTTCTAATCTTTTCATTGATCAGAAGGGATGCATCCCTTCTACCGCTTAGAAAAGATTTCCCATTTTCTTGCAACATCATCTGTAGGTTCGACCCCGCTGCTTAGCATGTCTGTGTTCCCAAGAGGCTTCCTGACGTTTAGCTATGGCTCTCTAAACTTCCTTAACCCACCAACTTTTGGGTTTGTGTCTTTTTGCGGGGTGACTTGTCACGTGCCTTAGTAAGCTCTAGCTCAAACAGTCTAATTAGGTTCGTGTATGTCGACACTGTTTTGTTATCATCTGTGATTACTTTCTCAATTTCCTTACTGGCTATTTCAATTTGGCTTTCTGAATAAACATTTTCCTGTAGTTTCTCATCTTGTTTCCTTCCCACTTTCACTGCTCTTCCAAAACTTAGCTTGATACGTTTGTGATCACTACCCCGACTTCTGCAGCCACCTTCATCTATGTGCCCTCCTCTGAGCTTACCATATATCTTATGTGACATCAGGCGTAATCTATTGTCGACTGCAGCCTTCCTACCTCTCATGCTATTTGCACTTGTCACTTCTCGGCACTGTTGCAAATGTGCAAATCAGGCCTTTCACACATATCCATAATCATTTTGCCTGTCAGGTCGGTATACCCATCTATATCTTCCATGTGCGCATTCATATCTCCTATTATTATTATCTCGCACTCTCCTCCTAACTCCTGAAGGGCCTTTAATATACACTCTACCATTGCCTGGTTTTCCTCTCTGGCCTTTGCTCGCATCCACAAGTACACGAAACCAAGGAGTGTCATTTGCCCTGCCACTTTCCCTTTTAACCATAAATGTTCTTTGCACTCCTGCTTGACCCTTTGCCAGTCTTTACTTTTATGAATGAATGCCCCAATACCACCCCCCTTTCTGCAGCCTTCTGTTCTATTACAATATTCCAACGCGTAGCCCGGATGGATAGGAGGTTGTTCCTTGCCTCTGAGATGCGTTTCTACAAAACCGTATACCATCGGCCTCTCCTCCCTTAGCTATTCTTATATCTCTTCCCACTTCAGCCTGTTCCTACCACTCTGCATGTTAATATATCCTATGTCTGAACTGACTCGGCGCTCGTGGCTACGTCTACCTCTGCCCCGGACACTCCCTATCTTAGATACTGGTGCCACTTTGAAATCGTATCTCTCCATAGCAGCTGTCAAAGATTCTTCCTGGTTGCTTTCCTCGTTAATAGCTATCCTGCACCCCGAAAGGCGCGCTTGCCCTTCAAAAAAGCTACTGCGCGTCCTGCAAGTCGCCAACCCACCTCATGACCAACCCGCCCATCGAAGTGAATTCTGTCTCGTTGAAAAACACCCCACCTATTTATGCACCTCTCTGTTTATTTCCACCACCTCAAAGCCTTCTTCTCGACTCATCCACCATATCTCTTGGTTTGCGTTAACAACCGCTGTTTGCAGGTTGCTATCACGTACTGGTACCTCCTGTATCATGCATATCACTACTTGTACCTGAGGAGAAGTGGCGTGCCTGTCATCGACGCCTTTCGCCAGTGTGGTTGCTAGTGCTGCTGTACCTTCATTTAGGACATCGTTTAGACCGCCTGAAATTATCACGAGGTTTCGTCTATCATCTGTAATTTTGAGTTTTGCGCTCGCTTGCCTCATGACTGCTTCCAGCTTGCGTCCTGGAAACGCCCCTACTGCAACCCTCTTGTCACCTCTTATCCTCTTTGATGGCTTCTGTGCATCGATTTGAATTAGAGTCCCCGGCGATTATCACATGCTGTGACTTTTCAGCTGGAGCGTCCTGCACCTGGGGGTTACTTGCACATGTGACGCTGGCTGCTTTGTCCCCTCCCAGCCTCACCACTACTTCACTGAAGCTGGGCCTTACGACAATTGAACCGACTGAACCTGTTTTTTCCAAACTTGCTTGCTCTTTCTTCTCCGCCGTTCTGATTGCCGGTTCCCTACTGTTCTCTCCGTAGGCCGCTCCTTTATTCACCTTGGCTAGTGCTTCCTCGGCGGACTTCAGCGCTTTCTCCCATTGCCCTCGCTTTCTCTTGCTCTGTCGCGAACGCAGTCTCGAGCACGGTGATTCTCATCAGCAGTTCACGCTGGGCAACCATCGCTTTCTTCATCTTTTCCTCGACCTCACATTGCCTACACTTCGCGTCAGCCTTTTCTACATCCGCTTCTACACTTGGGCCCACTTTTAAAACCACACCGCATCCTGAACACTTCACAGTCTTTAATCATGTGTTTCTGACACCATTGTCCCTATGATTTGTCTCACTCGATAATTACAAAACTCGAGCCCTGCCCTACGAAAAATAGAACGTCTAAGCTCTGCTACAAAAATTTGCGTGTTCAATGTACGTGCACCTCTCCCATGGGGTGCAAAAATAAAAAAACTACTAAAGCAAAAAATCAAACGCACACGCACAACCTAATAAATACCTGGTGACTGACCCCCGAAAAAGCCATACAATAAAATAAGTGCTACAAGGATTTTAACTGCAGGCTTATAATTATAAAGACAAGCTCAAAACATGCAAAACCGCTTAGCATTCGTAGACACACAGGGCCGCGTGTCGGAGCTGTTTTGGGTAGTGCAAAGTGCGAATTCTTTGCACAGTCTGCTTTGCAACCATGTGCAACTAGCAAGAGAGAAACGATGACAAAGAAAATGTTAGGTGTGTTTGCGCATTCAACACTAAAAAAAGAAAAAGTGCTCTGAATTTCTCTCCACCAGTAACATGCCCTACCGAATCGCTATGAAGTGCTTGCTGTACGACTTGCCAGAAAATTGGCGGAAACAAGAGCTGACGCTACAGCTTCGCGCGCTATGAATAAAGGCCTCAGTCAACGCCACTGTGCATTGTGAATCGCCGCGGACGTAAAGGACATGGATTTTGTGGATTTCCCCAGCTGTAGCACAAAACTCTCGTCAGATACGGGCTGTTACGAAAGTGTTGGGCAAGTGAATTACACTCGCGTTCTCCATTGCCGATAGCATAAAAAAAGAGTGATAATATAGGTCTCCTGTTTTTTAGCACATTCTACAGAGAAACGAGGTAACCTTGACTATGAAGCTCATCAGAAACTTTAACCATGGTGCAAGCCGTGCAACATCTTAGTGACGCTAACATCGGGCGCTCCGCAACCACCCATAATCTGAACTGGTCGTCGTCGCACACGTAAGTGTCTCAAACTGTCCTCTTTAAATACACTGTAAGCAAAAACTATACGAGTTTGGGATTTCGCAGTTCATTACCTCTGAAAACTCACTCGCGTTTAAAATTACCACCTCGTGTTGGAGTAAAAGGTGGTACATGACATAGTTTTACCACCACCTCTTAGAAACGTAGTAAAAGGATGTCAAAATCCATTTATACTACGTAGGGAGTTTTATATCACGTGATTTTTAACGTGCGTTTCAGGGTTTATTACCACGCGACTGCAAGATGGAGCTCCTTTGGCGGTTTTCGCCCCATACCCACGAGTGACGCTCTAAGTGAATCCCGAAGGTACGCGAGGACACAAACTTTTTTCTTTTTTTTTGCATCGTCTTGCTTCATGACTGACATCGAGTCAACGCACTTTCACTGGAACGAGGGGCAGTATAAGTACAATGAGTGAAGACAGCATTCTTTGGATGAAAAAATTGGGAAGGAGAGAAGGGGGGGTCTCGCCAAGAAAAAAAAAAAAACCTGCTGTGGAAAGTTGTCCTGCATATTCCCGCGAATTGTTGGCTATTGCTCTGAGGCGGCCCTGGAGTCAGACGGTGCAAGAAGCTCGGGATCTGTGTGTCTGGTTGAGCTAATGGTTCTCACGTGTTTCCTACGTTACCGAGTGACCATGCGCTTTTGAGCACTTCCGACCCTGCACGTCGCGGACACCTTGCTTCCGTGCCAAATCGCGAAGATCTGCCCGTGGTAACAAAATCAAGCTGATGTCATCGTCCGTTATTAGCTGTTGATGCCAGTCGATGAAATGACGATGAAATCCGCATAGGAGATGTATTTTGTGATCGCCAGCTGTGTTTCATCGCATAGCCATGCTCCTCCAAAAGGCCTGGTACGCCATCGGTAAGAAGCTTGTATACAGGCGTGCACCGTTCTTCTACACCAGTTGTCATTAATACGTGCTGCCACTGTGTTTGGGCATCGCCGCTCAATGAAAATCATTGAACTTCCGTGGTTTGTGTGTAAATAGGTATATTTTATCGACTCGTAGAACAGCAGTGCCAACTTTGGTGAGGCCAATAGGCCATTGTGCCAGCATTGGACAATCAAACAGGTGAGATCGAGTAGGTTTATAATGGTAGGTTCGTGTGACTCCTAGCAACTTGCAGCCCACGAAAGTTTACGCTTGCACTCTCAACCGTTATTGTTAATCCATGCGAAAAAATCAGCTCTCCTACCGGTAGTACTCAGCAGGTCTGAAAGTCATGCCTATATATACCCGATTGTCGAAGTGTAGTCGAGTAACGCGTGCAGTTTGTTCGAGTGGTGTTTTATTCTGCGTTTGTTGTGTGTGCATGTTTGTTTGTGTGTTGATCCATGTGTTATCAATTCTGCCATCACTTCATATTTATTAAATTTGTGGACTCTGGGCAAATGCAACCCTCAACATTTCTTTTTTACCGCCTGAAATAACTCCCAAAAATCACCTCAAAAACCTTGTGAAGGCAGTAAGAATTTACTCTCTCTATACTCGCTCAAAAGCTCAGTTGGGTATATCCCGTGTACTCGGATTTGGGTGTACGTTAAAGATCCTCAGGTGGTCGAAATTTCCGGAGCCCTCCACTACGGCGTCACTCATAATCATAAGTTGGTTTTGGGACGTTAAACCCCACATATCAATCAAATCATCAGTTGGGCATATATTTACTACCCTTCCGGCGTTCAAAAACTCAGTTAGTACAAGAGTAATGTTTTCGACTAGTATGTGGTAAAATAAATAACCAGGAAAGGTAGTGCGCATGAGAACAACTGATTCACCCAGTTCTTGAGGTTATTTCAGGGTATTATTGTTTAGTGTGTAGCATATGTCAACAATTGCGTCATACCAGTGAATCAGCAATTGTTGGCCATGACCGATATCAAGTTTTTTTTTTTTGCAGCTCCTGGTCTCCGCGATTACCAGATATGTCTCGGACGCCTTGGTTTTGCTTTTCGCTGTACACTGAAAAAATGAAATGAAAACATGCGTATTTTCTTTGCGGTATTTACAGACGGAATCCAACTGTCCACAGAACACTCAAGAATGCATTATAATACAGTTCAATGCACAAGAATTATTTATTTTGTTTGTATACACAGAAAACACAACACACAGAGGAAATAGCGAGGGAACAAGCTGACACCTTTCACATATATAGGGGCACAACGCCTGCCTGCTTCTTCGGGAAGGAGAAATAGAGGAAAGGAAGGCAAAACTGAAGAAGACAGGAGAGAAATGATGAAAGAAAGAACATACAAAAACCAAACGTTAACATAAAAAAATTGTCACTAGGATGCTTGTGAGCAGCTCTAACGTTACCGTGCGTTGCACGAATGCTTTCCTTTATTGTTTGTGCTCTGATGTTGTTTAACGAAAATTCGCAAGGACGACACTTACTTGGCGTGCCAACAGCGGTGATCCACTCCTGCCGCTGAGTTGCTTCCCATGGTATCGATGGGAAGCCATTCATTATGACGCCGACATCCCCTTCTTTATTGAGGCAATCCTCAACGCAACAGTATCTGCGTTCGCTCTTTTTTTTCCACCTCTGGCAACGAAGTTGTCAACGGGCTGTGGTAAGTCCATTGAAAAACGACGCACTGCTATGTTTTTTCATCTGTTCGCAATGTGCACAGCGGTGAAATGGCGTGAAGGGCCACCCTGCGGGTTCTAATCCCCGCTGCTCGGCGGTGGGACGTGTAAAAGCAAACTGCATTGCTAGGTGCCTATAGCGGCCAGGGCGGGTTTTGTGCGCAGGCAATTGCTACCGGTATACTGAGTGAAAAATGCGATTAGACTAAAGGAGCTGCAGCTAGCAGGGTAAATTACCACATAACACACTTTGTAGTTTTGTTTGGTTTTAGCGTATACTAGCTGTTGATGCCAGTGTCAGAACAACAGTCAAAAAGTTGCCAGGTAGCCAGCGCATTTTGTCACCACGGTCTTATTAATGTGGCCAATCTGGTGTAAAGTAGCCAAGTCTGGCAACCCTGGTTACGCATCGCAGAGAACGTTTGACCCTTGCTGAAAGCGCACTATCCTTTCTCTGGCGGCTTCGTTCATGCTTGTACAAGTTGTCAATCCAAACGCTTGTACAAGTTGTCAATAATTTCAGAATAACTATCAATGCGTGAGTATCCGGCAGCGTGGCTTTTTATTAAGAAATTCATAGATACATAAATGTAGAGACTGCAGGGACTATTGCGCTACGCTCTCAATGCGGCTTTATGAACGAAAAAGCGTTCTTCAGACTACTTCTAGATGGTGCCACATCTCACGGAGCGTGGTCATTGATTGATATGTGCGGTTTGACGTCCCGAAACCACCATATGATTATGAGAGACACCGTAGGGGACAGCTCCAGAAATTTAGACCATGCACCTGGGGTTCTTTAACGTGCGCCCGAATGTGAGCACATGGACCTACAGCATTTTCGCCTCCATCGAAAATGCAGTCGCTGCAGCCGGGATTTGATGCCGAAACCTGCGGGTCAGGAGCCGAGTACCTTAGCCACCAGGCCACCACGGTGGGGCGTTGAGTGGTCATTGAATATCATCAATTCACGTTGTGTTGCACTAAATTCTAGTTCTAGAGCCTCGCCTTCCTTTCCGCATATATGTGCTAGCGGCTCAAGAGTTCCTTCAAGCATCAGACCAACGCGGCAGGGCGTAGCGTGGTCATTGAATATCATCAATTTACGTTGTGTTGCACTAAATCCTACTTCTAGAGCCTAACCTTGCCTTGCGCATATATCTGCTAGCCGCTGTGTATTGTCTTCGCTGTCCGCAAATAGGACAATAACGTCTGCATAAAATATACTTATACCGGTGTCAAACGGGCACTGTTAATCGCGATAAAGGGTGATCCGGTTCAGTTTCCTTGATCGCGAAGAAGTTTACGGCCGCTGCTACACTGCCCAAGATAAACCGGTCCGAGGTTGGATTAAAAGAAATGCACCAGATGGCACTTGTGTGCCTGAAACACGTCGTTGACAAAACTCGACGTACGATATTTTAACAGAGCCATTTATCGGCAATAGGGAGTTTTAGAATAGCGCACCGCGAGCCCTTGCGGTGCGGTTGCTGCCACTGCGCATGCGTCGTAACGCGAGTCGGCCGTCGTGTTCGGGGACCGCAAGCAAAAAATTCGAAATTGCGTGCGGTGATGGCGGCCCGCATGTCGCCCGCAAGCGCTGTTTTTGAGGTACGGTGCCGCTGCGATCGTTCGTTGCGGATCACACCAGGGCAAACGCTATAGTAAAACTCATATGGCGCCCGCTACGCCCGCAATGCCCCCAGGGCTTGCAAACGGTATTCTAAAACTTCCTAATGTGTTATTTGTGCGAGAACCGCTCGAAGGTTCAAAAGTTTGCCTGCTCCTACAAAAGTGATTTTATTTGTCTGTTTCTTTTGGGTGCACGTTAAAGAACCCCAGGTGGTCGAAATTTCCGGAGCCCTCCACTACGGCGTCTCTCATAATCAGAAGTGGTTTTGGGACGTTAAACCCCACAAATCAATCAATCAATCAATTTGTCTGTCTTTCAGTAGAGTTTTTTCGCGCTTACCTGTATTGTTGTGGGAGAATTTCAATCTTCCCTTTTATTTCTGATAATACCTGCTCGTAGCCGTCCAGTCACAGTGAAGCAGCAATATTGTTGTACACGCTACAGTTTCACTTCTAGAACCTCAATTCTCACAGTTGCTCCTGCCAGTAGGTTAGTACTGTATATGTTTTTCCATTCGACCACGAAGTGCGCGTACACTCTAAGCCAAAAACGGCCGAAATGGGAGCAACGCCTATTTTTAGTTCTTCCGACCAACTGTTACTCCCCAAAAGGACCAAGCGGGACAAGACCGGCTAACATGTTCGAAAACGGGGAGCAACTGTTCGCCTGAAGTTTCTAAGGGAGCAACGGAAGGAGGAACCGCTGTAAAAGCTCTCGTCACGCAACGTTTACTCCCCTGAAGGACACCGCACACAAATATGCATGCGGCCCACATTGATATTCATGGGCCAGATTATTATTTGTTCTGTGTGCCAAACAACACCAAACCAAAACAGTGGTTTATTTTAGCATCTGCAGATAATAAAATAGCACCGATGGCTGAACACAGAAGGCCTGAGAATACAGCTACCGCAAATGCCTAACACACGCCGCAGCAGCATGGAGAGTTGGCACGTCAAAGCGGACCAAACGCCGAAACACGTGCAAAACAAGGATGTAAAAAAAACCTAGGCACGCCGTTTGTCTGCTAGGGAAGGGCGTCAAAGCCAATCAAGCACCAAAACACGTGCAAACAGAGCCTCCCCCCCCCCGCAAAATATATCGGAGGAAAAAAAAAAACAGACCCAGAGGCGCTCTTCATCAGCTGTCAAACTTAGTAGCACGCTTCAACGTGTTGTTTGAGGGCAGAATGACAGATCTGCGCCATCTGCGCCCACACGACAAGTGTGGCGCTAGTATAGCAAGCGCTGTAATTTAGAAAGTGGTCATTATTTAATGCTTATGTGTATTAGCACTAAATAAAGATTAAACACAATATTTTATAAATAATTATAAGCTTTAGTACACATAAGTTTTTTTATACGTGTATTAGCAGAACACACTGAAAGCATTGCGCTGACGCCTGTGCTGCCACTGTTCGACATTTTTTTTTTTTCGGCGCAACTAGGTTCGCGTTCGCACTACTCATAATCAGATACTTTGTGGTCGGCGAGCACATGGACATGCGAACTTGTGTGCTATCTTATGAGGATTGAATCTGGCCTCCAATTCAGATAAGCGGACCCCCCCCTCTCCCCGCACGCCTCAAAAAAAAAAAATCTGCCTACATCATTGCGTCACTTGCTTCACCTCTACGCTGAACGTGCTATTTTATAAGCGCACCATCAAGCGAGCACTTTACATATGGACAGAACACTTATAGGAGGATTGACCCAAATCTTTCAGATTTCTTTAGTGATGCAAAAGCTCTGCAAAACTGAATATTGGGAAAGACAATCATAAATGCTGTAGGTTCACATTAGTGTTGTCATTATTATGCATCATGAAATCTTTATGCGCTATGAAAACTTGGCAAGCCGTTGAAGTCACATTTTGACGTCAATACCAATCGACAAAAATTTTGACAACCTCAATAACGTCGATTGGGATTCGCGGCATGCACGAAATTAGGCTGATGCCAACTTGGCTGTTCTTAAACAGACTTCACTGCTACCAAATAAAACAATATTTGATGCATGTTCTTTTCCACTTTTTTTCAGTGTATGACACAAATGTGGTTATACTGCAGATAATGATGCCCCCAATGATGCTAAAGTTCAGAAAGTAAGTGAATTTTGGTAAGTGCAGACTTTTTGTATTACGGTTATGAAAGCATCGCCTTTTGGGGGGCGAATCGCGCAGGTGTTGGCCAGCGAATAGTTTATCTTGCCACATGGTTGCGCTGGCACTGACAATTTGACATAGCTCCGCTGGCCCGTGTGTGTGCTTACACTGTTACCGTTAAGATAAATGTTTATGTTTTCATTGCAGGGATTGCTCTTTGTACTAGAAAGCCAACTGCCAAGATTTGTTCACGCTGGTGCTACTAAAAGTACGCTTTCCCTATTTACACGATTTTTTGCTTGCACAAAGCATAACACTTGGGCCTAGATTCACAAAGCTGTCCATGCGCAAGCCTTCGTAACAGCGTTTCTTGACTCGCCTTTACCCAGTTTTCTGCAGATGTTTCATAGGTTTAAAAAGTGCCACAGCATTTTGACCTCTCCCACTCTGAAAAATTCTCGTTTAAAGTTCTGCAAGAGTGGACTTAAAACTCTTGCACCTCCTAGGTGTTCCAAGATTCTGAAGTGTTATGATCTTACTAGAGGTGGCAGTGTTCCTAATTTATTTTTTTTTATTTGTAGATACTGCTATCCCACATGAGGGATTATAGCAGGGTGGGAAGTACAATCATAAATATTCCTAGGTGAACAAGAACAAAAATACGGAAGCAAAGTACAGTTCTCGGAATTACAAAAAAGGGAAAAACTGATATACAAAATTCACGAATACATGATCAACCATGGCGACAAAATACAATTCAAAATGTACAGGATAATAAATATTCCAGAAACAGAGTCACATACGCAAGGATTGGAAAAAAAAACACGGGTGTTAATTCTACACAATTTCAAATATATACACATATATACATACATATACATACACACATATGCACACATATATATTATGCAGTTAAACACAAAGCAAACTTTTCAAGTGATGGCTGTGGAACAACGTCATTAGTTAGGTTGTTCCATTCCCCGACTGTTCTCGGGAAAAATGAATACGTGAAGCAGTTATTGCGTGTTTGAAAGGGCGTAATGGAGAGGTTATGGCGATGCCTTGTCGGATACCCAGAGGAGAAAGACAATAATTTGCTAGTGTCTATCTTATAGTGCTTCTTAATTAGTTGATATAAAAATTTGAGACGAGAAATTCGGTTTCTTTCAGTTATTGGTGGAAGATTAGCTCTCGCTAACAGTGCACTAACAGATGTGCGACCATAACTGTTGTATATAAAGCGGGCTGCCTTTCTTTGTATTTTTTCAATCTTCTTTTTATTAGTCAACGTAAAAGGATCCCATATAACGACTGCATAATCTAGAATGGGTAGAACTGTTGATTTGTACGCCAGCAAGCGCACAGTGGGAGTGGAGTGCTTGAGAGCTCTCCTAAGAAATGAAAGTCTTGTGTTAGCACAAGCTGCAACATAATCGATATGTTTATTCCACGTCAAGTTGTTCGTAATGTAAACCCCTAGATACTTGTAATACTGCACCTCAGCAAGGTATATATTGTTACAGCAATATTGGAACAAGAGGGGCTCTTTTTTGTGTGAAATGCGCATAAATACGGTTTTTTCAAAGTTTATGGGCATCTGCCAACTGTCGCACCAAGTTTTAACTTTTTGAAATGCGGCATTTAACTTTATTTGGTCATTAGAATTTTTTACCTCGGAGTAAATAACGCAGTCGTCTGCATAGAGTTTTATGTTAACGGGTATGTCATTCACTATGTCATTGATATATAAAAGAAAAAGAAGCGGTCCAAGTACCGAACCCTGGGGGACGCCAGATTCCACAGAAACCCTCTCAGAGCATTTATCTTTAAATACAACATATTGCTGCCGGCTATGAAGGTAAGATAAAATCCATTTAGTTAACTGCTTGTTTTTGAGTATGTTGTCTAGTTTGAAAATTAATTTTTTGTGAGAAACCTTATCAAACGCCTTTGAAAAATCCATAAAAATTGCGTCAGTCTGCTCACCATTATTAATTGTCAATGCAAAATCGTGAACAGTCTGAACCAATTGGGTACAAGTAGAGTAGCCTCTTCTGAATCCATGTTGAGACTCGGATAGGGCATTATGAGCAGTTAGAAATTCCGAAATATGATTATGAACTATATGCTCGAGCAACTTACAAACTGTTGACAATAGTGATATTGGCCTATAATTACTAATTTCATCTTTCTTACCCTTTTTATGAAGTGGTTTCACTTTGGCTGTCCTCCAATCGATTGGCAGCTGTCCTTCTTTCAACGATTTTGTAAAAAGAATGCAAAGATATTTGGCGACCCATTCAGCGTACCTTTTCAGAAAGGCAGTGGGTATTTCGTCAGCACCACCAGATTTTTTTACATCAAGTTTCAAGAGCATGTTGAAAATTCCCTGTTCACTTACGGTAATGTCAGGCATCGGCGGTAATGGTGACACAAAATTAGGCAGTTTGCCATCATCATTAGTAAAGCAGGACTGAAACTGCCTATTGAATGCATTTGCAATTTTTGTGGCATCAGTAATTTGGACACCATTAATGGTAAAAGCATCCACATCAGTATAAGATGGGGAAATTGCTTGCCAAAACTTCTGCGGCGAACTAGTAATGAAACTAGGTAATGAAACTGAAAAATATTTGTCTTTGTCAGCTGCAACTTGTGTTTTAACTTTGTGAGACAAATCTGAAATTTTGGATTCTAGGTTTACGCAGTCGCCTACAGATCGACGTTTTTTCTTTAACCTCTTTAATTTTCTCTGCAAATGTATAGTAGAACGACTTATCCAGGAATTCACACGTTTGTTTTTCTTGCGTATCAATGGCAAAATTGTTCAATACATTCATGTACAAGTTTCGTAAAAGAAGCCCAAAGATTGTGAACATTCGCATCACTGCGAGAGAAATTATCTAGATGAAACGAAAGCACGTCTATTATAGCTTCGTCATCGGCTCTGGAAAAGTTTCGAAAATACGAAGCTTCGTTAGCTTTGTCGACTTTAACATTGCTGAGGCTAAGGAAGACGGCCTGATGATCGGAAATTCCTGGCATGATTTGAGATGTGGCGTTCTCGAAAATGCTACCGCTTACGAAGAAAAGATCTAGTGGAGTCTTACTGCTATCCTGAATTCTTGTGAAGCCTTCAACAACTTGAGTAAGGTCCAAGGCAAAAGCAATGTCAAGCATTGCCCCTCCTACCTTGTCATTACGAATTTTGGGGGACATTGTTAGCCAGTCAATATCAGGCAAATTGAAATCACCAGATAGGATTATCCGATCATCAGGTTTGACATGGTCACATAAATACTCCTTCAACACATCCATGGTAGAATCATCAGAGTTAGGGGGTCTGTACATGGCACCAACAATATACCTAAGGCCGCCACTATAGGCTTTGCAGAATAAACATTCAATGTTGGCAACTTCAGGCATCAAGAATACGTTAAGCGCACTTTTGTAGATTATACAAACTCCACCACCCCTACTACCACGGTCTTTCCTGTAAACTCGGTATCCTGATGGAACGAATTCACTATCGTATATTTCATCACTGAGCCATGTCTCAGTCAGTATAACAATATCAGGATCGTTAGCAATAATTAGCCCCTCAAGCTCTGTGCTTTTATTGACTACGCTCCTACAATTGATGTTAAGAAGTTTCAAGAATCGATCAACATTTTTCCTTTGTCAAACCCGCCTATCACTTTTCAACTGAAAGCGGCATTTCTTGTCACTGTCCCAACCGTACATAACGCCGTTTACACTTAGCTTATCATAGATAAGCTTTACCTTGGCCCCTTTTTCCTTTTCGTCTTGAGCAGTTTTCCAAAGCATCCTTCGCTGCTCACGGACATGATGCGAAAAATCTTCCGCAATAGACAATAAAGTGCCTTTAAGTTTATGCGAAACTTTTAAAATTGACAGCTTTTCTCTATAATCCAGACACTTTATTACAATTGGACGATTTTTATTTTCCATACGGCGGCCTATCCTATGAATTCGCTCAATGCTGACCGCTTTAAGTCCCAGTTTTTCTTCTACAATGTCCTTAATAAATTTCTTTTCCAATTCTTCATGTGTCTCATTCTTGGGTTCATAAAGACCATGGATGATTAGGTTATTTCGGCGACTCCTATTTTCTAAGTCATCTACTTTGTCCCTAAGCGCCACGAAGTTTCTATCAAGGTGGGACACTTGGTCTTCTAAGTCTTTAATCTTATCGCCCAATGTGGCAAGACTAGACAGCTGTTTCTCCATTGCCTCCATTCTGTCGCTTACTGATGACAATTTCTTTTCTATCTTCTCATGAGAAGATTGCATAGATGCCATGGTTTCCATTATTTTTTGTTGTCCAGCCAGTAACTCACGCAACGTATCACTTTGGGAGGGACCGGGGTTTGTTTCAATGTCGCCACAAAGTAATAAACTTTTTGCTAGGGTGAAAATATAAGTAACGACATTTAGTACAAAGTGTGGGCAAGGCAGCAGCAACAAATAAGGGTTGTCACTACGAAAACAATGCGATGGCCGGTTATCACCAACCTGAAGAACGAAGCAGAAGGGATTACTGAGCATCCCGCCGGTAGTGCTGCTGCCTGGCCCACTGGGGTGGCTCGCCGGTTCACGCCCTTTTGTAGCTTCCAAGATGGACATGTGATGTGACGTCACCGAAGATGGTCGCAATGGCCATCTTGCGGTGAGAAGACTTTTGATGCTGCTGATACCGTAGTCGGCAAGCGGCGATGGCTCCGGTTCATATCTGCGTAGCAGTTCGGCTTGCTTGATTCCAGGGAGGCAGCCGCGCTGTGATAGCCGAATTTCTTGAAGCACAGCCAAAACCTGAAGAACGAAGCAGAAGGGATTACTGAGCATCCCGCCGGTAGTGCTGCTGCCTGGCCCACTGGGGTGGCTCGCCGGTTCACGCCCTTTTGTAGCTTCCAAGATGGACATGTGATGTGACGTCACCGAAGATGGTCGCAATGGCCATCTTGCGGTGAGAAGACTTTTGATGCTGCTGATACCGTAGTCGGCAAGCGGCGATGGCTCCGGTTCATATCTGCGTAGCAGTTCGGCTTGCTTGATTCCAGGGAGGCAGCCGCGCTGTGATAGCCGAATTTCTTGGAGCACAGCCAAAACCTGAAGAACGAAGCAGAAGGGATTACTGAGCATCCCGCCGGTAGTGCTGCTGCCTGGCCCACGTTTGTATTTCCATCATGTTTGTATTTCCATCACGTTGACCAAGTATGCGATGTTGACTTGAATGGTAGCACATCCTCAACAAATGTCTTTTTTGCACAAGTAGAAGGAAATACAAAATTAATAGAAAGACATTCAGATCGGGCGCTAATTTCTAATAATGCTTTTTTTAAACCACGGTGCACTTATTCCAATTTGTGTAACAGAGCAGTAACCAGTTCGGCTGTGAACCAACAAGACGTTGAATAAAAGCTTCACATATTGTTGCGCTCAGATATATATGTATCGGCAAGCTGTCTGTGACACTGTCAAACAAATTTTCAGAATATCTGTGCATGCCTTAAGATATATTGCTTCGTTCACATATCTCGTGGCTGCGACTCATCAACCGAGTGAACAAGTGCACCCTAGTTCCCTAAATTTAAAACATTTTTTAAGGTTTCATGGTCTACATTTTTTGTCTATGATTTTGTCCAGCCGTTTGCGTCAGGTACAAGGAAATATACTGAACATTATCATGTAGCCTCCGAAAATGGTTGCTATCAAGCAGGCTTTGCATGCTTGGCTTGTGCCTACAGGTATTGCACAATTCAAGACACAGCAGCGTATGATAGAACAGTAGAACCGAGAGCAACTAAATGCATGACCTTAAAATGTATTTTAACAAGAGCCGACGGTACGTGTTATTTGCCACACTTATGATCTCGCTTAGAATGCCCATTGGTGAATGGGCTTATAGAAATGTCTCTCAGCTGTGTACAGAAAACAAGTTAACTGAACCAAAGGGTATTTTTAACTGCTACAAATATGCCTCCTTGAGGTGCTTCACATTTTCTTCCAGAATATTGCTATCTGTGACATTGTGAAGAGCGTCTACCACATCAGCATTTATATGGCTTGCCAAGTAACGTTTGGCCGAACCTACCATTTTTTCACATTTCGTTTTACAGTAGACATCCTAGAATGTAAGCGGTGCTGCAGTATGTGTGACTCATTGTTATGTATTGATTCTGGCAAGTTAAACCTCACACTTCTATTTTTTTTCTTGCAGCAATGAGATGCTTCATATATGCCTGCGGTGACATTCCGCTGCGCTAGCCTGATGGAATCACCAGCTGCGAATCTCGAGTCCTTCAGAATTGGAGAATTCACCCTTCTCTCACCAATAATGACGCAGACTGCCTTATGCTAGAAATCTGAGATTGTTTTTCCACGGAAGACGCAGAAAACCTATGATGTATTAAGTCGCTTGTTTAGTTCTGGCTGTGGTGTGGCGAAGTCTACTTCTACGTGTGCTCACGCGTCGCCTCAAGAAAAGAAAAACAATGAAGCATTTCTTTCCCTTTCAATATTGTCCACTTTTTGTGTTAGAAGCACCCAAGCAGTGCTTTTCTAAGGAGCTCCCGCCATGTGTTGAGCGTGTGACAAGATTATTCGATATAGTCATTTCCACAAGGAGTAACTGAAAGCATGTGCAGCTGGTCCTCAAAGAGTAACTGCGAACACGCGGGAGGAACGATAAAGAGTAACCGTTGGTCTTAGGGGAGCAACTGGCGGGAGTAATGGTTGGTCCGCAGGGAGCAACTGGTGGACTGTTGGTTCACAGGGAGCAACTGGAGGGAGTAACTGTTCATCCCCTGAAGGAGAAACTGAAAGGAGAGCAACAGTTCATCGCTCTGCAGTTACTCCTTTTAGCGGAGTAATGGCAGTGTCAATGCAATTGATCCCTGAAAGGAGCAAGCCCTATGCCCCCGTTGCTCCCTTTTGGCTTAGAGTTCGGCTTTACTTTTTGGCTTTTCGACTACGTCGTAGCGTATACTCTGCGACGTAGTCGGAAAACTGGCGACACTCATAATCAATTTGCTTCGAAGTGCTCCAACTACGCGGACTGTGCGAGAGTTGAAACTGTTGTCTGTTTATCGTCTGCTTTTTCCATAACTACATGCGGTCAATACGAATACGCATATCAATACGAATATATACAGATAATTTTTCCAATTGAAACAGTTTAAAGTTTCTTTCGTAAATAAATATCTAGCTTTTTAAACCTGTTTTTAAAGATCTATGCTTAATTTTCTTTTTTTTCTGTTCTTCCTTTCAACAAGCTTGGCCAGGGGGTGCAGACGCCACGAAATCACGATCTCTCAGCCATATCGCGCTGCGCGGATCGCGATAGTCTTGATCGCGATAGGGCCTGATTGTGAATAAAAGTGACTGTTGAGCAGCATATGATCCAGATCGTGGTAAGTTCGGATCGATACTGATCGCGATTAAAAATGCCCGTGTGACACCGGTATTAGAAGCTTCTGCTCAACCATCACGTCAGCCTGTTTTTTCGACAGTTTAAATCCAAGGTTGTCGCCTTCTAGCGCTTTTTCCGTCCTCGTCATGTACAGCATGAATAACAGAGGGGACAAAAGAAATTTCTGCTCCAGCCCTTTGTTAATTTCAACGCTGTCGTTTCTACTTATTCCTTCTGATTCAATGCAAACTGTGTTCTCAAGGTATATTTTTTTTTCAAATGTTGTATACAATCATCCCAGATGCCCAATTCCTTCAATATGTCTCAGAAAATTTTTCGATCAAAAATATCACACGCCCCAGTGATGCCCAGAAGAGCTATGTATAAGGGCCTCTTTTCTATTTTAGATAATTCTACACACTGTGCAATAACAAACAAGTTATCGTCTAAGCACATGCTAATTCTGAATTCATTCTGAAGTTCTCCCAAAATATCATTTCACTCTGCCCGCGCTTCTACGTTTAATTTTATTGCCTGCATGTCCAACCTTTAGAGCGCCGATGTAATGGTTAGCGGTCCATAAAAGCGAATGCTGGCTTTATCTCCCTTGCCTTTATATTAGGTTCATTCTACTTTTCCGCCAAGTGTGTGGTATTTCCTTCTCCTGAAAGCACTTTTCTACGTTTTTCAGCAGTGCTTCTTTATGCGGTTTCCTTGTTCGTTATTGAGGTGGACGGGAACCCCATCTAAACCCGGAGTAGTCCGCTTACAAATTTTTTCTTCGGCCTTCTTTCAGTTGAAATTCTCAAGCTCAATCTCTTCCCCAGCTGCTCTTTTTTTCAGACTTTTACTCAACGAGGAAGTCTCCTGGGCGATCTTTTTAAACAAATCTGCTGTTACCTTTTGAATATAACCTAGCGCTTCCTACCTTTCCAATTCATTTCATCTTTTATCTACCATATGTTGATATCAACGATCACAAGGACCAGGTGGTCTCAATAAAGGGCTAAGAAATACTGAGGGTAAGCGAGTACAAGTACCTCGGAGTATAGATAAATGAGGAAGATAGATATGTGGAGGTACAAGAAAATAAATTGACACCAAAGGAAAAAAGTAATGCTGCAATTACGAAGCACAGAATGCTATGCGGATACAATAGGTGAGAAGCCCTTCGAGATGTGTGGAAAGGCGTTACAGTTACGAGATGTACTACCTTTTTTTTCGAAAATCGCAGAGCGTATTACTTATAAAAGATTGTATCATTTTATTCAAGTTAAAGTATCATCTCGAAACACCAGTACGGCTTTCAATGTGAAAAATCAGTGGAATCTGCTCTACTGCAGGTAAAAGAAAAGATAATTAGTAATTTTGAACAGCGATATTCTACAGTTGGAATTTTTTTTACTTTCGAAAAGCGTTTGGTTCGATCAAACACCAAATCTTGTTTCATAAGCTAACGACATATGGTATTCGTGGACTGGCCCTTAAATTATTAAAAAGTTACCTTTAGGGCAGAATGCAATATACACAGCTTCAGGAATTAAAGTCAGACTTAGGTAATATAAACTTTGGGGTCCCACAGGGATCTATTTTGGGTCCTTCGCTCTTTCTTTTATATATTAATGATATTGCCAACATTTCTTTTACTCCCGCCATTGCTATGTACGCCGATGACACTAACGTTTTCTTTTCTGGCCCAGATCTAAATTTATTAGAGCACCGTGCTAATATCTGGCTAAACAAACTTTATACCTGGCGTAATGTGAACAAAATAAACTTAAACGTAAATAAAACAGAGTACGTAATATTTCGTCCAAAAAATAAACCACTTCTTCATAACGTAGAATTGTGTATAACATATAATAACGCCCGTCAACTCTTGCCGCTTCTTGGGAGTCGTTTTTAGGTTTGACCTCAGCAGGTCTGAGCACATAAATTATGTTTGTGCTAAGCTATCTAGATCTCTTGCTATGTTATACAGGCTGAAATATTCATTGCCGTTGCGTGTTAGAAAACAATTGTACTTCGCTTTTATTCATTCCCGCTTAACATATTGTCACCTAGTCTGGGGTACGTGCAAAAAGACGGATGCTGAACGTGTTTTCTCTATACAAAAAAGAAGCCTAAAAATGATTTCTTCCTATCCTCACTCATGAACTGACTTTCTGTATAAAATTCTGAACGTACCATCATTCTGAGAGTTATATCAGCTTTCTTTGGCAGCAATGATTTCCCGCGAATTCAAACGTGATCGCACCATGTTATCAAGCAAATATCTAAACAGACAAGTGGCATATGACCTTCGCACTGTTTCATTGAGTGGATAAAGACTAAGAACTAATTATGGTACTAAAACTACAGATTGTCAGATTATTTCATTGCTGAATGCATGCCTATCCCTAATTAAATTGGCTAATCAGAACTCAAGTATGTCTCGTTTAAAAAAAAACAAGTAAAGCTACTTTTTCTGCCTCCTTGGAATTACAATTATTTTGCTTTGAACAGGAAAATATGTAATTTTGTATATTTATGTAACTTTGTAAAACTGAACATTGTAAACTTTGTATAATTTTTGTCCTTATGTGTTTTTACTGTTCTTTTTTCGTTTATATAAGTTATGCAATGAGCATTGTACTTATTTTCTCTGATTTTGCTTCTGGCTGTCCGACGTGTAATTCCGGGGTGAAAGCCTCGTCAGGAGACATGCGAGTCTCCTTTTGCCTTGCCTCGTGGACATATTTCATGTCATGTAACTATGTCCGAAAGAAAAGAAATACAAAAAAAAACTTGAACTGAAACTGAGTTCCAGGGCTTTCCTTTGGGAACTCAGTAGTGGGCATGAAGTCAGAGGTGCACTCAGAAATGAATGTTGATCAAAGGACTGTGCTACGCCTCGTGTTGGGTGCTCACGGGAACACAACAAATGAGGGTGTAAAAGGGGATATGAGATGAACAGGTTTTGTAGCAGGGGAAGTTCAGAGCAAAATGAGACTTGAAGAGAGGATTAGGAAAACGAAGGAGAGTAGATGAGCAGAGAAAGTGTTCCAGGGTCTGTATGGGAAGAGCGTCAACACTAAGGGGAGAAAAAGAACTAGGAGGCTGACCAGTAAATATACGGCTGGCAGTTAGGGTGATATGGCAACAAGGAGCAATAAGCGAAAAGTCAGAGAAGCGTAGATGATTGCTTTGATGACAGTGTAAAAAAGGACACTGGCTCTCAGTAACTACCGAAAGGGCAAGAACGAAATAAGGAGGGGGAGGTTTTATGATCATTCAAGGGGAAGCGCTTTTTTGTTCGAAGCGACGTCGGGTTGCCTGAGAACATGTAGCCATAAAGTGAGATTCAATAAAGAGGAAGAACAATGCACATTCTGTAGGGGACAAGGAAACAATGGAAGATGTTCTGATTGAATGCAGTGATGTACACACAGTAATGCGTGCCTACATGAGACTTTGGATTTTTAGAGACAAACTTGGAAAGCTGAACACGTATGCGATAGAAACAAGTAAGAGATGGTTAGAGTATCCGTCGAGAAAGTAGAGATAAGTAACAAAAATAGTGGGAAATTGAGGTCATGCCACCTCGAAACCACAGATGGAACATACATTTATTTTTTTGCTATAAGATCAATTTAATCAAAGTAGATGAGATAATGAGTCAACATAAAATAAAGTTTTCTTCACACTTTTTGTTGTGAGGCTGGTGGCACACACTTCACCGCTCGTTATAAAGAGGTCGCTCAAAGCATCCATCTATCCTTCCGTAGAGTGCCTCGATTATTTCGATACACTAGTTCGCCTCTGCTCACGCATCGAAGCACTCCAGCGCAGTGATTCCAGACTTTCATCTTTCGACCTCCTTTGCAGTGAAGCACGCAGATACGGGGCCAATTTTTAGTATCAATAACTATGCTGTGAATGTGGCTGAAGACTTTCTTTTTTTCGCATAGTTTTTTCATCCAGACTGATTGCTGTCAAATATGTTTAACTGCAAAACGTAGACACATACTGTATCCAAAGGTATGGTGCATGCGCATAGCAAGTTTTTAGGTCCTCTTTTGATCAAGAACTAAATCAAACGCGTGTTACATAATCAACCCTTATCAAAATACATTCTCCTCTTATTATTTATTCTCACCAAAGCCTGACTGACATATGCTCGCGACAGGTTGGATACGTGCGCAGCCTCAGCAAGATAACGTGCTTTTTGTCGTCCGTGTTATTACAAATGTATGTAATTGATTGATTGATTTGTGGGGTTTAACGTCCCAAAACCACTTCTGATTATGAGAGACGCCGTAGTGGAGGGCTCTGGAAATTTTGACCACCTGGGGTTCTTTAACGTGCACCCAAATCTGAGTACACGGGCCTACAACATTTCCGCCTCTATCGGAAATGCAGCCGCCGCAGCCGGGAATCGAACCCGCGACCTGCGGGTCAGCAGCCGAGTACCTTAGCCACTACAAATGTATGTAGAACCACACAGAGAAGTGAAGTGATAATTGTGATTTTGCTGAAGATTTTAATGCATAGGATTTTTTACTTAATTGTGCATTAAGGCAATGCCCCGTCTGCCTAACGTGCGTGCCTACACATGACAAAAGAAGTGAATAAAAAAGTGGCAAAAGCAAGATATGTACCTATAGGCATGTTTTTCAGTGAAACCATACCACGAAACACCTATCTCATTCTTCGGACGGCAGCGAATCTTAGCTCAGAGTTCGCTGAGCTTGTTTCGCACGGAATGAAAATCCGTAGTATTAGGCCAAGTTCATTTGTCGCTGAATGAAACCATAAGAGTATCATAGAACGAAGAATTTGTTGCACATTTCTTGAGCAGGCTCAGGTTCACTAATGCTGCCTTATTTTGGTTAACACTGTGATGCGTGTGGCTCTGAACCTGTTTTAAGCGCATGTACGGTTGTTTTCTCAGTGAATGATAAGTAGACAAGAGAAATCGGTGAGGCTGAAAACATTGTAGGATGACACCTTCAATGCGTCAGCACGCCGTCTGTCAAGCTTTCTAGTGAAGAGCTTCAGTTTCAAAGTTAATTGTTGTATATGCGTCGAGGCGCTTTTGCGGTCTAGAAAGAATGTGGGCTGAAACTAATAACTTTTTGTTCGTGGTTCACGCTTTGTTTCATCGTTATTTTCTTTATTCCGCGTCGTGTTGCACAACTCAACACTTTGCGTTATGAAGCAAGATGCCCTAATGCCAGTCGTTCTCGTACGAGCTTGACAATTCAAACTCGTTTAGTTATGTCCTTGAGAACATTCTTTCATGTTTTGAAACGTACTGCCGAGCACTTTCAAGTGTTATACAACGTAATTTATGACGCTTCTAATGCCTCCATAGTTGTTTTCGCGTTTGCTGTACATTGTGCCATTATTAGACGAAAGAAGACCTGTAAGCGTCACTGATTATGCTTCTGATAAAGAAATGCTTGGCTCAGGAAGCAAACGTATGCTAAAGGTGCAGTGCCATTGAATTTCAAACTCAAGATGTGGCGCTATCTGTATTACTTGGTATGCAGGAGATTCTTTAGCGAAGTATGAATGGGGCAAGTTTCGCACAAGGCATTCTATTTCGAATAAAGAGAGCACATTAAGGCTTAACCGCGCGTTCTTCGCCATGCGATAGCGACAGTTTTTTTACGCGTTCAGAGTACTTCTTGGCCACGCCTGGCAAAGGCTTCGCTTGTTTTGTTTTGCTTGGTTCGTACAGCGTCTTCTGTGAATCGTGTTTCTTCACCACGCCGCTGCGGTGTAGCAGCGCTTCGAATTATTCCACATGTGGTCATCAGCTTTGTGATGATTTTGAGCCCTGATCTTTAGAGCGTTACGTGTGAGGATGTCGCAAAACAGCTGTACGTGATTGACACCAGAGGTGTTATCAGCACTCTCTCAGTTGATTGCAAAACTTTCTGGGTAGGGCTGTGCATGCAATATATGTCTCTTGCCGCATCTTTGCAGCACATTGAACGTTAGACTTACACGACCAGAGACTGTACCAAAATGAACGAGACCATGACCGAATTTGTTTTGGAAATTTTAATGATGATTGATTGAAAAAAAGTTGATTTGAAAGCAAACAGAAGTGCAGCCCTTTAGAGGCTTCGCAACGAGTGCAGTCCCTAGGCCGGGACACTATTGTTAGCAGCCGCTAGCTTAGCCCTCCAGAGAAAAACCCTTTGGTTCTGAAGGTCCGAGCAACTGAGCACGGCTACCTTTCCCTCCTTTCAGCTTGGGTTAGGTTTGGGGGTAGAACTAAGTTGAGCTGGAAAGCCTATAAACGATGTAGGTGTCCGCCACGTGCCCGCAGTATTTGCATTCGCTAGCTAGGAAAGAATGAAAACGTTTCAAAATTTCTAGTCCCAGTAACATATCTGAGAATAGTCGCCGTGGGATTCGTTCAAAAGCTGTTCTCTGCCCTTTTGCAGGAGGCTGGTATTTACGATGCACACTGCTGTGAGAGATGGTTATGCTTTGTATATGAGGAGATGTCCATCTTCGGGTTTCAGGTACTCAGGATCTAAGTGGGACGCCCACCTTGTTTGCGCCTTCATTCCCCAGGGCAGACTAAGCAATGGAAGCAGGGGTCGATTCTCCGGTCACAATCATTCTGCAACAAGTTTCTCCCTAGCAGTGTAATCCAACCAGCTTCATAATTTCGACTTCATGTTATGGTGCATCAGTGTGTCTGTTATGATGCATCTGGTGCAATCTGTCATGGATCATTGCAATCGGGAATCAGAGCCAGCATAGCTAGTACTTCGTCCGCTTGTGTTAATTGATTTCGATTGTGAGCCCATCTACTCGTTTTTACTCGTGAATGACTGCTACTGTATACCACTCCCTGTATTATGACAGGCCCCATTCACCTCGGAGACTTCTTGTTAATTGTCATAACGACGTTGCAAGGCGTCTGCGTTTGCCTCGCGACGACCAGTATTGTCTACCCCCCCCCCCTATTGCAGAAACCAGCGCCACTGGTTACCAGCGTCCAGCGCCATGCCTGATTATGGGCCCAGTATGGCGCTGGCTCATTATGGCACTGGGACGCTGGAGTGGCAGCGTCCCAGTGCTCAGCGCAAAATGGCTTTACAGGGTTAAAACAGGGATGTCTATTCGCCCTAAATAAACAAATATAGAAACAAAACAGCGCGCATTCACATTGAAAAGAAAAATTAAAAAATAAAACGCCTACTGAGGGGCTTTGAACTCACCGCTTTCTGATTTCGACCTGAGTACGTTACCCACTATGCCACGCCACTTTTTTTACCTTATTGCCTGTCTTTGGCTCACGTAAACAATACACATATTAACAGATTACACAACGCAATTCAAAACATTGTAAAAACCGTGGCTCAAATGATGTGGCCACGCATCTGTTAAAATGTTTTCATCATCGATAGTAATTCGACGCGCGGCAACCACTCTGGTGTGTATTCCTGCAACTTTTGTTCATCCACAAAATTTTTATATATTCTTTGAAGTACTGGGTGGGCGCTCGCGCATCTACATCAAAGTGCATGGCTGCCATCTTGGATTTCCAAATGCTATGAAGAGGCATAAACATTATCATATCATATGGGGTACCGTCGTCACTTTTATTTGCAAATAGTAGATGCCATATGCATCAAGGGGGAAATCTTTTTTGATTGTGCGCTGGAGCACGTCCCAACAAAAGACAGCATCCCAGCAGTCAAGGAATACATGCTCAATTGTCTCCTCCTTTCTGCATATTATGCAATGCGTGCCCCAAGGAACGTAAAACTCCTTTGCAGCCATCCAGGTTTTGACGGTCAGTGTACCGGTATGTAATTTAAAAAAAATTCTTAACACCTGGCGGTATTTTCATCGCCTTGACGCGCTTTAGTACAGTGTGGCCATGTCATATAATGTAAAGGTACTGATATAAAGGCACTGGTAAAAACACATCACATAGGTCCTTGTTCAACTTTTTACGTCGGAATTGACTCAAGTATTAAAGTGAAAACCGCACAGACAGAAACCTACAAGAAAGCACAACTTCGCGGAGAAAGCCATAAACGCCACCGGGTACGCTGCAGGTTGATACAACCATGTTAGGCAAGTGTTGCCCCAGGCGAAGTTCTATGCCACACCACAACATGCATGTGGGGTTGTAGCATGAATATTTATCCGAAAAACGCGCCGTTCGACTTTATGTTTACAAGTCGCACAGTCAAGATTGACGCGATATTCCTGTCCCAATGACAATTGCGTCTTGATTTGACAGTGACGAACAGCTTCCGGGCACCGAATGACGTGTGGATATTAGCAAGAGCGAAAGTTTTTTGAAGCATCCACATCTTAACATTGAAAAATCTCAAATCGACTGGATTGTTGATTGATGTGTGGGGTTTAACGTCCCAATACCACCATATGATTATGACAGACGACGTAGTGGAAGGCTCCGGGACTTTAGACCATCTGGGGTTCTTTAACGTGCTCCCAAATCTGAGCACACGGGCCTACAACCTTTCCGCCTCCATCGGAAATGCAGCGCCCGCAACCATGATTTGATACCGCGACCTGCGGGTCAACAGACGCGTATCTTAGCCACTAGACCACCGCAGTGAGGCTAAAATTCATTGGAGGAGCAGCCACAGATTGTCAGCTGTTGCTGCCGTTAGTTTTTTTTTCCTTTGACAGTCGATTCTCGCACTTGCTACTGGTCAACATGTACAGATGATTTAAATGTCTTGTTTGGTAGATATCCGCGCACACGAGTGAATATTGAGTATTTTTTCCACGCAAGCGACGATGTAGCAGTACACATCTGGCGTGCGAGATTACTTATTTGCATATTGACGCGCGTATGTGCCAGTGGTGAGGACAACGAAGCAGCGCGAGTGTCCTTGGCCGAGGGCAAAAGACGAAGAAGTCGTTGCAGTCTGTTTTCCTGCGATCGATAAATCGTATTTCTTTGAGGCGCTTTGTGTGCTCGTAAATCTCGCGTCGTCACACTGGTGGAGGTGCTGGGTACGTCTTCATGCTTGGCACCCCTTCGCGGACCCGACATTCAAGCCCGGAATCACTACCACCCGTCGACACACCAGTCCACCGTTCCAGCCGCCGTCTGCGAGGCCTAGCTCCTGAGCTCAATCCCTTTCCAGAAACTGCCAGCAATCGCTTGCCTCTTTCAACCACCATGGCCACTGCAGCTACATCGCACATGACGCTTCAGAATCCCATGATTCCTGACTGCTTTCATGGTGAGACCTATGAAGATGCACAAGACTGGCTGGACCAGTTCGAACGCTGCGCGAAGTACAACCAGTGGGCCACCCCAGAAGACAAGCTCGCGAATGTGTACTTTTACCTGAAAGACAACGCCCAGACGAGGTACACCAACAGGGAAAGAAGCATGGCTACGTGGGATGACTTCCGCAACCAGCTGATTGACACCTTTAGTAGTCTTGACAGAAAGGAGAATGCCCAACGTCTCTTGGAAGCTCGAATCCAAAAACCTAACGAGAGCGTCGCTATGTTCGCCGAGGACATGACCCGTCTTTTCGGCAGGGCGGATCCCGAGATGCCGGAAGACAGGAAGCTGCGGTATCTAATGCGAGGCGTAAAGGAGCAACTGTTTGCTGGGCTTGTGAGAAATCCGCCAACAACAGTAGCGGAGTTCACGAAAGAAGCCACAGCTATTGAACGGGCCCTACAGCAACGGTACCGCCAGCAGAACCCGGTCAACGTTCGAGCGAGTAGCCCTGTTACGACTGCGGCGAGCCTCTACGACAACGACAGGCCTCTGCGGGAAGTCATCCGGGAGATTTTGAGGGAGGAGCTGCGGCAGCTTGGTTTAATTCCAGCAACTGAACCGACGCCGGCATTGTCTTTTGTCGCTGATGTTGTCCGGGATGAGGTCCGTCAGGCTCTCTCTTCACCCGGCTATAATGGTGTGCGACGACATTTTACTTATGCTGATGCCGTCCGACGCCCCGTCGTCGCTCCTTCAGCGCAGCAGACCCCAATGACTGGACCGCCACCAACCCTGCAAACACAGCCACTGTCTGCACCGACCACTTTCGCAACCTCACCGATTCCTCCGACAAGACGAATGCCGTATAACCAACATGCCCCACAACGTAGCCCCACAACGTGGCCCAATAGTGAGTCTCCACTTACCTACCAGCGTCGGAAAACCGATTTGTGGCGTACCGCTGACCGTCGACCGGTATGCTTTCATTGTGGCGAAGCTGGGCACGTCTACAGAGTTTGCCGTTATCGCGACGCTCAGTACAAGAGATTTCCTCGCTACCCTGATTACATTGCGTACGACGATCATCGCATGTACAACTACGCCCCTGTGAACACACCGCCGCAGAATCCAGTAATGCCCAGATCACGTTCTTCATCTCCTGCGCGGCCCAGTTCACCTAATCATCGCAGTTTTGCCGACGTCACCAGGGGCAGGTCCCCTAGCCCGCGACGGGGAAACTAGACGCAGCGACCTCGGGGGGTGGGGTTGCCAATATTCGAAATTCCGAACAGCCCCCATTGCAGACAAGTGACAGCTCGAAGCCATCAAAACCGAAGAAGACGACAGCAACGACTAATTTGACGAATGAGACAACTGCCGACGTAACCGACGTTATCAGCGCTGACCTCGTCGTTCACATTGACGGCCACCAAGTGACGGCACTTGTGGACACTGGCTCCCATTTTTCTATAATAAGCCTACAGCTAGCCGAAAGGCTAAGGAAGGTGAAAATGCCATGGCAGGGACCCAATATAAGAACTGCAGGAGGTCAGTTGATGACACCGGTTGGAAAGTGCACGGCCCGACTCTTCATTGCTTGTTCCACCTTTGTCGCCACCCTCGCCATTCTCCACGAGTGCTGTAAACAGCTCATATTGGGAATGGATTTCTTGCGCGAATATGGGGCTGTGATTGACATCCGTGACAGAAGCGTAACGTTCACTGTAAGCTCGGAGACTGCTACAGATAAGGAACACCAGCCACCTCGCTTCCGTATTGCCGATGACGACGTCATACTGCCGCCACGAAGTTGTTCTCTCGTATCCGTGCACTGTGACAAATTACTAAATGCTACTGGCATCGCTGAACACATCAAGGAGCTCGCATTCACTAGCGGCATTTCTGTTGCCAGGGCTGTCATCACTGTTACTGACGGATGCGCTGAACTGCTAGTGACAAATTTCAGCAGAGAACGCCGACACATAGTTAAAGGCACGGCTATTGCCTATTTTGACGAACTCTCGCAAACAGAAGATTGTCATTTAGTGGAGGAAGCAGCAGCGTCTACTATCACTACACCGACACCTGTAGACGTTGGTCCAATGTTATCTTCCATTGAGCGAGACCGCCTTCTCACGCTGATCAACAAGTTCCGCGGCTGCTTCTCATCCACATCAAGAGTTGGTCAAACGGCACTGACGAAACACCGCATCATCACGGATTCCGATGCCAGACCCATCCGGCAAAATCCTTATCGAGTCGCCCCAAAGGAGCGTGAGCCAATTCAGAAACAGGTGAAAACGATGCTAGAAGATGGTGTTATTCGGCCGTCTAACAGTCCTTGGGCATCACCTGTAGTACTCGTCAAAAAGAAGGACGGTAGCTTGCGTTTCTGCGTCGACTATCGTAAGCTTAATCGGATCACAAAGAAGGACGTCTACCCTCTGCCGCGTATTGATGATTCATTGGATAGACTACGAAACGCACGCTACTTTTCGTCTATGGACTTAAAAAGCGGCTACTGGCAAATTGAAGTGGATGAGAGAGATCGTGAGAAGACCGCCTTTGTTACGCCCGACGGACTTTATGAATTTCAGGTTCTTCCTTTCGGTTTGTGTTCGGCGCCAGCAACATTCCAGCGTCTCATGGACACAGTTCTGTCGGGACTTAAGTGGCAAACCTGCTTGGTGTACCTCGATGACGTGATTGTCTTTTCAACGACTTCTTCGTCTTTTGCCCTCGGCCAAGGACACTCGCGCTGCTTCGTTGTCCTCACCACTGGCACATACGCGCGTCATTGATACCTGCACCTGAGAAACCACCGAAGAAATGACTAATGCAATCCACTGAAAAAGTTTGCCAGTATGTTAGTTCACTAACGCGTACCAAATTGTCAACTCAATATTGCGTGTTCTCACGTACAAGTCAGAGAAGTACTGGCTTCTGCGCTCACAAGGAAGCTTTCGGTGACAGCCTACGTTGCTGAATGCACGGCACATCGATCGTCGCCGCTCCATGTGCAGGCACCGCACGTGCGGTAAATGATAGATTTACGCTCAGGAATGTCTAAACTGTACTTTATATTCATTTTTACACTTTGAGATTGTACCTGCTTATAGGAAAAAGCGCTGGCAGCATGTGCTTCGACGCGGCCGGCACGATAGGCCTCGCTTGGGTGAGACACTGGGTAAGGCTGCTGGTAAGTGGAAGGTCAATCAATGCCACAAATGCCTTTACGGAGTGGTGATGCCGAGCGACAGCCATTTTTCTGGCCTCCGCTGGCAGTGTGCAGCGGACGTGCCAGTGTACAGATATATCCAGTCATATCAATACCTACAATTAAAAAAACCCATAAAAACACCAATGGAATCCACTGAAAGCGTATGCCAGAGAGTCAGTTCACGAAGGCGTACCAAATTACCAACTGAACATTAGGTGTTAATAAATATCAGTCAGAAAAGTACCGGCTAAGTGCGGCCGGCAGCTTTCGTTGACAGCCTGCGTAGCTGAAAGCACGACGTTCGAGCATCAGCGCTCTTTATGCGAAATGTCGACACAAAACAAAATACTTGATTTAGGTTCATGGATGTCTAAATTATACTTCACAGTTATTCTCACACTTGAAAGATGTGTGTACACAAAACAAGAAGCGCCGGTAAGACCCCTTTAGCGCATTGATCACCGATGAGCCGTGCGCTAACATCTTCAACACCGCTTTCTTATCCGTGTTTACCAAAGAAAGTAACGTGTCATTTACAGTACCACCCACTATTAAAGAATGTGCTATGCCACTGGTATCGTTCGCTGCTAATAGAATTATGTGCTTAATCGACAAATTAAAACTTTCCTCCTCTTCTGATATTGACGAAATCAACTCCAAATTCCTTAAGAACACAAAATATATTTGTGCATCTTTTCTATGCTTGCTATTCTCACAGTCACTTTTAACAGAACGCTTACAAGATGACTAGAAGAACGGGAAGGTCGTTGCAATTTTCAAATCGGGTAACAAAACCTCGCCATTAAACTATCGTCCCATATGCTTAACCAGCGTACCCTGTAAAATCATGGAACACGTCATCTACACCCATATCATAAACTTTCTTGATTCAAACAGCTTTTTTCATCCAGCACAACATGGGTTCCGCCTAGGCTTCTCTTGTGAAACGCAACTGGCCTTATTTGTTCATGATTTGCATACTAACCTGGACTGTAACTTACAAACCGATGCCGTATTTTTAGATTTTTCCAAAGCGTTTGACAAAGTACCTCATTTTTGGCTGTTACTAAAACTTTCCCAGTTAAATCTTCACCCGAACATACTAAATTGGATCAGAGAATTCCTTACAAACCGCTCCCAGTCTGTTAATATCAACGACCGTATCTCCAATCCTCTTCCAGTAACGTGCGGAGTACCCCACGGTTCGGTTCTTGGTCCCCTTTTATTCCTTATATACATAAATGACTTGCCTTCATACCTAACATGTAAAACCCGCCTGTTTGCTGATGACTGCGTTATATATGACACTGTTACTGACACTTCAAAACAGTCATCCTTACAAGCCAACCTAAACTGCCTACAGGAATAGTGTAAGCGCTGGCTCATGAAAACCCGAGTAAATGTAAAGTCGTTTCATTCCATCGCCGTCACAGGCCGCTTGTGTATCCGTACGCAGTTAAGGCCATCCCCCGAGAAAATGTTCCGTCATTCAAGTATTTGGGCGTCACTCTTTGTAGCGATCTTTCATGGAACATACACATCACAAATATCATTTCATCTGCAAATAAAACACTGGGTTTCCTAAAACGCCGTTTACGTCACGCTCCACAACACGTAAAATTACAAGCATACAAATCCATCTTTCGACCTAAACTAGAATACACATCGCCAATTTGGGACCCTCGACAATGTTATCTTACACATGCCATCGAATCGCTTCAAAACCGGGTCGCTAGATTTATTCACTGTTCATACTCTTCATCTGTCAGCGTATCTGGATCGAAAGCAGAATCAGGTTTACCAGATCTAGAACTTCGCCGTCGTATAGCCAGCCTGTCATTGTTCCACAAACGTTTTCATAGTCCCTTGCATGCCCCAGCTTATATCGTTCCTGCAACACGCATATCTCACCGCACGAGCCATTTGCTTCAAGTTGCTCGGCCACGCTCTCGGACTTCTACTTTTTCTGCCTCGTTTTTTCCAAGTACCGCACCACACTGGAACGGCCTTCCCAGTGAAATTGCAACCATCCTCTTCCCATCATTGTTCATAGAAAATATCAATAATCACTTTTTATGTTAAATCTTTGGCTTTTATGTTTTGTGTTTATAATTACCCACCCCTAATGTAATACCCCCTCGCGGGTCTTTAAGGAAAAAAAATGAAACATACCAACACGGCCGGCACGACAGGCGTATTGCTCGCTTGGCCGGGCACTGGGTAAGACCAATCTAAACGCGGTGAGTTGGGATGGTTGAAGATTCTGCATCTGAGCTTCGGAACACTTCTAACTCTTACCTGAAGTAAGCAGAATAATAGGCATGGCCAGACATATATTTATGCGGTGTGGCGGAATTGAACGACAGTTTTTTTTCTCACCTCCGCTGGGAAACCTCGCGAAGCGATCGAGAGAGCTCATTCACGTTTGGTCAACTGTGCAGCAACAAGCATTTCCTGGGTCTGTTAGGAGTGGCGTGCAGCTCCAGGTTTACAAACACTGCAACTTCAAATCGTTACAGCAATACACGGATGATGCGAA
The DNA here is from genome assembly GCA_013436015.1 of Rhipicephalus annulatus. Lineage (NCBI taxonomy): Eukaryota > Metazoa > Arthropoda > Arachnida > Ixodida > Ixodidae > Rhipicephalus > Rhipicephalus annulatus. The sequence continues at coordinate 347,109 of WOVY01012012.1, read as the reverse complement.
TATGGCCGGTTTACTCGGGGGCATATGCGATAAAGATGCATTATAGTTGTTGCGATACGTACGTGCGCCGCAAAAATTGCGTATGGTCGGTATCTTTTAGGGTAGCATCTCTCCGTGCCGTCGAATCAAGCGTTCTATGTTCAACGACACCGAAGCAAACCTCGACACACGCTACAAAATTATGCACGCTGCAGCTGCGCTGGTAGAAACAGTGCGTGCTCCAGTATTCACCAGTGCTTGCCAGTGAAAATGCCAGCGCTTCCAGCACTTCGCAGTGTGCACCAGCATCACAGTAGTTGAGCCAGCGCCCCTACCAGTGCGACACAGCTTTTCCCAGTGCATCCAGCGAAGCGCCAGTGATTACAAGCGTGTACCAGTGTCTCCAGTGTGTACCAGTGCCAAAAAACGTACTGGCATCACGCTGTTTTTGCAATAGGGCCATCTATTGTTACGAAGAGGTGTCCAACTCTGACGGTGCCTCTCCAGAGGTCGGGCATTCGCACCCACTTCTGAGTGCGAAAGTCATGTTTTAAGTGCCACTGGTCCAGGGGATGCCGTGCCGACTCTGTGTTAGACATGTATATTGGTTTGTGAGGTATGGTTCTTTGAGCTCCTGAAAGGTACCATCCCCAGTGCGATAATTCTCGTGTTAGGAGTTGTGACGGGGGTGTGAGTGCTGCCCGCGCTGGTAATTGGGAGGCTGTGCCCCTTTTTTGAAGCGTGTGATATAGGTCCTACAAATAAATATTAGACATAATTTTTTCACTCTTTTCTTGCATTATCAGAAGCAAATCGTTACTAGAAGGCTCAAAGCTGCAGATTGACGCAGAAAACACGGCATGCATAAAGTGGATGTCATTGCTCCTTTAAGGACGTCTTGGTGAACGTCATAAAAAAAATCAGCATGAGCAGGGCATGCAGCGCCTAGGCAAAGATGATCACTAGTTCTTAAAAGTAGCCGAATAAATGCCAAGAGAAGGCAAATGCACGAAAAAGGGAGTAAATTAGAGGTACATCGGCGATTAGGTAGTTTGCGGGTATAGTGCCACCGTAGCATGCAGGCCGGGAAGATGGGTGGAACATGGCAGAAGCATTTGCCCTAAAGTTGTTAGTTTTACGGGACCATGCTACCTTCTTCGCTGCACAACAATAATAAACAGTTCTGGCAAAGTAGTAAACCAGTAGAAACGGAAGGTATTTTGCTAATCGATCCTGATGATTACCCCATTGCCAGAGAGGATGCCGCTATTGTACGAAACGACACGTTTTTCTCGGTTTTCACCCGTGAATCCACTCAGACGTTTCCTTCATACTTGCCCTACGCTCAGTCGCTGATGAATTGTATTACCTTTAGTCCAAGTGTCATTGTGCATATGATCGACAACTTAAAAAACTCATCAGCAGCTGAAACTCATGGTATGAATACCAAAGTGCTAAAAATACCTATCATGTAACCAGTATCGTACTATCACTATTATTTCGGCAATCATTAGATTAAGGTTCTGTTCCAGAGAACTGGCGGATCGGGATGGTCGTCGCCATCTTCAAGAAAGATAATTGGTCGTCTACTAACAATTACCGTTAGTGAAGCTCGTCACGTGCCTTTAAAAAGAAAATGCGTTGACCAGGATTATCCGTGGGTGACGCGGGAGATCATACATTTAAAAAGGAAGATTAAAAGGCGACGCAAGGCCGGAAAATCCGATCAACTACAAGGCCTTATGGCTACACTGAACAACAAAATTCGCAGCGCTAAGTCTCGATTCCATTCTGACACGCTTCCATCATTCATGCAGTCTGAGCCAAAAAAGTTTTGGCGCTACTTGTCTAAGCAGCATTCTGATATTACCCAGCTCACATCGTGCAACAAAATTATCACGCAACCAGACCAGGTAGCCGATGAATTAAATGCCTTCTTTCACTCAGTTTTCGCGCATGGGTCCTCTGGAGCATCTTTACCATTATATCCTTTAATTAACCCTATGCCAGAATTGCAGATTAATGGAGAAGGTGTTCAGTGCCTGCTCCGCAACCTTGACACTAAGAAGTCTCCAGGCCCAGACAATATTTCGAACACCTTTCTTAATAATTATGCTGACAGGATAAGCCGATATCTACATAAAATCTACACCACTTCAATAGTTACGCAGACAATCCCTAATGACTGGCGCATGGCAGAGATTATTCCAATACATAAATCCGGTTCTAAACTACAATACAGTAACTGCCGCCCGGTCTCATTAACCAGCACGTGTTGCAAGATATTAGAGCAAATAATTTTTAAAGCCATTATAACACATTTAGAAACTAACAATCTACTCTACTATAGGCAACATGGATTTCAATCTGGCTTATCGACAGTTACGCAGCTAGCCGAGATTACCAACGACATTGCGAATGCACTGAATGAAAGAGGACAAATAGATGCCGTTTTTTTAGATTTCGCAAAAGCATTTGACGTCATTCGCTACCCTGATCTAATAACTAAAATACATGCAATTGGTATTGAAGATAATATTATTACATTCATAACATTATATCTACACAACCGCAAGCAGTTTGTCGCTGTGAACAACCACACGTCAAACCGCCTGAACGTTCTTTCGGGCGTACCACAAGGATCAGTCTTAGCACCAATTTTGTTTCTTATCTACATCAACGACAGTCCTATGGTCATTGACTCACCCGTTCAAATAAGGCTTTTCGCAGATGACTGCGTTGTGTACACAAGGGTAAATCGAACTGAGGACCAGATTAACCATATACACTCATTAACAAAAATTCAAGCCTGGTGTTCCCAGTGGGGAATGACATTGAACGCGCGGAAAACCGTAGCCATAACTTTCACGAATAAAAAAACCACTCAAGTTTGTTTATACAATAGACAATTTAGAAATTACCAAAAGTGATCAAGTTAAATATTTGGGAGTTACATTAACATCCAACCTTAATTGGGATCCACATATAACTGCTATTTGTTCGAAAGCGCAAGGTAAATTGGGCTTCCTAAAGAGAAAACTCCGTAACACTCCCCCTGCAGTGAAGCTAACCGCCTATAAGACCCTGATTAGACCAGCACTAGAATACGCCGATATAATTTGGAGTTCACATCATAAATTTCTCATTAGTAAAATTGAGCGAGTGCAAAACTTAGCAGTTCAATTTGTGTTTTCCGATTACTCCAGGTATACCAGTGTTACTAATCTGCGTAAAAGAGCCGAACTTCATTGCCTTTGCGAACGGAGAATACATTCTAAACTTAAATTCCTGTATCTTCTTTATCATGGGAAATATACAATATCCAGATCAGACTGTCTTCTTGAACCTTTCAGGCATTCCACGAGAACTAACCACAATAAGACAATACGACGGCCCACAAGTCACAACAACATTCACAAAAACTCTGTTTTTCCGTCATCAATTGCATATTGGAATCAACTTCCATTAATAGCTGTGAGCTGTGACACCGTAGAATCCTTTATTGAAAAGATTAAAACTAAAAGTTTTGAACAATGGACGCAAATGTACGAATAGGGATTTATTGTGAGCAGTTTCTTTCCCTTTGACTGGTTTGTCCTTTTAGCATGATTCTTAACGTGGCATTATGACACTGTTGTTTTGGCTAGTTGGAATTCAATAGTTTTTTTTCTTCTTCTTGGATTGTGTCGGTGCCTTTCTGTACGTGACATCATTGTTTGTATATCCTATGTACCACTCCTGCTTGGACCGAGAAGGTCTGCAGTATACTTAAATAAAATAAATAAAATAAAAAAACCGTTCCATATCCATCAACTGTTTCTGTTGCGAAATATTGGAGCATATAGTGTAGTCCTATATAGCGCATTTTCTGTCTACTAATAATTTTTTCATATCAATAAGCAGAGCTTTGACACCGGCAATTCTTGTGAAATCCAACTAGTCCTTTTCTAGTATAAAATTTTTTCTCATCTTGATGATATTATCTTTATTGATGCTATATTCCTTGATTTCAAAAAGCATTTCATAACGGTTCCCAACGTGACTTAATTACTGCTTAAACTTTCATGTCTGAACTTAGACCCCTTCGTGCTGAACCAGATTCATGAATTTCTAAGCCATCGCCGACAGTTTGTTGTCGCGCACTCTTGCAAATCTCCCATTTCACCCGATCACTCGGGCGTTCAACAAGGTACTGTACTAGGTATCATCCTCTTTATAATTTACATAACGACTTGCCACGTAACAATACCTCTACTATTAAACTATTCGCCGATGATTGCGGGTTTTATCACCTTGTAAATGATGCCTTATATTCTTCCGTTTTACAGCCAAATCTTAACACTTTACAGGAATCGTGTGAAGATTGGTTAATGTCACTAAATGTTAAGAAAGTTTTCCCAATGACACTTCATCGTCGTAATAACTACACCACTAATACTTACTTTCTAAACAACTACCTCATAGCCACTACCAACACTACTAAATACTTATGTGTTCGTATCTCATATAATCTAACATGGACTTTACACACCATTACCATCACTAACTCAGCTAATCAAGTTCTTGGATACCAACGTCGTAACCTTGCTTCGGCACCTGCTGCTACTAAACTAATAGCTTATAAAACAATCAGGCCTAAACTGGAGTGTGCTAATGCCATTTTTGAACCTCATCAAGCTAACCTTTCTACGATGCTAGAATTGATTCAGAACCGTGCTTTCAGATTTATTACCTCAAATTATTCAAATAACACAAGTGTGTCAGCAGTCAAACACCAGCTTAATCTTCCTCATCTTGCATATCGCCATGAAATTTCACGCTTGGGCTCGTATTGTAAGTTTTTTTCCATTACCTGCCACCAGGCAATGCATTTGTCAGATCTGCGCATCGAACATCACAACATCATCACCCCAACGCAGTATATTTCTTCGCCCAAATACAAAGACCTTCCAGAAGTCATTTTTCCTTCAGACAGCTCAAGGCTGTAACGACCTTGCCACCCACAGTGCCATGTCACCTGAGCTCGATCAATTTAAAAACGCCGTAAAAAGCCGTATTTTATCTTTCTAATTTAAAGTACTGTTGTTTTTCTATATTTTATTGTTTGTGCCACTTTGCTCCTTTTTTTTATCTGTTATGTTTTTTCCTACCCATCGTGTAATGTTCCTCGGGAGCCTTGAGGTACTAATAAACGAATCATAATAAAGTGATCTGATCTGCGCTGTACATGAATATGCCTGCGACTGTGTTTGGTCTTTAGTGCATTTATTATTTTCACGTATTGTACTAATTTTATTTAAATCACAATACTATCATGTGGATTGCTTTCGATTACCTCTCACTGCAGCTGTGTGTGTAGGGGTGCGGCTCAATGACGCTGTTCTTGAGAGATTTTTATTGGCTGCCATGTTTTTGTATTTTTTGAAGGAGGACTAAGAATCACCTTATTAAGACTAATATTATCCTTATTATTATTGTTCTTGTTAATAATATTAGGTTTCACATATTTGATGAAGTTTACTTATAATATTGAAATATAAGCTTGCATATAACTAGAGTAGTCTTTAGTTTTGTACAGCGGCATTTGTGTATACGCTGACAGCTGCGAGACATTACTTTTTGTTTTTTCAAAAGCATTCAAGAAAACAGTAGTTACGGAGGTTTATGGAATGTTGACGCTGGTCTTTCACAATGTACACGGTACCTCTAGCTGTGATGTTATATTCTTCGTCACTAAGCCATGAATACTTGCGCAACAACTCTCAAAGGATCATGTTAAGCATGATGGAAGTGATGACACCTGACGCCACTCGATGTCTCAAGCCTCGCTAAAATAGGAATGCTGGTGGTCACAAAGTTGTTTGGTACTTTATTGTTAAAGAGCTATCGTGCAAAACACAACTTGCCACCTTCACCCATAATTTACATGTTAATTTTGACAGCATTATTCAAGCAGATGTAATTTTTCTCGATTTTAAAAAAGCGTTCGACAAGGTACCCCATCGCCGTCTAATGTACAAACTATCGCTGCTAAATCTAGATTCATTTGCATTCAACTGGATAGAAAACTTCCTCAGAACAAGAAAGGCATTTGCCGTAGTAAATGCCGCGCAATCTAACACAGCCTCTGTTCTTTCCGGCATGCCACAAGGTACAGTACATGGCCCGCTACTGTTTCTTATTGATATCAATGATTTGCCTTTCGACATTACTTACAACATACGTCTCTTTGCAGATGATTGTGTGCTATGTGCCAAAAATACTTATAACCAAGACGAACTTGCGTTTCAATCTGATTTACCTACAATTGAAAACTACTGTAAAAGTTGGCAAATGTTATTAAACGTTTCCAAGTGCAAATTAACGTCTTTTTTACGACGCGCGAGTCCACTAACTTTTAATTCTACTCTAACAGGGTCGTCTTTACATTTCACAAAGTCTTCTAAGTACTTAGGTGTTCATATCGCGAATGATCTCTTCTGGACCGTCAACATAAACAAATTAATCGCCTGTGCTACTACATCTTTCGGGTATCTGCAGCGTACAATGAAACTTGCTCCTCCTCCCTTAAAACTATGGGCATATAAAACCATAATCCACCCAAAATAAGAGTATGCAGCCGCCATTTGGGATCCGCATCAGAAGTACCTAACTGATAGCACTGAAGCAATTAAAAAACGCGTCGTTAGAATCACTTTCTCAGCCTACTCATCATTTACTAGTGTCGTAGACTTGAAATCACGCCTAGCACTTCTTCCCCTCAGCCACCGCCGGAAGCTTTCAAGACTGGCATTATTTCACCAGTTTTATCATTCTTTATCACCCAACACTTACATCGAGCCGAAACCGCATGTATCGAATCACAGCATTAATGAACTACAATAACATACCCTCGCCCCGCACTAACACATTTGCGCAGTCATTTTTTTATACGCACTAAAAAGGAATTGAACCATCTTCAAGATCACGTGGTACAATTGAAAAACCTTGACCGGTTCAAGTCAACTCTTACAGTGCCCAGGGTTGTGTGATATATTGGTGTCGTTTCTCAATCTGATGCCCTTCACATTTATGATTGCTATTTACAGCTCATGTGTACACCTAATTTGACATTTTTGTAAAAGTTCTTGACCCAACGTTTGTGTATTTCTTTTGTAGTCATGGAGCTCATGTCACATTTGTATGTTCATACCAAGTGTACCTTTTGTACCGCCCTTCATGTAATGCCTCCACTGCGAAGGCCCTTAAGGTAATAAAATAAAAGTAAAAATAACCTAAACATACCCCGATCACTGAATGGCATGCTATACGTACTTTTCCGAGGACGGTCTCAGAGCGGCCCTGTCCGTACCAAGGAGCTGTGTCAAAGTAATTCACGCCACACTGAACAGCATGGCGAACAGCAAGCACCACCTCTTCCTCTTCAGGACTGCTTTCTTTCACAAGGCCCAGACCTGAAGCACCTGTGCAGCCAATATTTCAGCCGGAAAGAGGCGTTGAGCTCAGCGCATGACCTTGAAAGTGTCTTTAAAGACATGCGTCAAATCAATTTAGACATTGGTCGCAACCTTTCAGAGAGGTATTCTCACAACATTCATGACTATAGCCTCATTGTTCCAAGAAACATCAATCTGTGATATGAATATTTGTAGGCGACAAACCAACCGGCGATTTAAAAGCTTGAATCGTCGGTAGGATGGTCATGTAGAGAGTGCTTATAGAAACGGAACAGCTCCTCAGCGCTCTCTGCATGCATAATGTTTGTGCACAGCAAATACACCTTTATTGTGACAGGGAGGTCATCACTTGCGACATTTTAATCAGTGACGACAGACAGCACGAATTTAGTACACTTGATGTACGCAGAAAACGTAAAGAATTGAACCGATACGGCTGTATGTGTAACGGGACGGATTTTTCGTCACGTTATTTACATCACAATAATTCATTGATTTGAAGGCCTCAAAAAGGATATTCAATGATTGCAGGTAAATTCAAATGTACGCACGGACAAACGAAACAGGAGGTATTGGCGTTTATTGTGTAGTGCATGATCACCATCATCATTTTCTTGATCACCGCGCCGCGCCTCTCGCGCAGCTGACGCTAGCTCGAGCTGCACGAGGAGGAGAACGAGCTGACACGCCTGGCGTGGCGGACGCTGGTAGCCGACGTGGCTCCGCTTCAGGCCTGGAATAAAGTGGCGAGATCGGCACGGCCCCATCGGCTGCCTTCGACGTCGTCTCACGTCTCTTCTCTCTTCGCTACATTGGTGACAACTCAGACAACTCAGGCAGGTCAGTCTTCACGACGGCAACCTCGCCGCACGCCTTGGAGCCTGCCGCAACTACGGACATCGTCGGGCCTGCTATTCGCCCCCCAATCGCGGAGGCATCGCCGTCGACGGTGTCCGAAGATGACTCTCAACTGGCCTTAACGCGCCATACGTCTTGCAGGCAGCCACTATCACCTACCTCAACGTCTCCCGCAGCTGAAGTTCCTGCCCGTGACATGCTACGACCGAACTTCCGGGATGCTGCCGGACAGACCGCACGTTTTGTACCACCCATGCAGGCGGACAACCACCAGGCTGCCGCGACGAGCACGGGCACGCCATTCAACCCCCAGGCCACGACTTCTGGGCTCCACAACCATCCCTCGGAGCCTTTGACGCTGGACGGCAACTACCAGACGTGTGTTCGCAACGCGGGCTCGTTGGTGACACGAGCGACGACGCCCAATCCTACTGCCTGTCTACCACACTTGACAGCGCACAGAAGAAATCATCGCGTTCGCCGTAAAACACAACGTCCCCTTTTCAAGCGTCCTGCTATGCAGCCGTGCGTTGCAGCTTTGGCCTTCAAGACGGCGCAAACACCTACGAGGTTTTCCCGACGCAAGGGCCAACCACTTGCCGTGCACATGACTAGCCGCAATGCACGGCGTTTCCACATCCGTCGACTCGGCCACACGCCCCGGCATGCCGGTCGCAGTGCTACGCGGAGGCCGGTGTTTCATCGACAGAGACGTCCGCACCAGCACGACCGCGACGTTGCTCCTTGTCGACAGCAGGCTCGGCACCCTGTGCGCTGTTGGAGACCCCGCTGTGGCTGTGAAACTTCAGTGCTCGGTCATCATGGGTGCGTTCCGACCATTCACACTATTTCGCCCACATTACCGGCGCGAGCTCTTCAGCGCCTGTCCACAGCTCCAGCTGTGGGCACGTTTGTCAGCCGCGTCTACTCGAAACGGCGGGTGCGCATTCGAATGGTCCCGCCGCGTAATTGTGGGATGGACGTGTCTATGAACACAGCGACCCGGCACTTCCTTCTTCGTCCACTGCGCAACTCCCAGTGTCGCCCACCAGAGACCCACTGGTTCCCGATGGTCACTACACGTTGACAAACTGGACTTGCCAAAGGAACACTCTATGGACTGCCGTTCATGTACATAGCATTTGTCGCCCTCTTTCTTTTTCTCATATGCGTTCAAATCGCGCAAAGCGCTAGGGGGGGAGCCCTGTAGTGCATGATCACCATCATCATTTTCTTCATCACCGCGCCGCGCCTCTCGCGCAGCTGACGCTAGCTCGAGCTGCACGAGGAGGAGAACGAGCTGACACGCCTGGCGTGGCGGACGCTGGTAGCCGACGTGGCTCCGCTTCAGGCCTGGAATAAAGTGGCGAGATCGGCACGGCCCCATCGGCTGCCTTCGACGTCGTCTCACGTCTCTTCTCTCTTCGCTACAATTGAAACCCTCCGCTGAATATATAGGTGCAGAAAAAAACACGTGCATGAAAATTACATACACTAAACGGAATTTAAAATACCAGAAAAGGTGAAACATTTGCTATAGATATAGTCAATGTTTGTCTGAGTCAGCACAGCTGATGGGTCGCTGATCCATTTTGCGCCTTTCATTTTTATGGGGATTGCTTCTGTGATAGCGCAAGCGTCAGTGTCCTTCCTTTTAACAATCTGTGCTGTTTAACAATTTAGATTGCTGTTTAGCAATCTGTGCTGTTAAAGCGGGCTTGGCAGCCACATGTCTGACAATGCGCTGAGAGGTGGGCTGTGACAGCACATGCCTTGACATTGTTCGCGTGTTCTCTGGCTTTGTCTCTCACGCATCGCCCAGTCTCCCCCCGCAGCGTCCCGCCTGTTGACCCACATGATAGTGGTATGCTGTATATCACCTACTGTCACACGGCACTTACTTCTTCTTATGCTTCGCCTCGCATAGTTTCTTCTTATTGTCACTATTGACGCGCTGCCGCATCATACGTTCTTTCGAAGGGGTAGGACAAGGTTCTCGGACGCCTTGCCGTTTTGCAATCTTTTTCAAGCTGTGGATTAGCGCATGCACATAAAAAACACTTATATTGACGCCGGCGGTCCCAGTCAGCAGTTTCTTGGTGCTTTCGTTCACACCTCTTCACTTTCCCGAAAATTGAGAAAACCTGCGACTCTGGTTACCTGTACTGTATAGCCAGCATTTTTAAATGCGAAGCATTTCTTAGCAAACTTCGGTGACTTTGAGCGTATCTATCTATCTATCTATCTATCTATCTATCTATCTATCTATCTATCTATCTATCTATCTATCTATCTATCTATCTATCTATCTATCTATCTATCTATCTATCTATCTATCTATCTGTCTATCTGTCTGTCTGTCTGTCTGTCTGTCTGTCTGTCTGTCTGTCTGTCTGTCTGTCTGTCTGTCTGTCTGTCTGTCTGTCTGTCTGTCTATCTATCTATCTATCTATCTATCTATCTATCTATCTATCTATCTATCTATCTATCTATCTATCTATCTATCTATCTATCTATCTATCTATCTATCTATCTATCTATCTATCTATCTATCTATCTATCGATCGATCGATCGATCTATCTATCTAGCCACCTACAACTTTTAGCTCTCCTGAACGTTTCGACAATGGTATCAATACCAAACATGGTATGGCTAACATAACATGGTAGAACATAATTGACTAGTCATAACATGCAAATGATGACATGTACGTCATGAATGTCCTGATTCACATTTCATGGTCCTGCAACTCTTGCGGTGGTTTCGTTCACACGGCATGTTGCAGAACTGGAATGGTAAGACATGATTGCATGGCAAGCTCAAGAGACACCCTAACATTACAATCATGACATGCGCGTCATGCAACAACATGACTACATGCGACGCTCCTGATGCGCTCACGGCCGTTTCACAAGCGTCACATATACCAAATTTTATATTAGAGTACGTGATTGGATGACCAAATTATGTGACTGGTGCAAACATGATAATTATGAGATCCGTGTCATGTAACAACACGACTACATGCCACAGTCATGATGCACTGGCGGCCGTTTCGCTAGCTTCACTTATACCTAAATAGGTATTACGGGACGTTTATGGATTACAAATGTATGATACTGGTGCAAACATGATAAACATAAGATGCGTGTCATGTATCGACATCCCTACATGCTACGACTGTGATGAGCTCACGACCGTTTCGCTAGCTTCACGTGTACGAAGCTCAGAATGACGTGATGCGAGTGGACTACATGCGAGTGGACTAGCAAACGGCTCATGGCTGTTTTGCTATCTTCACATATGTCAAATTTGGTATTACGTGACGCCAATAGATGGCGAAGGTATGTGACTGGTGCTAACATGATAATCATGAGATGCGTGTCACGTGAGAACACGACTACATGCGACAGTCAAGGCGTCAATACATTTCGACGTGACGCGGTGCACGTGCTCACCGGCGTTCATTTCGTTGCGTCACGCCGGCGTTGCCACACCAGGCGCCGGTCCTGCCATATACCTGAAGGCGCGCGTCGCGCAGCATTGCTTTGATGAATGCACGTTTCAGCGCACCCGGCGTCCCTCCATCACGAATAGAAGGAGACGCAGTGTTGTCTGGGTAACACATTGGCGTGAAATGCAGCATGTCGCAGTTCACGCCGGTTGCCGTCGGGACGCTGGTCGCGCCTGGCGTAAGACTATAGAATGCTCGCTTTTTGCTAAGCGTCGCGGTGCCCAGCGTGCGCTCAACGCTACTTTGGAGTACATGGGGCCCTTCATGATGCGCCTGCGGCCGTTTTGCAAACTCCACATATACCAATTTCGGTGTTACATGACATCGATGGATGACGTAATATATGAATTGTACAAACATGATATTACTGACACGCGTAATATGTAAGGACATGACAACATATCACGCTCACAGCATGCTCGCGGCTGGTTCGCTAGCTCCATATATACTAAATTTGGTATCACGTAACGTGAATAGATGATGAAGGTAAACGACACATCCAAATTTATAATCATTACGCGGAAGCCATGTACGGAATCATTTACCTTCACCTCGTAACGTTGTTCTGATTGTAAAATTACATATCAACACTTCTCATTCGTGCTTCGCATATCATTGATTTCCATTGTACGTGGGATCTGCCAATTTTTTTTAGTGTGACTTGACGCTAGAAACTTTGTCCTATTTTATGTGGACATGTCTTGCCTAAATCCGCTGAGAGAGCTGAGATCACCAGTAGCCTGGTGACATTTTTGAAGGGACATGAGTCTAACGGAAGAAAGCCGTGGCTTGACCTGTGTTCATACCTACAACATACTTGCTGCAATTCCCCTTTGTAGATCAGTTCTAAAAACCTAAGATCCTTTTCTGAAGTCTCGAGTGTAAAGGTGAAGCCCGGGTCGGCATAGCTGAAAATTCTCAGGATTTATTTCTCTTTTCTGGTGACATCTCTAGGATTTGTTAGGCCTTTCGAGCATATTATTAGATAGTCATTCACTCACGGAGGAAGGAAAGGTAAGGAGAGGGCATGCCCATCTGCGGAAGTAGCCCGTCCTCTCACAAACTTACTGAGAAAAGATGTCTCATTCACATTGGGTGCTGTGCAGGCTACGGCGTTCTCTACACTTATTACATTGCTAGCAGAACCACCTGTTCTGGCCCATTTTGACAACGCCACCCCTACAGAAGTCCGCACCTATGTCAGGGGCCACGGAATTGGTGCTGTTTTGGTCCAGCATCAAAGCGGCTGCACCCGCGTTATCGCCTATGCCAGCTGTCTCCTCTCACAGGCGGAAAGAAACTACTTAATCACCCAAAGGGAATACTCTCGTTTGGGTAGTAGCAAAATTTCGGCCCTATTTACACAGTCGACATTTCACCATCACAATCGATCACCACGCACATTGTTGGCTCGCATCTTTGAAGAACCCCACTGGGCGCCTTGGTCGATGGGCATTACGACTCCAAGAGTAGAACTACTTGGTGTCTTACAAATCTGGCCACTTACATCATGACACTGACTGCTTATCATGGAATCCAGTGGACCCATCTGAGGTGTTCGATGAAGCGCCATGTGTCCTGTCTCTCTCCGCTTTAAGCAACATCCGGGAACAGCGCCGAGATCCTGTCTTACGTAACATTATTGAGGAGCTTCATTCTGCAGCACCTGACCCGTCTACTCAATTGTTCGTGCTCAAGGATGGCACATTGTACCGTTACGACGTCCGCCCTGATGGACATGAAGTGCTCCTGGTGGTACCTTCCCAATTAAGTGCGAGCGTGATCAGCCAGCTCCACGACGCTCCCACTGCCGGCCACCTCCGACTGTCTCGGACGTATGATCGTGTATACCGTCGATTTTGCTGGCCCAGTCTTTTTCGCTTGGTCCGCAGCTACGTCGCCTCATGCGATCAGTGTCAACGCCGAAAAAAACCTTCGGTGAGCCCTGCTGGGTTCCTCCAACCACTTGACGTTCCCTTTGATCCGTTCTTTAGACTTGGTCTTGACCTCCTAGGCCCTTTCCCTGCGTCCACTTCTGGGAAGAAGTAGATAGCTGTTGCGACGGATCACACAACGTGGTACGCCATTGCCTGGGCTCTACCAACCAGCCGTGCCACAGACGTTGCCGATTTCCTTCTGCGCGACATAATACTTCATCATGGTGCACCACGACAACTCCTCACAGATCTTGGGTGCTATTTCCTTTCCCGAGTAATCGACGACCTGCTTCACTCCTGCGAGACAAAACATAAATTTACGACAGCCTACCACCCGCAAACTAACGGAGAGACTGAGCGATTCAGCCGGACTTTGACTTATATGCTCGCCTTGTACGTATCGTCCGACCACCAGGACTGGGACGTTGCATTGCCCTTCATTACTTTCACCTATAATTCCTAACGCCACAATGCAGCTGGTTTTTCACCTTTCTATCTCGTGTTTGGCCATGATTCAACTTAACCGTTTGACACCATCTTTCCGACAGCCGTAGACTCGACGACCGAATACGCCTGCGATGCTCTCACCAGAGCTCGAAAAGCACGAGAAGCTGCCCGTCAGCGCCTCTAAGCATCGCAAGATCAGCAGCGGCACCGTTACAACTCCCATCATCGCCAAGTTTCCTTTGGTCCGGGTTCTCTTGTGCTATTGTGGACTCCAACCAGGCACGTTGGACTTTCTCAAAAACTGCTTTCCCGCTACTCGAGACCCTACAGCGTATTGCGCCAGGTGACAAATGTGACCTACGAGACAGCCCCGCTCGAGTCTTCCTCCTCCTCCTCTTCACTATCTACAGACATTGTTCATGTGTCTCGCCTTAAGCTTTACCACTCAGCAACATCAAAGAAAGCACCGAGATGGTGCTTCAGCACCCGGGGGTTATGTTATGAGACAATTTTTCGCAAAAGGGGTTAGATAGGCGCGGAGAAAGACGATATGATATTGGTGTAGGGCCCCCTTTGTGGGTATGATGGGGCCCCCTTTGTGGGGGCCCCCTTTGTGGGTATGCGCCAGGGTAAGAAGGATCATCATCTTCAGCTCTTGATCTCAATCTATGGGTCAGCGATGTCCGAATGAATGTAGTCAAGGCAAAGTTCAAATTTTAAGAAAAACTGTATTGTGCAAAGTTACAGGTGAATCGGCAGTGGTTGCATGTATAAGGAAACTGGACTCAGTGCATTAGCTCGATCGGATACGTCCGACGCCACTCGCGTCTCGGCTCGCTCTGCGATGCGTTGCTCTGTGGTCCCGGCTCGAACCTCGGCTCGTTCTCCTCCCTCTGGCGATGCGTCGCTATGCGGTCCCGGCTCGAAGAATCACTTTTGTTTTTTGAATGTTCGTTGAACCAATGGGCAACCGCGTCGAATGGACGCGCTCAGGACTCGGAGTCCACGTTAACGCACTGCAGCGTTTCCCGAGCAAGCACGGAGACGCTACCGGAGAAGGAGGCGCTGCCGGAGAATGAGACGCTGCCGGAGAATTCAGCTGTGCGAACTCGAGTGCCGCTGACACGGCCCTCCCTTAAATTGCGCCTGTCCTCAGGTGTGCGTGTCGTTAGATGGCGATGGTTCCGTAACTTCTAGGAGCGGCTCCTTATATCTACGAAGCTGCTCCACGTTGACGATTTTTTGGTTGATCATGCCCGGTGTGTGGGGTACTCTCTGGATCTCGGCCCTGTTTCTTCCGACGAGGGCCGTTATCTCGAACGTACCTTCATCGCGAGGGTCTAATGTGCCTCGAGCGCTCAATTCAAGCAGGACGAGGTCCTCCGTTATGAACCTCGGAGCTCGCCGCTTCTTGTCGTATCGGAACGTTGTTTTGCGCTGACTCTGCAGTAGCCTCTCTCTTGTCTCCGCACGTCCCCTTGCCAAGTCGAGTAGTCTATGAGACTCGTCGATGTCTCCTTCGACTGAGGCGAGGTTGAGCTCTCCTGGCAGCTTTGGGTCGTAGCCGTGCATGAGTCGAAATGGGCTGTGGCCACTGTGACGATGCTTCGTGGCGTTGATTGCTAGCGTTGCTCGGGGTAGTTCCTTCTGCCATTTGTCCGTGTTGTTTAGCATTTTGCGTAGCACCTGTTTCAACGTTCCTACCGTTCGCTCAATCAGTCCGTTTGATTGTGGCCAGTACGGTGGGGAGTTCTGAAGAGTAATTCCCAGTCTGTGATGGAATTGGTTGGTTTTCTTGTTCACGAATCCCTTGACTTGGTCCGTAATAATGACGCTGGGAACTCCAAATCGCGTAATCCACCGGTTTGTCATGAAGTCAAGGTAGTGCGCCGACGAAGTGCTCGGTACGGTCACGGCGTCTATGTATCTCGTGGCGTGGTCGATACACACGAGGATGTGGTCTCTCTTCTCGTTTAGCGGAGCCATGTGATCCAGGGATATCACCGCGTTTGGCTCAGTAGGAATATTGCGTGGGATGAGGCAACCTTCATTCCGTGTCGTGCGGGCGTTGATAGTCTGGCACGTGTGGCAGGAGTCAACATACTCGCGTATGTCTTTTCTCATCGATGGCCACGAGTACTTTCGCTGGATCAGGTCTCTTGTCTTCTCGACGCCTAGGTGGCCGTTGTTGTCGTGGTAAACGAACATCACACTGCTTCGAAGGGCAGCGGTAATGATCACCCTCCGACTGACACGTCCTCCCTCGAAGATTTCTTCACAAGTATGTCGTTTTCGATCTCGTAGTCTGAAGATTTGTGCTTGGCCTCCTCCCGAAATCTTTTGCAGTCAGTATCCCTCTCCTGAAACTCGCGTAGGCGACTGTGTTTGCCGACCACTACTGCGTAGCAGTGGAGGTCTCGGGTCGAAACGCCCTGGTCGAAAGCCTCTGCAGATTCCGACTGCCTCGAGAGTGCGTCAGCAGCGGAGTTTTGGCGTCCTGGCTTGTGCTTGACGTCGAAGGTGTACTCTGCTAAGTCGAGCGTCCACCTCGCAAATCTGCGGTTGCTGGCTCCCTTCTGGACGAGGTATGACAAGCTGAAGTTGTCCGTGAACACTGCAAAACGAGGGCCTCCTCTCAGGTAGACCGAAAACTTCTCAGTGATCGCACAGTGGAGCGCCATGCACTCGAGCATATTAGAGTGTAGACCACGATCGTGCTCGTTTGGTGATCTGCTTGCGTACTCTATGATTCGCTCCTTTCCGTTTTGAGTTTGAGAAAGCACCGCACCCAGCCCGGTTTGCGAAGTGTCGACGTGAACGTTAGTCGGGCAGTCTGGGCGGAAGCTCGCCAAAATCGGCGGGTTCCTCGAGGCGTGTTTTATGGCGTTGATGGTTGCTTCATGAGCGTCAGTCCATACGAAAGGAACGTCCTTCGCCAGAAGGTACCGTAGCTTGTGTGTGACCTTTGTAAACTCCGGTATGAACTTTCGGTAGTGGTTAGCGAACTGCAGGAAGCAGTACAGCTTCTTTGCGTTGCGATGCGGCTCGAACTTCTCGACAGCGGCAACTCTGGATTCGTCCAGTGTTCGTCCTTCGGCGAAGATCACGTAACCCAGGGAACATACTTTGTCTTGAATCAACTGAAATTTCCGGAGATCCATCTTCAAGCCGTTGATCACGACTCTCCTGAGTGCGTCGTTCAGCAAATCCAAAGCCTCCCTCACTGTTGTGGCTCCCGGTCCGACATCGTCCATGTACGTAGCTGTCCTAGGTAAGCCATCGAACGTGCGACGCATGACTCCTTGCATGGTCTGAGGGGCCTTGCAAAACCCAAAGGCCATTCGAAGGTATTCGTACTTTCCGTCTGGAGTGAAGAATGCTGTCTTGTGTACGTTGCCCGGCTTCATTCGTATAGTCCGAAATGCCGTCTTCACGTCCAACACAGTGAAGTAAGCCGATCCGTCGCGCATGACATCGTTAATAGCGTCTTCCATGACGGGCATTGGATAAGAAGGGTTGATGGTTTTCTCGTTGAGCTTGCGATAGTCGTGTACCATTCTTCGTGGAGTCGTCGGGTGGTGCGGTTGGTCGACGACTATCGTTGGGGCAACGCACTCGCTTTCGCTCGGCCTTATGATGCCCTTGGAGAGGTAGTCATTCACCTGTTCTCGGATGAACTTGCGATCAGTCGGTGAGCACCTGTATGGCCTCGATGACACTGGTACATTGTCTCTGAGTTCGATGCTGTGTTCGGTGTGAGGACACACGCCCAAAGCGTCGCCTTTGGAAGTGAACGCTTGGTGATGCCGTAACAGAATTGCGTGAAGTTGTTCCCTCTCTGCCTCGGTGGCATCTTTCGTTATCTTCCGTGTGGCGTCTTCGACTAGACTCGTGAAGTCTTCGTCGGGTGCGGCACATTTCGTGTTGAGGCGCACGTCTTTGGAAACACTCTCGTCCGATTGCCGGCAGAACGTCGCAATAAGCGTTTCCCCGGTGCGGTGTGGTGTGCCTTGTTTCGGGGGTGGCACTTTGGACGATGAAAATTTTCCGGAGGGCTCGACTGGAACGATTGTCACATAGTTTGACGTGTGAAACGTTACGTCGACGTTCGCGACTCGTCGCCAGTCTGATCCCAGAATCAGGTCGATGCGGCTGGGCAGTTCCGTTACCACGACGTCTTCTAGTCGCACATTCGTGGTGCCCAGTGTCGCATCAAGCGTTGCAGCTAGAGTTGGGCATATGCTGCGGTTGAGAACTTCAATGTTCTCGCGCGATACCCATGCGTGCGTGGGAATGTGGTCCGTCAAGGCATTGGCACTCATGATGGATAAGTTGACGCCACTGTCAATGCACACGCGGACGGGTCGGTTGTTAGCAGTACCGGACACTATTGGTAATGTGCCACCCATCGAATGCAAAAAACAGTTCTCTTGCCTAGGTGACGTAGTCCCTGTTTCGTGGCTGCTATTGTCCCTCTTCGCTCGTTTCTCGTCCGCTCTGATCGTTGCTGGCGTTTTCGGCTTTCAACAATCACGGGACAGATGACCGATGTCGCCGCAGTTGAAGCACGAACGAGCAGAGATGGGCCGCGAGTGTGGAGCTCCCGAGAAATCGCTGCGCGGGTTGGCCTTCGGCAAGTTGGCAGAGCTGCTGGCTGGCACCCGCTGGTTCGAACCCTGACCACGGCTCGCTGTAGACGATGACGGTTTCTTGTCGTTCTCGGCACACACGGTCGTGCGACGCCTCGCGTCGAGTAAAGCCGCTCTGTCAATGAGTTCGGTTACTGTGCCACACAGCTGCGCTGCGAGTGGGTTGGCCCACGTGTCGTCCTCGATGCCGCTGAGAATGAGGGAAATTCGTTCTTCCGCTGCTAAACGGTACGGCGCCTTGTTAAGAATGGCGTTCTTCGAGTACATGTACTCGACGATGGTCTCATGGCTCTGAAGGCGTCGCTTCGTCTGCAGTTCGAGGAACTCCTGCACTGTCAGTTTTCCTTTGAATCAGAGAATGAGCGCTTCTTTTCATTGCTCCAAGGTGTCATACTGTGAGCCGTAGGCACTGTGCCAATCCTTGGCAGATCCCGTCAAGCGGCTTGCTGCTGTCACCAACGTCAGCGATGGCGTGCAGTGGGCGAGCGCTGCGATTCTCTCAACTTGCGTAATCTATTCGTGAGCACTTTGCTGCGGCGTCCCATCGAACGAGGGGATTGAGGATGACGTGTCACTTGTGGAATGAATCTGGATCGGGCTCGTCGTCGGTAGACCTCTCGACAGCGTGTTGGCGAGCAGGGCTTGTGTGTTCACGAGCGCGGCGAGGATCTGGGCCATGGAAGGTTCTCCCTCGTGCATTGAAACGGTTGGCGCGGCGGGGCGTGCCGCGTCTTGGTTGGTGCCGTCGTTCAGTGACGGTGGCCGCGTCGAACCCGAGGACATCGTTATGTCAGCAGGGACGGAATGGTTCAGCCCGAGGGTTGAAGTCGCCACCCGTTCCGTTGGCAGCGAAGCGTTCTGATGGGCTTCGTGCAATGTCTCACGTTCACTCGTGGTCGCACGGTTAAGCTGGGCTCGCAGGCTGCTCAGTTCAGCGAAAAGCCTCGCGTTGTCGGCGGACAGTATCTCCAGGTGCGCCTGCCTGTCGTCGTCGTAGGCAGCCTGGTCCTTCGTTGACGAGTCCGTCGGCTCTAGGGCTTGGCGAGTGATGTCGCGGATGATTCTTGCGATGAGTTCGTCCTTTCGTCCGGAGCACCGTAGACCTCTTGCTCTCAGCTCGTCGACGAGTTGCTTTTTCGTTGCATTGGCCATCAAGCTGTGGTCGAGGGTCGTGAACACGCTTTCGACGATGGTCGTTTCGGAGTCCCGAGACGATGTATGGCGTGGCGTCGCTCCTTCTCGTGGTGTCGTTTCCTCCTCCGCATGCAGCTCGGTCAATTCACATCCTGTCGGCAGCGCCATGTCAGCGATGTCCGAATGAATGTAGTCAAGGCAAGGTTCAAATTTTCAGAAAAACTGTATTGTGCTAAGTTACAGGTGAATCGGCAGTGGTTGCATGTATAAGGAAACTGGACTCGGTGCAGGAGCTCGATCGAATACGTCCGACGCCACTCGCGTCTCGGCTCGCTCTGCGATGCACTGCTATGTGGTCCCGGCTCGAACCTCGGCTCGTTCTCCTCTCTCTGGCGATGCGTCGCTATGCGGTCCCGGCTCGAAGGCTCACTTTTGTTTTCTGAATGTTCGTTGAACCAATGGGCAACCGCGTCGAGTGGACGGGCTCAGGGCTCGGAGTCCACGTTAACGCAGTGCAGCGTTTCCCGAGCAAGCGCGGAAGCGCTGCCGGAGAATTCAGCTGTGCGAACTCGAGTGCCGCTGACACTCTGCTTGCGTGTCGGCGTTGTGTAAATGTGTCTTGAAACGCCTAGTATCACGTGTACCTTCACGTAACAATATATATATATATATATATATATATATATATATATATATATATATATATATATATATATATATATATATATATATATATATATATATATATATATTTTAGGAATGAAGATCGATGGTCCGGTGTAATAGATGATTGAAGAGAAGGACGCACGTACGAAATGTGGATTTATTAACGTTTCGGCTGGTGGACCAGCCTTCGTCAGAATGAATGCAGTATGTTACAGGCACTTAATATATAGGTAGGCGGATGTATACACAGGAACAGTGCACCACTGCCAGATGCTATGCGCAATGAAAGCAAGGTACATGCGCATGGTGGACACAACAACGCACTGTGACTCACAATCACAAAAACAAAGATATCGCGTAAAAAAATAATAATAATCGCGTCACTGGCCAGTGAGATACCACGAGGCACAGAACATATAAGAAATATTGGCAATGCGCCGAGCGTACATAGCACAAGATTGACTCTACAAAATAATAATAATAACGATACATAAAGCACTTTTACGAAGGATTAAACATCCATTCACACACACACGAACGAGATAAGTCTGTCTCCGCATGAGGCCGAGCACGCACTGTATTCTACGCTATTATGCTAGCCAGTTTGCCCGCGTTTTCGTTTAAACCCCTAGAAGCCGTTCCGAACTTATGAATTAGAAATGATTCGCGTATCTCACGCTTATAATGCGACGTGAATCCCGCCTCCAATACAGTTGCCCTAAATGATTCGAAACTATGTCCGGTAGTGGCGACGTGCCTTGAAATCGGCAGATGAGGCATGGAGTGCACATGGGCCTTGTGATTGTTGAAACGGTAGCGAAATGAATTTTCAGTATGACCGATATACTGCAAGTGACAAAAGGAGCACTCAAGCAGATAAACCGCATTATCTGTGTCACAGGTGAAATCGCCACGAATTTTTAAAGTGAAATTGTTTGCGGAGCTTTTAGCCACAGCGGTGGTTGTCATCTGTTTGCATAACTTGCATCGAGGTTTGCGGCATGGATGGCAACCAGCGTGTGAAATGTAATTGTTAGTCCGTACTTTGGAGGACGTGAGGATGTCCTGCAAGTTCCTACAGCGACGATACACGGCGCGGGGTGGCTCTGAAAAAACTTCTTTTAGGTGGTCGCTTTGCGTCAATATGTTGTGATGTTTCCTAAGAATGGCTGCTACATTGGGTGCGGAAGCGCTATGCGTGAGTACTAGGTTAGCATTATTGAGGCTATGGGAATGTTTCTCTGCATTGATCAGTGTTTCTCGGTCCAGCATATCAGCACGTGCCACTGCGTCATCAATCATCTGTGCCGGGTATTTCTGCTTTAGAAGAGAAACACGCAGTTTATCACAACTAGCGATGAAGTCTGCTTGCTCGGAGCAAAGGCGTTTAAAACGAACAGCTTGGCTATATGGTATGCTGGATTTACAATGTTTAGCGTGACTACTGTTGAAATGTAGGTATTGTTGTCGGTCAGTGGGCTTTTGATAAAGCTTGGTGATTAGGTTGCCGTTTATTAGGCTAATAGATACGTCTAAGAAGTTTATGGTTTCAGTCGAGTAGACGTGCGTAAAAGAGATGGATGGGTGAACGTTATTGAAATCTGATATGAATGAGAGAAGGTGCGATTCACCATGAGGCCAAATAAAGAAAATATCGTCAATGAATCTTTTATAGCATAGCGGTTTTAATTGGCGACTGCGTAAAAACTCCTCTTCAAGCTTCCCCATAAAAATGTTGGCATAATTTGGCCCAATCTTAGTCCCCATCGAAGTGCCGCTGACCTGTACATAATGCACTTCATTGAATATAAAATTGTTCATGTGGAGAATCATTTCAAGTAACACCGCAATGGTAGTGCTGTTTACTGGCTTATCATCGGAACATTTCTCATACGCTTCTACAACCGCGAAGATGCCATCCGAGTGAGGGATGTTTGTGTAGAGTGACGATACGTCCAGCGTTACCAGAAAGGAACCATTAGGCACGGTAATGTCGTTAACTACCGACAAAAAGTGGTTCGTGTCCCTCAAGAAAGACTGATACGTGGCGGGAAGGTGACGAATCAACGAGTCCACATAACAAGACAAGTCTTCTGTCACCGTTCCGTTTGCAGAGACTATGGGGCGGCCTGGGTTGTTCGGCTTATGAATTTTTGGCAGCATGTAAAATCGGCCAGCAGACGGACTTAGCGGGACTAGTGTTGTGGCTGCCTTATCACATATTTTTTTATCTCGCCAGAGTGCATATATCTTTTGTTTTAGAGTTTCTTTGAAGTCCATTGTGGGGTCTGCATCAAGTCGTTTGTAAAATGAAGTGTCATTGAGCTGCCGAAGAGCCTCCTTAATATAGTCTGCTGTGTTCATAACCACGATGGCACCACCCTTGTCGGCTGGCTTAATAGTGATGTCGTCGCGCTTCCTTAATAATTCGATCGCTTTCAGTTCTCCGTCGCGCAGATTTCGACGGAACGAAGTTTTCTGCCTATATGCTTGAATTACATCGCGCTGAACAGCATCAATATATAGATCAAGGTATTTATCGCGTTGTAATGGTGGTGTCCAACGTTTAGCTGACGGCAGCACCCCGGAAGCATGGCTACTGTTATTTCTACCGTGAAAGAACTCCCTCAATCTCAGGTTGCGTGCGAAATTATCTAAGTCACTGAGTAGCTGGAATTCATCGCAATGACCCGTTGCGGGGCAAAACTTCAAACCACGCGATAATACAGACATTTCATCTTTAGACAGACTACAGTTCGATATGTTGACTACGTTTGAAACATCATCTGAACGGGGTGTATTTTCGAAACGGGACGGCGCCGTACTTAAATTTTTAAGGAGTTGCGCGGGTGTGCAATGAGACATCACGCCGTCCCTGAGTAACTTCTTACATTTGACAGCACATATTTCATTGCGTTTCTTTTCCTCGAATATGCACAGCGAGTTAACCTCCAGAGTACTAAGCGGGGTTTGATTACACATATTCCTCTCTTCGTTCATCAGAGATTTCAAAGCCGAGCGGTAATGATTGACAGTAATACGCAGAAGTTCTAGCGAAGACTTCTGTAGGGTGTCTTGCCACCTTTTTGCGTTATTATTTGACAATTGAGAAGTGGCAGGGCGTAGGAAAAGGTTCAGACCTTTTGGTGCAATAGAAGCAGCGAGGTAAGTTTCTAAAGTGGCAGTGTGTAGCTCGTAACGAACTCGTTTTTCCACTGCCCTTCTCATCTTTTGAAATCCCTTGGAACAAAGGTGCGAGGTAAAGTTCTCATTGGCATGCGTCGAAGCTAGTCAATTCTTCGAATTACTTTTTACAGCATCGGAAAATTTTTTTCGAAGTGGATACCTTGGGTGAGCAGTAGGACCAACTGCTTTCGTAGTGGGTCCTGCTTGAGTAGTGGCGATGTCTTCTGTAGCAGTTGATGCCGCGGCGCCAGTAAAGCGTCCCTCACTTTGTTGCAAAGAATGGCCACGGCGGGACAGGATGACGGAAGAACTTGCAGTGGAACCACTCACGCGAGGGGCTGTATCCGCTGTGTGTCGTGATGTGTCGTAGGTCGGGTAGTGTTCCTTACCCCTCTGCGAAGGACAATGGCCAGCGGGTGGCTGGCATTCGGGGGTGGGATTGTTTCGGATCGCTCTCGAAGTGCACCCACCATCATCAGTACGATCACCACGATTCTTGTTTTTGCCCGTTGGTTTCTTTAGCAGGGGCATGGCTGTGGACGGCTCAGGACCTACCCCTCTAGTAGACGGCGTATGGTGCTGTATAGCTGGGGCACAATCTTGCCAAGATGCAGTGGTTGCTTGACTCGGAGACTCGAAGCACAGTTGTCGGATATGACATGCCATGAGAGCAACGCCTTCAAAGCTGAGATGTACGCCATCCGCTGCTAGGACTCGTGCGGGGGGAAAACATTCAAGTGCATGGTCCAGAAGGTGCGCCGTACTGGAACGTCTGCAATAACGGCGTAAGAGACTGTTGAAAAGGCTGGCTTCACGGTTGAACCGGTGAATAAACCTTTGATTCTTGTATCCACGGCGGCGGTTGGCAGCCCTCGGCAAAATAAGTGTGGCGTAAATATTCCGTATACCTTGATACTCCTTTTGGATGCAGGTAAGCATGTGAATGTAGTTTTCGAAGACGGCACGTGCATTGTTCTTCGTTAAGTCATTGGTGCCAATGTGCACAATCAACGTAGACGTCGTTGAAGGGACAAAATCGATCAGCAAAGGCATGTCAGCTATAACAGCGCCATTATGTGAAACAAAAGCTGGCGTGCCTGCCAATAGAGGGTCAAAGTGCTGGAACAAATATTTGGTTTGCGAGTCACCCACGACGACAGTGGAAGGTGGTGCCTTTGGGAATTTCCATGAAATATACTTCGACGTGGTCCTCCGGGAATCCATAGTTGTATAATATTTTAGGAATGAAGATCGATGGTCCGGTGTAATAGATGATTGAAGAGAAGGACGCACGTACGAAATGTGGATTTATTAACGTTTCGGCTGGTGGACCAGCCTTCGTCAGAATGAATGCAGTATGTTACAGGCACTTAATATATAGGTAGGCGGATGTATACACAGGAACAGTGCACCACTGCCAGATGCTATGCGCAATGAAAGCAAGGTACATGCGCATGGTGGACACAACAACGCACTGTGACTCACAATCACAAAAACAAAGATATCGCGTAAAAAAATAATAATAATCGCGTCACTGGCCAGTGAGATACCACGAGGCACAGAACATATAAGAAATATTGGCAATGCGCCGAGCGTACATAGCACAAGATTGACTCTACAAAATAATAATAATAACGATACATAAAGCACTTTTACGAAGGATTAAACATCCATTCACACACACACGAACGAGATAAGTCTGTCTCCGCATGAGGCCGAGCACGCACTGTATTCTACGCTATTATGCTAGCCAGTTTGCCCGCGTTTTCGTTTAAACCCCTAGAAGCCGTTCCGAACTTATGAATTAGAAATGATTCGCGTATCTCACGCTTATAATGCGACGTGAATCCCGCCTCCAATACAGTTGCCCTAAATGATTCGAAACTATGTCCGGTAGTGGCGACGTGCCTTGAAATCGGCAGATGAGGCATGGAGTGCACATGGGCCTTGTGATTGTTGAAACGGTAGCGAAATGAATTTTCAGTATGACCGATATACTGCAAGTGACAAAAGGAGCACTCAAGCAGATAAACCGCATTATCTGTGTCACAGGTGAAATCGCCACGAATTTTTAAAGTGAAATTGTTTGCGATATATATATATATCTATATATATATATATATAGATATATATATATAGATATATATATATAGATATATATATATATATAGATATATATATATATAGATATATATATAGATATATAGATATAGATATATATATATCTATATCTATCCCGACTAAATCGTTATATATATATATATATATATATATAACGACGTTGAGCACCGAAGACTGTTGCTCTTTACTGGTCAGTAGAGATAGATTCGCACAACCCAGCCCTAAGTGCGGATAATGAATATATACAGCTAAGAAGATTAGGTGCATAAGTAATGTTCACACTGATTACTAATTACCACCCTCGTGCAAGCGGCCAACCCGGCAGCCTTTTAGATTGACATAGGACGTCGATGAATTGTTTCAAACGTGATTAGTTAACAATGTCTGACACACGACAACGACGATCTAAAGACTCTCAACTGGAATAACGTGATAGTTCTCTGGTGACGTTCGTTCACTAAATAAATTGAGCCCAATATACTGGAACTGCACTTTGTCGCATAGTCCTGGCGCACGAGTAGGTGTCCAAAGCAGGACTTCATCCCTGGGACTGAAGAAGACATGGTGATGAGAGCTGCCGTATCACTGTTTGTGATCTTGCTCACTGGCTTTTTTGTTGAGGCGTGCACGTCGCGGACACTATTCAACCCTTGGAATGAACTGTTCAGATATGGTGGACGAGGTGTCACTTGGATAATTCAAAAAAGTGACGCCGATTGTGAATGTTGGTGCATTGGTGTAAACTAGGTAAAAACGGGAGTTACCTGTGATTTGTAAGACAGCCGTGCTGTGTGCAAACGTCACAAAAGGAAGACTTTTTGTCCCAGTTCTCGTGGTGTGGACCGACATACATCAAGAATATGTCAATCAGTGTGCGATTAAAGGTCCTGTCAACCAATTAGTTCGAGGGTGGTGGGCTGACATTGTTTTGTCCACTGGCTTAATGCTCGCCGAAGGTCTTCAATGACTGTAAGCAAGAAGGTCTTGTCTCGATCACTCAACAGGACGCGAGGTGCACCGAACCATAACAAATTGGCGTTCAGAACAAAATTGGTGACACCTGAGGCAAAACTTGTACATAGAGGAGCAGACTCTGCTTACCGTGTCAGGCACGCAGAGACTGCTCGACTATATCTATCCCGACTAAATCTATCCCAAGAATGAAAAAAAGGTGTCTCGGGACATGGGATTTCCTGCAATAGACCTGCTGGACTGGTAGTTTGTCGCTTGCACTGTTGACACAAAGGATGAACGCGACGTACTTGGCTACAACGATTGTTAAGCCCGGCCAGGGGAAAAGTTGCCTGACTCAGCCGGGTGTTTTTTGATGTCCCAAGTAGCCTGCACAGGCATAGTCATGAAAGACTTCGAGAACTTGGTGATTTAGAGAACGTGGAACAGCTAGAACCCAGACATGTCCATCAGTGGTGTAAACATAATGTTGTAGGATTTTGTTTTCTATCTTGAATTGCTGTAACTGTCGACAAGATCTTGCATTAAGACGACGTAACCCGTCACTTTGACGATCGATAATGTGGTTGCAGTTCGGATCATCACGCTGGTGCGAGGCGAACTGAGGGTACCACCAATGGCTAGATGAGGTAATGTAGGGGTTGGCACAATGCCGATATCACGTGACAAATATTGACCAGATCGGCTCGACAGTGATAGTGGCAAAGGGCAACGACAATGATTGTATGCATCTTGATGTTTCTCTCTAGGCTTGTAAACGATGCCAAAACCGTATTCTTGAAGGCGGATTACCAAAAGACCCAGATGAGCAGACAAAAATATCCAGTGAATATAGCCAGCATAAGGCGTGATGATCTCCTATTACTGTGAAGTGGCACCTGTAAAGACATGACCAAAATTCGGGAATTGCTCAAACCAGGGCAAGACTAACAAAGCGAAAAAACTGCGCGAAAGACAGGGCAATGCAGAGACAGACGAGGTGCTGCAACAGCGCTTCGTTCATTTGTTCGCTGTCCTGTGTTACGCACTGTTTTCTCACTTCTTTAGTCATATACCAACCGGCCCAAATAAGCACTTGAAAACAGCAAGCCATTCTTGCTCTGTTATGAAGTAGTTCTGCTCGGCCGCCGTGAGATCCGGACTGGCATGGGCAACTACTTTCAAGTCTGATCCCGTTGTAGAAGAACTGCACCGATCTCGTGGCCACTAGCGTCAGCATGTGAATACGTAGGTGCGTTCTCGTCGCAATGAGAGAGAACGGGGTCAGATGTTAGGGCGTGCTTGAGGTCTTGAAAGGCATGTTTGCGGTCATCAGTCCACGTAAAGGCAGCTCCGGACGTCAGAACATTGTGCAGTTTTGAGGCCATGGTAGCAAAGTGGCGGATAAAGCGACGAAAGTGCAACGCCAGGCCTAAAAAACTGCGTGCTTTTTTAGTTTCTGGGCGAGGAAAGCTTATCACTGCAGCAATTCTTTCAGCATCTGGCCTAACGCTGTCCTTGCTGATAAGGTGATCCAACACCTTGATGGTCGTGTTGGCGAAGTGGCATTTATTCGTGTTTAGTTGAAGTCAAGCATTGGAAGTACACAACAAACTTTGTCCAACCACTCAAGGTGTTGACTAAATCTGGTTGAAAATATGACGATGTCACCCGGTTAACAGAGACATGTTTTCAAGGCGATAGTCTTTTTTAGGGACCTTCAACGGAAAAATTTTTGGTCTGCCTGTCTGTTTGTCTACCCTAATGATACCTCAAACGGCATCAAACGGCCAACACCATCCGCAACGCCCACCAATATTGCTCAAGGTTTAGCGTTTATAGTTGTGCAATTGTCAATTAAAATGCAATTATTTTTTAAAATAGCTCACAGGCCCCGTAGGAGGCATAGGGTGAGAGGGGTATAAAGTACAATTCAATACATTGTAAAGGAAGATTCGCACAGTGCACAATTACAGGGCGGTAGATTAAAAAAACAAGTAGAAAAAATATTAACAGATAACTATATGTGCAAAAAATTATTTACGCACGACATAGTAAGTATTGCGTAGGAGCACTATATTATGAAGTACACGCACAATAAACGTTATAACAGCCACCATACAATTTCGTCATTGTGAAAAAAACTAAGAAATGTATGACAGGGTTCTGAAGAGACAGACGCCATCAGTTTGAAAAGCGCCCTTACAATAGCTTATCAAAAAGAAGTTTTACTAATAAAAAGACACAGATACTAAGCCAAGTGGGTGGAAAATTGTTTGTTCAATTGAAGACAAAAAGCGTCATGGTCTGTGAGTGAAGCAATGTTGTCTGGTAAGCTGTTCCAAAGACGAATAGCGCGAGGTAGCGGGGAAAAATTGAATGATTGTGTCGCACCATATAGGCGGGCGTAACTAAGAGTGTTGTGCAATCTTCGCGACGTATAGACTTGATGATTCAAACAGGGTAGTGGAAGTCGTCAAAGTGAATGACGTTATGGAACACTGACAGCGATGCAATATTACGGCGGGTACTTAACGACGGTAATGATAGTTTACTTTTTATTTGCGTGATACTAGACAGGTTACTATAGTTGTGAGCAATGAAACGGCTTGCCCTATTTTGAATAATTTCTAATGCTTTGATAAGGTATTTTTGATATGGTGACCAAATCAGAAACGCATACTCAAGCTGCGGTGGCACAGAAGTTAGATACGCAAGTTCTCGCAAGGCGGGGGGTGCACTGCGCATGTTTCGACGCAAGAATCCTAATGATCTGGATGCACTGGCACATACGTAAGGTATGTGCTGTGACCATGATGATTAGGTGTAAGGTGCACGCCTAGATACTTATAGGTCGTGGTCGGCGATATGACATTACTGCTGATGTGATAAGAAAACTGTGAATTAACAGGTTCGCGGGTGCAAGACATAATTTTACAATTCGACACGTTTAGTGTCATGAGCATTGTGTTACACCACTGGTTTTCTATTTCTAGGTCTCGTTGAAGCGTGATATGATCATCAATATTGGTTATTGGGCGGTAAATTATGCAGTCATCGGCAAATATTCGTATGCGAGAGGTGATGTTGTTAGGCAGACCATTTATATAGATTAAACACAACAGAGACCCAAGGACGCTACCCTGTGGCACACCAGAAGCAACGATAGATTTAGAGGAATCGACTTCATTAACAGAAGTAAATTGCTCTCGATTAGATAGAAAGTGACGTTGCCATGACAATGTAGAGGAGTTCAATTTTAGAGCTGAAACTTTGATATGAGGCGGCAATGTGCAACGCGATCCAACGCTTTCGAGAAGTCAAAGAATAAGCAGTATGTTTGTAAGAAGTGATTCATGTTAAGGTGAATATCTGTTGTAAATTCGAGTAATTGTGTCTCGCAAGATAGTCCCTTTCTGAAACTGTGTTGATTTGATAAAAAGAAGTTGTTCGACTCGAGATGTTTGTAAACATGCGAAGCAATGACGTGCTCCAGAATTTTGCAGAAAATGCGCATATCTAAGGCACCACAACAGCGCTTCGATGTTTTGCGTGTCTGCCTTTATACTAGAAGAGGCGCACACAAGTAACTCTAAGGAATGTAGCGTTTAATCACGTTTCGCTGACTGTGCAACGCGATGCTCAAAAAGGTGTTTCCAACGCTTTGCTGCGACGTCAAGGTGGTAGCACCTGCCCGATGCTTTGCGTTCTACCCCTTATCACCTCCGATACTGGCGCGCATCTTTCTCCGTGGGCTGCACGCCTTCGTTTTTTGAAGAAAACCGCCAGATGGCATTTGTGTCTAACGTGGCTCGATGCGCTCGTTCACCTCCGCTACACGCTCGAGGCACTCTAACGTAGCCCCTGCAGAATGCGATTCACCAATTTTCTTGCACAGAACATTAAGTAAACGTTTTGTTCACCGTCTCCAGACGCAAGACTATCGTCTTTCGACGAAACTTGTGGAACCAATTTTTTTTTTTGAGACCGTGAGGAACCGTGTCTATTTTGCACTCAATTGTGGCAGGGGCGTTACATAAGCAAAAAAGCATGACGTTGAATTTATAAAGGCTATCTGGTGTTGCAAATTCCATTTTATTTTTGTCCGCTCCGTGCATGGGTATTTGACAAAACCCAGATTCAATGTTTAGGTTGGAGAAGAACTAGGCGCCCCGTAGAGAGACAATGGCGTCGTCGATGCGCAGCATCGGTAAAACGTTCTGGCGCGTGATCTTATTAAGTGTTCAGTATTAAACGCAGAATCACACTGAATCATTCTTTTTCCGGATCAACACGACAGGTGAAGACCTGGGCGATTGCCGGATAACATCTCGATTGAGCATGTCGGTAACGCTGTCCGCAATGATCTTTCGCTCAGAAGAGACAATATAGGGGTGGCGGCGTACAATGCACTGTGACGGAAGTACAGTCCAGGAACTTGGAATGGGCACCAAAGGAAGCGCTTTGATTTTAATGTTCAGCTAAAAGTGCTCTTTTTTGTGCTGCTGGAATATTGGAATGACGATTGTTTTAGCGCGAGAACAAAACGACGACACAAAGACAAGAAGGACACAAAGGACACGATTGTCTCTGTGTCTTCGTTTTGTTCTCGCGTTATAACTATCGTCATGCCGTACCAACTAGCCCAAGCTGCTTCTCAGGGATATTGGGGTTTATTGCGGTGGTTAAAGCAGACGTGGTAGCTTCGTCAATTGTACGAGTAGCTGAAGATAGGGGTTCCGCCTGGAGGGGCACGAGAGAAAGTGGTTTGATCTCAGTAATGGCGAATTCCACATGTAGATACGGAGTGGCCGCCGAAATCTTGGAGCGAGAACTCGGAATGTGCAAACCAGATATGCGAGTGGAACACGTGAATGCCCCGCGTGAGGTCTCTCCGGAAATTTTTTACGCGTACGTCACTAAACCGCTGCCAGAAACGATTTCCTTTTCTGCTATCACCGTTTATTGACAACCATAGGTGATCTGTGTGACAACTGTTTTGCCACTGCAAAGCACGCATTTCGACCACGCAGTCTCGCGGAAAGCAGGGCTACCACTTTCCAATTTTAGGAATGTATATAAGGGCACATGGTTACTAGATCGCCTAAAAGAACGTTGAGGGCGTCCCAGTCGCCCAACTGTACCGAAAAAAAAACGGCAATGCATTCTCAGAGTTCCGGCGGAATCGGTCTTTGCAAGACGGAGCAATCGGAACGCTCCGTCGCGAAGTGGATTGCTGCGAATCTACCAGTGCAAAATGAGAACTTGCTCTGAATCTACCAGCGAAACGCGGATTGTAAGCTTTGGAGCAAGAAAACTTGATCCCGCTTGACGAGTGGAATTCGCCATAAAGCAAGTCACAGTAGTACTCTGGAAAGCGCAACAAGAAGTAGTGTAAACTGCTGCAACCAACAGTTTACACATTGGAACCACACCTGGCTAGGAGCAATGGGAAGGCTGCTAGATAAGTAACGTCCGGACGGTGCGAGGAACACATCCTTTATAAAGATGGTATCGGATGCAAGAGTCAGGATATGCTCATAGCATGAAGGAATGGAGCAATCTGCAATGAACCGCGCGTTCGATGCTGAGAGCGTCGTATGCGTTCTTCGAAGGTTGCAAGTTCTGTTCCTGCCCATGGCAAGTTATTATTATCTTTTCACCCACTTTTCTTTTTCTCGCATTTACAATACAATGCGGTCTAAACATATATATATATATATATATATATATATATATATATATATATATATATATATATATATATATATTGAAATACAACGGTGCAGCTGACGCTTTATTGAAGCAACAGCAAAATGGCGCCGATCATGAAGAGGAACGTGCCGAAGACTGATGATGATTATTGTTAGATGAGGAAGATGACGTACAATGAATTCTCACACTAATTTCCCCCGTCGACGGAAGTGGCCAGCCTGGCCGCGAATCACGCAGTGGAACGCATACAATAGGGCTTGAGACGCGAAACGTGCACAATCTCTGTCCCGCGGCAGCGTTGGTCAGTGGGGACATGAACAGGTGTGACACGGTAGTTCACCGGTGAGGTCTGTTCGATAACTTTGTAAGGGCCAAGATAGCGTGACTCAAACTTTTCGCATAAGCCAGGCGTTCGCGCAGGAGTCCACAGAAGTACATTGTCGCCAGGGTGGTATAAAACGACGCGGTGAGTGGCATCGTAACGATGTTTGCGATCTTCTTGGCTAGCTTCGGTGTTTACGCGGGCAAGACGACGGCATCGAGCAACGCGGGACAGAAACTGGTCGCAAACGAATGGTGAAGAGTTGACGGGGCCAGAAAAGAATGAAACGTCGAGTGGTGATGTCGGTTGGCGTCCGTATACTAGGAAAAATGGAGAATAGCCTGTGGTTTGTTGAACTGACGTATTATATGCATACGTGACAAAGGGTAGTATGGCATCCCAATTGCGATGGTCCGGTCGGATATACATGGACAGCATGTCACACAGCGTGCGATGAAATCTTTCCGTTAAGCCATTGGTTTGCGGGTGATAGCTAGATGTTGTTTTATGAACTGTTTTTGATGCTTGAAGAACTTCACTGAGCGTGCTTGAAAGAAATGCCTTTCCCCGGTCGCTCAAAAGGACACGAGGGGCTCCATGACGTAGATAAATAGCATTCAAGAAGAAAGTTGCTACTTCCGAAGCACTTCCTGAAGTGATTGAGGCCGTCTCAGCGTACCGGGTCAAGTGATCAACCGCGGTGACTATCCACCTCTTGCCGTCTGATGTAGTTGGGAGGGGCCCGAAGAGGTCAATTCCGACGACAGAGAACGGCTCTGATGGACAAGGAAGTGGTTGTAGGGTCCCGACTGGAGGAGTAGTGGGCCGCTTGCGGTGTTGGCAAAGTGCGCACGAGGCAATATATTTAGCTACTGTCGTGGAAAGACCTGGCCAGAAAAATCGACTGCGGATGCGCTCGTATGTTTTGTAATAACCCAAGTGTCCTGACGTCGGGTCGTCGTGGGAAGCGCGCAGAACTTCAGTGCGAAGTGCGCGCGGTACGACGGGAACCCATCGGTGGCCTTCCGGGTGCAAAATGTATCGATATAGCACATCGTCCTCCAACTTGAATAGTCGGAGTTGTTTCCGGAGCCTGGCATTAGGGGAAGACGAAGCACCGGTAAGCCGACCAATGATGTCAGTGCAATAAGAATCGGCTCGCTGGTGAGTAGCAAGTGCTGACGGACGGGTGGATGAAGGTAGGGAAGAAATGGATGATATCGACGAGGCGTCCTCGGTATAGCCAATTTGACTAGGGGATGTGACGTGCACCGAAAACTGCGGCAAAGGGCATCGTGACAAAGCGTCGGCATCTTGATGTTGTCTTCCAGTCTTGTAGATGACGTCAAAGTCATAAGATTGTAATCGGAGAATCCAGCGGCCAAGTCGTCCCGACAAGTTTTTGATTGTGGACAACCAGCAAAGAGCATGGTGGTCTGTCACAACAGTAAAATGTCGACCATGTAGGTACGGACGAAGTTTTTGGATGGACCAGACAACAGCCAAGCACTCTTCGGTTATCGAGTACCTCTTCTCTGCAGTGGTCAGAGTGCGGCTTGCATACGCGACAACTTTCTCGCGAAAGGCATGGTCGCGCTGGAGCAGTACGGCGCCGATTCCTTGTCCACTCGCGTCAGTGTGTAATATTGTAGGTGCCTTGTCATCGAAATAACAAAGCACCGGTGGGGATGTCAGTGCCTGCTTGAGTTCTTGGAATGAGGCTTCGCATTGATCATTCCAATCGAAAGAACCGGTACTAGCAAGGAGCTTGTGGAGAGGAGCGGCAATAGTGGCAAAGTTGCGAATGAAGCGGCGAAAGTACGATGCGAGTCCAAGGAAACTGCGTAGTTCTTTGGAACGAAAGGGTCGCGGAAAGTTGAGGACTGCGGAAATTTTGTCCGGATCGGGCTGGATGCCATCTTTAGTAACCAGATGTCCTAGAACTTTTATAGCTGTGTTGCCAAAATGGCACTTCCTTGTGTTTAGTTGAAGTCCAGCGTTGGAGAGACATGTGAGCACTTGATCTAGGCGTTGCAGATGATCATCAAAAGTGGAAGAAAACACGACGATATCATCGAGGTAGCATAGACAAGTTTTCCACTTGAGGCCACGGAGAACAGTGTCGATCATCCTTTCAAATGTGGCGGGAGCATTACATAGACCGAAAGGCATAACGTTAAACTCGTAAAGACCGTCCGGCGTAGAAAAGGCGGTCTTTTCTTTGTCTGCTTCGTCCATTGGTATTTGCCAATACCCGGAGCGAAGGTCAAGGGTGGAGAAGTATTGGGCGCCTTGCAATGAGTCAAGTGCATCATCTATACGGGGCATCGGGTATACATCCTTTCGGGTAATCTTGTTGAGCGCGCGGTAATCAACACAAAATCGTACCGATCCATCCTTCTTTTGTACCAACACAACGGGTGATGACCAAGAACTGGTAGAGGGTCGTATGATGTTTCTGTTTAGCATATCGGTCACGTTCTCCTCGATGATTTTGCGCTCGGCCAAGGAGACTCGGTAGGGACGACGGCGTACAACAGTCTGACCTTCAGTGTCGATACGATGATACGCAACTGTGGTCTGTCCTAGTACCGAAGCATTGGCGTCGAAGGAGGCCTGGTGTTTCCTGAGCAAATTCAGCAACGCCTCACGCTGAGAAGCAGAAAGGTCAGGATTTATCCCGGGAGCAAAGGAGGAGGAAGTAACAGACTGGGCCTGTTGTGGCTGAGCTGTCAAGGCGTCAAGAGAGACCAAAGAAACCGGTTGGGTATCCACATAACATGACACTGCAGAACCTTGGGGTAGGAGGACGGGCTCTGGGGTAGGGTTCAGGCCAATGATTATCGCTGCACTGTCTTTGAACCGCACCAGGCTGGAGGGGACTACAACGCCGCGAGCTAGACAGCTGCTGGAAGGGGTGATAAGGACGTCACCATTGGCAATATTCGGAGAAGTGATGGTGATGAGTTGCTCTTGACCCGGGAGTAGTATGGATTCGGAAGCTGTGAAGAAACGCAATGGTTTTTCGTCGACGCGTTCGCTGCAGTGATCGGTCTCGGTCATTTCGACTACACGTTGACGGCAAGAAATTAATGCAGATGCTGATGAGAGAAAGTCCCAGCCTAAAATTAGTTCATGAGCACATGAAATTAAGACAGCGAAGGTGATGTGATGAAGAATACCATCAATGAAGACACGCGCTGTACATTGGGCCGATGGTCTAATTATTGCTCCATTGGCCCCAATCAAAGATGATCCAAGGTAGGGTGTCTTCACTTTCCGCAATCGAGAACACAAGTCGGCACGCATAACTGAAATAGTTGCTCCCGTGTCCACCAAAGCCAACACCCGCACACCTTCCACAGTTACCAATAACATGTTTGACGGTCGTTCAGGAGGACTTGGGTCATTTCGCCGCGATGCAGTTTTCCCTCCAAAAACTGCACTGTTTAGTTTTCCGAGCGCTGGGGAGCCAGTTGAGAGACAGGCCGAAGTGGTGAAACAGAGCGTCGGAGTGGCGAAGGGGAGCGTGGTCGGGATGCACGTGGATTGTTGGTCGTGTTGGAAATGCGCACAGGAGACGGTGATCGGTGGTTGGAAGGACTGTCGGCATAACGGTAGTAACCTCGAGTATATGTGTCGTCTCGTTCAAAAGCGGCATAACCACGACGTTCATCTTGCTGCCGACGTCGACAGACCCGGGAAATGTGTCCTCGAATTCCACAGTAGTAGCAAATAGGACGTGGGGCCCGCCAGGAAGAATGGTAGGTAGGGTTCGGTGGACGGGCGACTAGAGGTGCTAGATGTTCGTGATCAGGTACAGGTGGTGGTGCTTGAGACGGCGAGGGTTGCATTGCAGCGATCTGTGCATACGAAGGGGGTTGGGCGCATGGTGGAGCACGGTGAATGCTTTGGA
This sequence comes from Rhipicephalus annulatus, assembly GCA_013436015.1. Lineage (NCBI taxonomy): Eukaryota > Metazoa > Arthropoda > Arachnida > Ixodida > Ixodidae > Rhipicephalus > Rhipicephalus annulatus. Next base: position 310,256 of record WOVY01012012.1, on the reverse strand, counting down.
ACGCTGACATTTCTTCTCTAATAATTCCGCGCAGATCGCTAGAGGCGGGTTGAGCGGGAACGTTGTTAGAAGGAGGTAAAGTGTAGGCTTGCAATTCCTCACGAATTATGTCTCGAATGATGGATCGAAGCTCCATACTGTTTGCCAGGGGGTTCTCAGAGAAGTCTGGTCGTAGGCGGATTGACTGCAAGGTATCAAGCCGCTGGCATACCGAGACGACGTCGGAAACCGTCGAAGGGTTGTGTGCGACGAGGGCGTTGAAAACGGTAGGTCCGACACCCTTCAGAAGGTGCCGGACACGATCACCTTCTGGCATGGTGTCGTCGATACGGCGGCAAAGTGCAAGCACATCCTCAATATAGGAAGTGTAGGACTCACCGCAATGTTGAACGCGTTCTGCCAGTTTCTTGCGAGCAACTTCTGAACGGACGGTCGGTGTACCGAAAATGCGTCGGAGCTGGTCTTTGAAGGAAGACCAATCGCGGAAGTCGCTCTCATGGTTCAGGAACCACGTCTTGGCAACCTGAGAGACGTAGAACTGGACGCGTGCTAATTTCTATGCCTCGTTCCAGTTGTTGTAGACACCTACGCGGTCATAGTTGTCGAGCCAGTCTTTGACATCTTCGCCAGGCAGACCGGAGAAGATTGGAGGCTCCCGAGGGGGGTTGTTGACCGGGCTAGGGTTGGCGGCTGGTGGTTGCGCCGGCGAGAGGTTCGGTTGGGCTTGCTCTTGGGCCATGGTGCTCTGCTGGCGCAAGCGACGTCCCGAACGGAGCTCCAGGAGCTGGCTTTGGATGGAGAGAGGTCGAAGAGATCGGGAAGCACCTTCCACCACTTGAAATACAACGGTGCAGCTGACGCTTTATTGAAGCAACAGCAAAATGGCGCCGATCATGAAGAGGAACGTGCCGAAGACTGATGATGATTATTGTTAGATGAGGAAGATGACGTACAATGAATTCTCACAATATATATATATATATATATATATATATATATATATATATATATATATATATATATATATTCACCAGTATTTTGATCCACTCATCGATGGAACGCCCGCTTTCGTCACTCAAAGTGGTGCCTTGATCAACGACATTCTTTCGCTGTTGGACTTCGTCCCACAATCAACAGAAACCCTTATCCTTCATGTGGGCACAAATGACTTGACTTCGTGCTCAGGACGTGTTGCTTTTGAAAGATACAGGGACGTGCTCGGCTTCATCGCCAGCACCCGTCCATGTATAAAGCGGATATACGCAAGCTTGATTTTACCAAGGTCCATGAATCGTCGTCGAGGGAGCTTTAACCTACCTTTGGTTCGTCACTGCAACAAGGAAGCGGGTCACTTCAACCACCTTCTTCGAGTTTTTTGCCGAAGATCTAGACTTGTGTCCTATTTGGACCACCAGTTTGAATGGCTACCTCCGAGCCATGTTCTGGCAGCCGATGGACTTCATCTAAGTTTCGAGGGTGTCGCACTGCTAGCATGCCATATTAGACAATTATGTTTCAACAACCCCAAAGATATGGGGTCGTCTATGTGGACTGACTGTGCGCCGAATGTGTCCTCACATCGCACTTCCACTACAAGCGGCCCTAAAAGACCGTCTACCGTACAGCCCCGGAGGATGCCTGGTGCTGCAACGATCCAAAATGGCCGAACAAAATTGCGGAATTTACCTGACCGCGACACATCATCCGACCCGCCGCAACATTCTGGGCCGCGCGGACCAGCTCCCACATCAATCAACAGAAATGCCACGATGCCTCAGTCGAGGTACAATTTACGAGGACACCGTGATGTTCCATCCCATGAAATGAACTGACTAGGAACCACCAGGTTCGGTAAGAGTGCTTATCTAAATGCATCCGTTCATTTCATGAAAATTCGTAAAGTTATTGAGAAGCGTACGCGCTGTGAATTGCATGCATCTACTATGAAAATGTATGTTGCTACTTCCACTGCGCCTAAAGGCTTATGCCTGTCCTTGAAACCTGCGGTTTCTGAAATGTCGAGTGTACATTTGACTAAATGGAACAACACGCTAGCACGAGCTTCTATTGAATTGACCGAGATCATTTCAAAGCATTATGAATCGTCCGCGAAGGTTCTAGCTAATAAGGAGAAAACAGCTGCGTGCCACACATGTCCTAAGCAGTGAAGAAAACAAGGAGCTTCACTTGTACAGGCAGAAAAAGCTGAATGAAATTAACCATGTCAAGCGGAGGAAAATGGTTCGGGATAACATACCCGTTGCTTTGTATTCCGAATCGCATGGAAGTGTTTCCGACCCTGCTAAGTATACCGGGCAACTTACTAATATAGTGAATTTATCTAGTCATCAATTAAGTCTTGAAGAATCTAGGGTTTTGTCGCTAGGTTTAAACTTTTGTCCCGCAACTGGCGGCTACAATGAATTCACGCTCATTGCCGATCTTCATAACTTTGAAAGAAACATGCGATTGCGCGAGTACTTTTTCAACCGCCAACCAAGTGAACAAACCAACTCCGCGTTACCATCTGGTAAACACTGGACACCACCCACTCAACGGGATAAATGCCTCGATTTATATATACGAGCTGTACAAGATGATGTACTTCAAGCGTACAAAACACGTTTTCCCTTCCGCCATAACGTCACCTTTAAAGAGGCTCAGGCTATCAAAGCATTGGCTAGCCGCAATGATATAGTAATTAAGCCAGCAGATAAAGGTGGTGCAGTAGTGGTTTTGAATGCTGACAGCTATATTGGTGAAGCCCAGAGACAACTTGATGACACCACATACTACAGGCGTCTTAATGACGACCCGACAGCGGAATTCAAACGTATTGTCAGTGATGTTGTTACAGATCTTGTAAAAGAAAACAAAATCGCTCAGTCTGCATTACGTACGCTGATTCCACTAAGCCCGGTGGCAGGCAGGTTCTACACCCTACCCAAAATTCACAAAGAAAACGTTCCCGGTAGACCGATTGTGTCTGGTATAGGTACGGTGACAGAAAATTTGTCACGCTACGTTGATACCCTCATTTCTTCTATTCCGGTTTCACTTCCCTCGTACATTAAAGACACCAATCACTTTTTAAATGATATCATTGATTTAGACATTCCTGATGGGTCATTTTTGGTGATCCTCGATGTTTGTTCTTTGTACACCAACATTCCCCATTCTGATGGTATCCGTGCTGTTGTAAAAGCGTATAACGAGTCTGACCTCGACAAAACGATAGACTCCTCTACACTAGCTACGCTTCTCAAATTAATTCTCGAACTAAACAATTTCGAGTTCAACGGACAACACTTCATTCAAGTTAGCGGCACTTCCATGGGCACACGAATAGGCCCTAATTACGCAAATATTTTTATGGGCTCTCTAGAACGCGATTTTCTTGCCAGCCGCGATTTGAAGCCTTTTTATTACAAGCGTTTTATCGATGACATTTTTTTAGTATGGCATCATGGTGAATCCCAGCTCCTTTCTTTCATCGGCGATTATAATAATGCCCATCCAAATATATCATTCTCGCACTCATACTCGGACACCAGTGTCAACTTTCTTGACGTCACAGTGACACTGTGCAATCGAAAATTGACGACCAAACTATATAGGAAACCAACCGATAGACATCAGTATCTTCACTTCCATAGTAGCCACATAAAACACTGCAAAACCAGTATTCCATATAGTCAGGCCATTCGCTTTAAACGCATCTGCTCTGATAACAATGATTTCGCTCGCAACTGCGAAGACCTACGAGGTGCTCTTACGAGGCAAGGATACCCATCGGGAATCATAGACGACGCCCTCAAGAAGGCTGACAACATTGACCGTAAAGAGTTGCTCATAAGCAACAAACGATCTGCAAACACTTCACGTAACAGTGTTAACCTCATCCTTACGCACTCAGCTTCGGTTCCTAATGTGGCCAATATTCTAAGAAAACACCACAATATCTTGCAACAAAGTGATCGCTTAAAAGACATTTTTACGGAACCATCGAGGGTAGTTTACCGCAGATCACGCAACCTGCATGATACATTAACATCATCGAAAATAATTAATCGGTCCAACTACAGTGGTTGCCATCCTTGCAATAAGCCCCGCTGCAAGGTTTGCCCGCACATGTCAAGTACTCACACCGCAACTAGCACCGCATCAAACTTTTCCTTAAAAATCAACGGAGACTTCACTTGCGACAGCGCTAATGTTATCTACATGCTTGAGTGCTCCACTTGCCGCATGCAATACATTGGGCATACCGAAACATCATTCAGGTTACGTTTTAACAATCACAGAGCCCATGCTTCTAACCTTCCTCATCTTCCACTGTCAAAACATGTCCAGATGCCAGGGCACTCTTTCGAAAACATCAAAGCCACAATAATACAATCCGGGTTTAAAACTCATTCTGACCGAGAAGTTCGCGAGTCCTATCTCATTAACAAGTTCAACACTTTGCACTCAGGCATCAACGAAAGCGCTGGACGCGTTACTTTCCTTTCTATGTAGCATTGTCCATCACAGGAATGCGTTAAATGCCCCCCAACCCATGTCATCGTTTCTTCTCTCATTTATTTGATTATATATTTTTTTGTGTGTGCTTCCATTTATTATATGTGCGCATGCAGTAGTTTGGCATCAAACTTGATGCTTCAGTTACCAGTTGAATTTTGTTTACTGTCCTCGGGTATCTTACAGTGTGCGTGACATGTGCTCATGATATTCGCTTGGCTTATGAAGTGCTTTATTGCTTTAAACATTTACCCTACGCATAAAAATTTGCCCTACGCTGAAGCTATGCGCTCATATCTTGAGTTATCCACAGCGATATTGTTGCTCAATACTCGTATCAAATCATACTGACAATGTTGTTTTGGTATTGCTTTCGCACTTTCTAATCACTATTCTGACCAATTGTGTGATTTCAACGGCCCTTAAAAAAAGGGGCATCTGCTTGTCTACTCTTTATTCCCTGACGAAGGCCGTGCCACGGCTGAAACGTTGGCATAAAAGTATTGCTCTTTCGTACGTGTACTCGTTTGTGTTCTATATATATATATATATATATATATATATATATATATATATATATATATATATATATACATTTTGGCAGTGGCGGCCGTGGCAGCAGGAAGTCGAGTCCACTGAGCAACGTTCTTCCTTTGCGCAGGTGCTGACTTGTGCATATCGTGACAGTTGTCTGGTTCGGCTCTTCGGGCTATCGGGATATTCTCTGGATTTCTCGACCCGTCTACTTGGAATATCTCGTCAAGCAACGTCACTACCCTGTCGCTACAGCCACAAAGAACGAACCTTCTGCGCAAGCATGGACTGCGAGGACACCTACCGGAGACACTACTTAGGCTCAACACTGTGCTCGTGTAGCCACATTTTGGCAGTGGCGGTCGTGGCAGCAGGAAGTCGAGTCCACTGAGCAACGTTCTTCCTTTGCGCAGGTTCGTTGTGCATTAATTGCACCGCTGATTTTTGCTTCTACTTTTGTTGTCGCGACTGCTGCTGCCAGTGGTTATTGTGCTGTAGTCACTGTTACGTTTATATGATGCCGTCAAATGCTGAGCTGTCACGCGAAGTGCAACAGCTTCGAGCCGAAATTAAACAGCTTCGTGAAAGTGTCGCTGCCATCAGCACTTTTTATGAAGAAATGAAAAAGAAGCATGAGCTCACCTCAGCGGAAAACAAGTCTCTTCAAAAATCAAATGATGAACTGGCTGATAAACTGGCTGACATGGAACAGCGTTCGCGACTTAACAACGTTGAGATAAAGGGTGTGCCATCAAAAAAGGGGGAGAATTGCGCCATCATTTTTCAGAAAATGGGTGATGTAATTGACTGTCCCATAAAAAAGGATGATATCGACGCTGTGCATCGCGTGCCAGCAAAAAAGGACACGAACATAATCGCGAGGTTTTGTTCTCGGGTCAAGAAGGATGAATTTTTGCGTAAAGCACGCAGGGCACGTCTAACAACCGAGTCACTCGGTTTTGCTCAGTCACAAGGTGCCAATGTGTACGTTAATGACCACCTCACACCCAACAACAAAAGATTGTTTGCACAAGCGCTTTCACTAAAGAGAGAAAAGCAATGGAAGTTTTTGTGGGTAGACAATGGTCGCATCAAGGTGCGAAAAACTGTGGACAGCCGAGTTCACGTCATCGCCAGCGTGCAGGACCTCTCAGTAATGAGAGAATAACCACTGTTAATGACCAAAGCGACTGTTACCTAAAGAGAAAGATGGCAGACAAAGATTACGTGACACTCGAAAAATTAGGCGCATTACTTTCCACAAAAAAGAATGGCTTGTCCTTCCTTCATCTCAACGCACAATCTGCAGGAAATAAAGAAGACCAAATAACCGCCCTTATTTCAACTATACGCTCTGAACCTCATGTTCTTATGATGACGGAAACATGGTACAGGGATGAATCTGAGGTTCTAAGATCACCCGGCTATGAAACCTTCTTTTTGAATCGCCCAACAAAAATAGGAGGTGGTGTTTTGATGATGGCTAAAAACTCGGTAAAATGTAGGCTGGTTCACGAGTTTTCGCATGTCACTAATGATTATGAAATATTGACTGTACAAAGTGACGGCTTTGTTTATGGTGTGTTATACCGCCCTCCTAGTGGTAACAAGTCGAACTTCTTAGTATTCCTAGATACATACTTGCGTTGGGTTGGAGACACTGGTAGTACACTAGTTCTTGCAGGTGATCTCAATATCGACGTTGCAAAGCCATTAGAAAGTCAGTTAGAACTTTGTCAATTATTGAATCCAATGGGTTTTCTAATGTTATCACCATCCCAACCCGCATTGACAAAAACACTGCGACATTAATAGATATGTTCTTTACTAACATAGAAGCTTCGAAATGTTTGTCCGGCGTACTAAGCGCACCCATCAGTGACCACCTTCCTATCTTTATGCTGATAAACGAAACCGTGAACTGTGTGCCAGCCCAACTCAGAGAACCGATAGTTATTCAAGATATTAATGAATATACACTGGCTGCATTTCGCAAGGAGATATCGTTAACCGATTGGTCAGGCGTGTATTGCGAGCAAGAACCTGAAGCCGCCTATGATATTTTCTATGACAAACTGATAAGGGTGTACAAGAAATGCTTTCCGTACAAACAGCTAAAGCATACGCGCAAAGCCAAAAAACCGTGGCTGACTAAAAGTTGTCTTAATGAAATAAAACGTAAAAATAAATTGCTCGAAAACTTCCTGAAAAACAAGAACGAAGAAACGCTTAAACGATTCAAAGCCCAGCGAAATAAAGTAAACAGCCATTTGCGTTACAAAAAGAGAACGTACTTAAACAGCATCTTCAACAAAGATGTAATGAATAAACAAGACTTGGCTTGGTCTAGACTAAACAAATTTCTTGGCCGTAACGGTGATGACTTCAGGCCTACTGAGCTTGTGATAGACGGTGACGTTATTTGTAAGGATGATTTAGCAAACTTATTCAATGACTATTTTGTATCTCTAGCAAAGGAACAGTACAATTCAGCTTGTACCACATATTTGTCTGACAGTATCTCTGAGAGCGCGTTTTTGGCGCCAACAACAGCTGGTGAACTTTCACATGCTTTTTTGTCTGTCAAAAACAGCACGTGTTTTGACGCATATGACATACAGATTAAGCCCATCAAACACGTATTAGATATCATTGCTGAATTATTAGAGCATATCTTTATTCTTGCTTCTTCCACCGGAATTTTCCCACAAAAGTTACAAGTTGCAAAAGTGGTTGTGCTGTACAAAGGAGGAGATAAAAATGCACTAAAAAATTACCGACCGATATCTATACTTCCAGTAATTTCAAAAGGTCTGGAAAAACTAAATCAAAAGCGTATGGCTTCTTTCCTAGATAAGCACCACATCATCACTCCTTCGCAGTATGGTTTTATCAAAGGCCGTACGACTGAACATGCTCTTTTAGAACAGAAAGAATTTATACTAAATGCTTTTGAACACGAACTACACACTTTAGGCATCTTCGTAGACTATTCAAAGGCGTTCGACACAATAAATCACATTACGCTGCTAAAGAAATGTGCACACTATGGATTTCGAGGTGTTTTCTTACAACTCATTGAATCATACCTAATGTATCGGCAGCAGGAAGTAGTCGTCGGCAATTGTACCTCCAATTTACTAAAAATTTCAGCGGGTGTACCACAAGGTAGCATATTAGGGCCTCTGCTTTTTTGTATATACATAAATGATATTGTAAAAATTGACACGTCTGTAAAATGTATTATATACGCTGATGATACAACCTTGCTTCTTACTGCTGAAAATTATACAAACTTAATGAATGACGCAAATGAGGTACTGGCGAATTTGGCCACGTGGACATGCGTTAACTGTTTAAAACTTGACACATCAACAACAAAAGCTGTATATTTCAGGCCGAAAAATAAACAAACCCCTTGTCATTTCCCATTAAAACTTGGCAGTTCAGAACTTGAGATAGTACAGCGTATTAAGTGTCTGGGAAGAATTTTCGATCAACACATGTCTTGGAACGCACACACTGAAAAACTACGTGGCACTATATCAAGGATTTCGGGCATATTATCCCGGGCGCGTTTCTCGCTACCTAAGGTAGTTAAACTTCTCATCTATAAATCCCTGTTTTTATCTCACGTCAACTACTGTCATCTGGTTTGGGGTACGACAACTCTAACAAATATCCGCAAACTGCACGTGATACAGAAAAGGGCTGTTCGTGCCGTTGCAAATGCTCCATATCGCAGTCACACCACTCCCATATTTCACGACATGAAGCTGCTACCTCTACCTGAATACTGCCACGCAATGCTTGTGAAACTCTACCAGGCAGGATTAAAAGGCGACAACCTTTTAGGAACCATTGCCAACCTAAACCACCGCAAAGTTCTTTATAACACGCGTTTCAATCACACATGGCTTATCCCGCGCACGCGCACTAACTACGGCAAAGAAATGCTGCGCTTCCTCCTGCCGTTTCACTTGAATGCCATATCGTCTTCCATTTGAGTGACTGTTCTGATTGTAAGTGTAGTAAGCGTATGGGCACATGCCCCATATTTTTTTTACTTTGGTGCTAATCTTGCGATCTTCTTTTCTTGCATCGTTACACTCTCTTATTGATATCGTATGTGTAAGGAAATAATTACGGCCATTTCTTTGAGTTTATTACTTTTCAATCTTCATGCTTTATTATGCTTATGCTTTATTATGCTTATGCTTATTATACTTTATGCTTTATGCTTGCTCAAATTTTTGTACATTGTCACTGCAATAAAAGTGTTGCCTATGCTGCCCATTTGTAAGGGGTCGTGGTCCCAGTCAAGCCCATTAGAGGCTTTTTGACCACGGTCCTCAGTATCCCGAATGGTGAAATAAATAAATGAATAAATAAAATCATATATATATATATATATATATATATATATATATATATATATATATTGTGGGAGTAATAACTCAAAGGGCCAGTAAGTCTTCGTGAAGGTATGGGATATGGCACAACGGGAGCGTTGTCAACAAGGATAAATATATTTATTTCCCAACAGTTTCGGGAGGGGTCCTCCCTTCATCAGGGGATGAGTTATATTGACATGAACTTCCTAACTTCATTGCTGCCGCGTCCCTCTCGCCTTGAAAGATGTTTGCGAGAGTGAGAGGGAACTAAAAAAGGGAAAGAAAGAGAAAAAATAAAAAAGGGAAGAAAACAGACGGACAGAAAAAAGAAAAAAGAAAAGGAAAGAAAGTAAAAAACAGGAAAAACCACTGTCAACACTGAGAACGAAGCCAACTGTCCGTGTACGTCCACATCCGGTTTTTATCACGTGCTGTTCAGTTCTCGACGTGTGTCGGGCCACCCAAGATTGTCGCCGTGGTGGCGGGACGGGTCCGTGACGGCGTGCGTGAAGAACGGGTTTCCCCTTAATGAGACGGTCGGCGTGCGGCGTGCGTAAAGAAATGGTTTCCCCTTAACGGGTCGGTCGGCTCTTTACCTTTAATCTTCGTCCGTTTCCCTTCAATGGTCATCAAGTGGTAGGCGAACATAAACACTTGGTATGTGCATGTGAAAAAAAGGGAAAGAAAGAAAAACAAAAAACAAGAAAGAACAAGGTACACGTACGAGTCAGTCAGAAAAAACAAGCATGGTGTCGAGCTATTAATCTTTGTCACCAATTTCCTCCTGGCTTACTTCTCGGAGGCAGGAGAGTTTTCCGGGGTCCTCGTTGATGCCGGCTACTAATGTACGAAATTTGAAAATAAAATATGCCTCACGCTGTTCGCGCCTGTTTGAGAAACCGGACTGCAAAAGAGTTACGCTGATATTTTCAAAACTGTGGTTTGGCAGGCGCAGATGTCTAGATAAAGGTAGCTTCGGCAGTGAAGTGGCTGGTACCGGTGATTATTGAACCGCAGCCGAAATGGCGTGTCTGTTTGGCCGATATAATCTTGTCCGCAGATGTTGCAATGTAGCATATATATTACGTTACTGGAGTCACAATTAAGGCTTTTAGTTATGCATAATTTGAATTCCGAGAAGTTCGCTTTGGATTCACGTGTTGGGACCATCTGTGGGCATACCTTGCATCGAGCTTTTTCGCAGGGACGGCACCCAGATAGAATTTTGGGGGTGTTTGTTTTTGCTCTGACAAGAACGTCCTTCAGATTTTTATTCCTGCGGTACACCACGTGAGGTGCTTCGCGAAAATAGAAGTTAGTCGTTTGCTTTGCCTGATTATGTCTAAATGGCGGGAAATTATGTTGTTGATTCGTGGCGCTGATGAGGAGTAAGTTAGTACAAGGTTCGTTTGGGAAGTCGTTTTAGATACTCTGTTTGGTCCCTTAATTATATCATTCCTGTTCCCGTTGCGAGCACGTAGTATGGAATCGTCAATAATGTCTTCTGGATAATTTTGTTTCAATAAGAAATGCTTTAGGTGTTCCGCGTGTCGGTCGAATTCCCGCATATCAGTGCATATTATTCGGTACCGGTAGGCCTGAGAATATGGAATACCCGTTTTGCAATGCTTTGGATGGCTGCTGTTGAAATGTAGGTACATTTGACGGTCTGCAGGCTTTTTGTAAAGGTTTGTTGACAAGCGGTCATTTTTGACCGTGACAGTGACGTCCAAAAAGTTGGTGCTAGTTTTGGAAATTTTGTGCGTGAATTTAATTGACGGCTGGCACTTGTTAAAATCCTCTATGAAGCGGAAAAGACTTTCCTCATCATGGTTCCATATCACAAAAATATCGTCTAAGTATCTTCTGTAGCAGAAAAGTTTCAAGGTGCGTCCCTCAATGAATGGGATTTCAAGTAAGCCATAAAGGTGCTCGCGAAGTTTGGGGCCATTTTCGTGCCCATTGCAGTGCCACTGACCTGAAGGAAATGCTTGCCATTGAACTCAAAATGGTTATAATTTACTACAAGTTCAAGAAGGGTAAACAGTACCTCGCCACTTACACTAGTTGAGTCAGATTTTACATATTCAGAAACCATAGCCGCTATTCCGTCATGGTGAGGTATGTTGGTGTACAGTGAGCAGATTGAGGACATTTTTCTCATAAGTTTTCGGCTGCTCTTGGCTATCACGTGGCACGGGAGTGTCAGCGTCATATTCGAGAGTAAGGATGTTTTGATTAGGATGGTCACCAGAAAACTGCCGCCTGGAATGTCGAGACTTGAAGTTTTGCAGATGAAGAGGTTTGTGTCCTTTAGGTAATTGGGAAAATTTGGGGGGATGTTTTATTAAGGAATTGATGAATTCTGGTATAATTTTTGTTGATGTGCTGTTAGTGGATACTATCGGACGTCCCGGATTGCCTGCCTTGTGTATTTTGGGGAGCAAATGGAATCCACCGTGAACAGAATGGGCTGGTAACATTGCTTGTAACATTTTGCAGGTAATTTTCTTATCGTGGCGGAGATTGTTTGAGGTTACTTTTATCTCCCTTTCAAATTCGGGAGTCGGGTCCGTTGGAAGTTCTTTGTAGAATTTTGTGTCTGATAGTTGTCGTTCCCCTTCCTTTAAGTAGTCCGACGTGTTTAAAATTACTATGCAGCCCCCTTTATCAGCCGGTTTGATAGTAATTCCAGTGTTTTTTCGTAGTTCATCGAGTTCCCTTCGTTCTGACTTTATATGTTGTCTCAAAATGAGCGATTTTTTTAATACGCTCTGATGACATCTTTTTGAACTGCTGATATATACATATCGAGGTGTTTGTCCCTCTGCTCACCTGGACACCATGAGTTGATACCACCAATCAATCTATTCTCGTCCGTACAGTCCTTGCGATCATGAAAGTATTCACGAAGGCGGAGATTACGCGCAAAGTTATTGTGGTCTTGGTACAGTTCAAATTCATTAAATTAACCGGATTATGGACAAAAGGTTAAGCCTCTCGAACAAAGTTGAATCTGAGCGGTTGTGAGTGTTGTGTTTGACAGATTGAGGACATTTTTCTCATAAGCTTTCGGCTGCTCTTGGCCATCACGTGGCACGGGAGTGTCAGCGTCATATTCGAGAGTAAGGATGTTTTGATTAGAATTGCACTGTAGTTTCGAGTTCCCATTTTTCTCCTCAAAGTTAGGTTGTGGTACGGGTGGTCCCTGACGATTCTTGTACGGCCTCATTCCTATTTTCCTGTTGCAGAGCAGTGGAGCTACTGCAGTCCCGCTTGAATTTTCTATCTTTTACTACTGAAATTTCGCCTCTATTTTTTAGTTAATATCTTTCCAGTTCTCTTGCCTCATACTCTCTGAGATTAGATACCAATTTCTGCGTGGCCTCCGTGACACTGTACTATGTAAGTGACGGCTTACATGCAAGCTTCGAGGGAGTCGCGCTGCTGGCACAGCACACGAGGGTGCAGCTGCGATGGACGTTGGCGGCATGGAGATTGGCGGCAATCGCTTGCGCGGACAACTCCAGTGCCAAGCCCCCTCAACGACAAGGAGCCGAGCGACACACAGAGCCATCCAGGGCACCAGCAGTGACGATGTCGCCACTACCACCAGCGAGGCCAGCGATGTAGCCACTACCACCAGCGAGGCCAGCGAGTCCCACCAGTGAGTCAGCGATCGGCGGCAACGGCTTGCACGGCAAACTCCAGTGCCAAACCCACTCAACAACAGGGAACCGAGGGACACAAAGAGCCATCCAGGGTCCCAGCAGTGACGACGTCGCCACTCCCACCAGCGAGGCCTTACAGCACCAGGCGGAAGAATGCGGCAAAGACCAAGGCAGCGGCTTCCAAATGACACGGGCAAACAAAAGGTACGGGCAGTCTTAAACACGCATGGTCCCACTCATTTCTATAGATTAGGAAAAACATTGAAAAGCGGGTGCAATACGAAAAACACGCGGAACAAATAACCAAATATCTATCTCACGAAATTGAATCTAAGGGCCTCCGCCTAGCCTGCAACCTCTCAATGTCTACACTAAGTGAAGCAGAAAGGGGGAAGTGGGAAAAATATTACTAGAAGCGTCCTTGCAACTGACTCGGGTCATTGCGGACCATAGTGAGCGTAAGGCCGCCGAATACAGTGTCACGGAGGCCACGCAGAAATTGGTATCTAATCTCGGAGAGCATGAGGCAAGAGAACTGGAAAGATATTAACTAAAAAAGAGAGGTGAAATTTCAGTAGTAAAAGACAGAAAATTCAAGCGGGACTGCAGAAGCTCCACTGCTCTGCAACAGAAAAATAGGAATGAGGCCGTACAAGAACGTCAGGGACCACCCGTACCACAACCTAACCTTGAGGAGAAAAATGGGAACTGGAAACTGCAGTGCAATCCTAATCAAAACATCCTTACTCTCGAATATGACGCTGACACTCCCGCGCCACGTGATAGCCAAGAGCAGCCGAAAACTTATGAGAAAAATGTCCTCAATCTGTCAAACGCAACACTCACACCCGCTCAGCTTCAACTTTTGTTGAGAGGCTTAACCTTTTGTCCATCATCCGGTAGATTCCATGAATTTGAACTGTACCAAGACCTCGAAAACTTTGCGCGTAATCTCCGCCTCCGTGAATACTTTCATGATCGCAAGGACTGTACGGACGAGAATAGATTTATTGGTGGTGACAAATCATGGTGTCCAGGTGAGCAGAGGGACAAACACCTCGATATGTATATATCAGCAGTTCATAAAGATGTCTTCAGAGCGTATGAAAAAAATCGGCCATTTCGAAACAACATATCAAAGTCAGAACGAATGGCACTCGATGAACTACGAAAAAACACTGGAATTACTATCAAACCGGCTGATAAAGGGGGCTGCATAGTAATTCTTAACACGTCGGACTACTTAAAGGAAGGGGAACGACAACTATCAGACACAAAATTCTACAAAGAACTTCCAACGGACCCGACTTCCGAATTTGAAAGGGAGTTAAAAGTAACCCTAAACAATCTCCGCCGGGACGAGAAAATTACCGGCAAAATGTTAAAAGCAATTTTACCGCCCTATTCTGTTCCCGGTCGATTCTACTTACTCCCCAAAATACACAAGACAGGCAATCCGGGACGTCCGATAGTATCCAGTAACACCACATCAACAGAAAATATATCGGATTTCATCAATTACTTAATGAAAAAACATCCCTGCAAATTTTCCCTATTACCTAAAGGACACAATCCACTTCATCTGCGAAACGTCAAGTCTCGAAATCCCAGGCGGCAGTTTTCTGGTGACCATGGACGTCTGCTCACTTTACACCAACGTACCTCACCATAACGGAATAGCGGGCTATGTTTTCTGAATATGTAAAATCTGACTCATCAACTAGTGTAAGTGGCGAGGTACTGTTTACCCTTCTTGAACTTGTAGTAAATTATAACCATTTTGAGTTCAATGGCAAGCAATTTCTTCAGGTCAGTGGCACTGCGATGGGCACGAAAATGGCCCCAAACTTCACGAGCACTTTACGATTTCACTTGAAATCCCATTCATTGAGGAACGCTCTTTGAAACCTTTCTACTACAGGAGATACTTAGACGATAATTTTATGATATGAAACCATGTTGAGGAAAGTTTTTTCCGCTTTATAGAGGATTTAAACAAGTGCCACCCGTCAATAAAATTCACGCACAAAATTTTCAAAACTAGCATTAACTTTTTCGACATCACTGTCACGGTCAAAAATCACCGCTTGTCTACAAACCTTTACAAAAAGCCTACAGACCGTCGAATGTACCTACATTTCAACAGCAGCCATCCAAAGCATTGCAAAACGGGTATTCCATATTCTCAGGTCTACACTCTTAAAAAAAATGGAGTGACGTACTCTCCATTTAGGGAGGAACGGCGATGTTCCCAATGTTCGTCTTCAAATAGAGAAACGTTGCTCCCTCATCCACGGAGAAACACGTTGCTCCTTATGAAAATCAACATGGCTGCCCCCCGGCGAAGCGAGTAGGCTTAGCAAATGCAACGATTCTCGACTGGTAAGGAGTACACGGCACTGAAAGTTACAAAAAACGGTCCCGCTGAGCTTGATATTGAACGCAATGATTATAAAAACAAGCAGAGGAACCTGTGGCAGTGAACACATAGCGAAAGAGAACGATGGAGCAAGTACGTTTCGTTCGGTCAGCGAAGCCACGTTCACTCCGAAAGACACGGTTTCTGCAGAGCCCTCACCTGAGGAGTGCATGCTAGGCTTGCTGTATTTATTTCTCGCAGATTCACATAGTGTAGCGACGTTATCCATGCGCTTACGGGTCCGCAGGTCACGAGATGTGCCTCCAAACCGTACACTCGATCGCAGCGAAACCATTTCGAATCCGTAGTGCAGCTTTGATAGATAGATGTTCAACGATATATAAATGGCTGGAGGGGTGAGAGCGTCATAGCAATGAAGTAGGTGATGGTAGGTGGCGCCATCTGGAGGGATTGAACAAAATTTAAAAAAAAAGTTGACTGCCGCGACGTTTTTTGTTATTACCCACTATCACGGGAGAGTCCATTGCGGGTTGTTTACGCCTTAACACATTCAGGAATATTCACTGACACCGGAAGCTTAATATGTGCTGAGGATATTCATACAGCTGATGCAATGCATATAGCTACACATCCCCACATGGTCACATAGTACACAAATAGTACGCAACAAGTACACTAGCGTATACGCTAAGAAGTACACAACAAGAGCACAATCAACCATTCAAACCAACGGCTCACACCTCGACGTATTTACTTTTTTTTTCTTTATTGCCTTCTTGACTACAGGTCAAGCTAATATCACAATCACTATCACACGTGTTTCATGCGTGACAACGCGTCAAACAAAGATATTACATCTTCATTACAGTCAGTAGTCTTATACACATCTCGCACTTTTATAACAGCTTCCACGAAACACTCATTAGCGGATAGAACCCTCACATCACAGTGTCTGTACGATAGCATACTACGCCAAACCGAATGAAGACCAAGTACAAATATAACATCCAAATTTTGCACAGAACTATCACAAGGCAAAAAACGAATTCCATATGAAGTAAGAGGTAAATCTTTTTTTAAAGTTCTCTGTAAAATGTCCCAAAAGAAAATAGCGTTCTTACAATCAATAAACACATGTTCAATGGTCTCAGGTTTGTTACACAGGAGACAGCTGCTTCCCCATGGTACATACATCCCTCTCTCTTCAAGCCACGTTTTTACTGGCAAGGTTCCCGTATGAAGTTTAAAAAAGAAGGTTTTCAGATTGGGTGATATACACATGTTTTTCACTCGCTTTAGTACGTCATGACCATATGATTTTTCATACCTTGAACGGTACAGGGGCACAGGAAAAACATTCTGTATTAGGTCTTTCATAAGGCGCTTTCTTTTCACATTAGTTAGGTAATCCATCGAAAACCTCGCCCTTAAGAAACGATATGAGAACACAACTTCGCGCAAGAACGGTGACAAGGTGTGTCGTTCTCGCCTGTCGGAAGATACAAAGAAGTCAGGCATGTGGTGTAACAGCGTTGTTTGAAATAACGAACGTAAAAAAGAGTCTCTCTGGTCTCTAATGAGCAGGAAGCGTGATATTACTTGGTTAAGAAACAGATGGCACAGAGACAGCCCTCCTTGCTTAACCCGCCGAAACAAGTTCGTTCTAGATGTTCTCTCCCACGTAGAGCTCCAGATGAACGTGGCGAATACCCTGTGGACTTTGTGAATGGTTTTACGCTTACAACTAAGTATTTGCAAAAGGTACATAATTTTAGCAGCCAGAAACACTTTGCATACAGCTGACCGAGAGAAAATTGATAAGCCACGACCGCCCCATCCTTCGGCGGTCGCGCGCAGTTCTTCAGCCTTTTCAAGCCAAAATGCTTCACTGTCTTGATACCTGTCCATTGGTACCCCAAGGTAACGACTAGGCGTCGTGAGCCACTGAATATTTCCAAACGAACTGGGCGTAAGGTCCCAATTACCATGCCATAAACCAATGCTTTTTTCTTTGTTCATGAAACTTCCACTCGTGTCACAAAACCTTTGAGTGATTTTTAATAACGAAGTGACACTCTCTCTATCAACTGCAAAAAAGGCAATATCGTCGGCGTATGCCAAAACACGCACTTCACACGACTGCAACCTGAAACCATTAATCCCTGCATGGTGAATCACTTTCTGACACAATGGTTCCAAAAATAGAGCGAAGAGCAAAGGACTTAAAGGACAGCCCTGGCGCACGGAGGAAAGTACTTGTATGCGCTGTGAGAGTTCTCTATTAACAATTAAATTTGTGGTTGAATTTTTATATGCCAATTTAATACCTTTACATATGATCGCACCAAGACCAACGTACTCAGCTAGCATGAAGAGTATATTGTGTGGAACCATGTCGAAAGCCTTGGCTAGATCAATTTGCAACATAGCTACTTTTAGAAGCGCAGCGTCACAATACTCCAAAATGCTCCTGGCAACATGAATATTCGTGAATATGCTCCTACGCTTGATGCCACAAGTCTGATGTGACCCGACCAACTTGTATATAACTCCTTGCAACCTCCTAGCCAGAACTTTCATAAACACCTTATAATCTACGTTTGTTAGCGTGATTGGCCTGTATCCTGTCACTTTGCGTAAAACATGTTGCTCTTTCCCTTTAGGAATCAGCACGGTGTGTGCTCGATTAAACGATGGAGGCAAAGCTCCGCGATCTAAAGACTCTGAAAAAACCTCATGCAATGCGGCGGCCATATCCTCCTTGAACGCCTTGTAAAAGGCGGCATTAATGCCATCTGGACCAGGTGATTTGCCCATGCCGAGATCATCGATAGCCTTCTCAATTTCCCCTATACTAATAGACATTTCCAATAAATTTGTGTCCTCAGCTTTAAGTGTCGGCATTTCTATCAAGAACTCATCTACAAAACCCGGCTCCTTTGGTTCGCGATAAGCAAACAAGTCCTCATAATAGTTTTCAAAAGCTTTCATAATATCTTTATGTTCTTTCAATATTTTACCATTCCATTCTATCTCTAGTATGTCGTTTGTCGGGGCTTCACCTACGAGGTATCTCTCAGCTCTTGCTCGTATAATTGCGCCTTTATATTTATCTTCTTCAAGACATTCAATCTTGTTTTTGACAACCTGCAGTTGATGTGTGAATAAGCCCGGGTTTTCTGCTTCAATATTCATTAAATCATTTAGCTCTGCCCGTAGCTCACGTTCCTGTTTTCGAGCTTGATACTGCATGTAACAACCACACTCTATTGCATTCATTTTTATCTTTTGCTTAAATAATTCCCATCTTTCCGTGGCACTCCTTTCTGCGTTTTTGAAAAAATTCTCGATTTCCTTCTTTGTCTTATCTACAAACCCTTCGTGCGTAATTATCTTAGTATTCAGTTTCCATGTTTCCCATACAACCTTCTTTTTGCACTTTCTACCTATCTCAAACAAAAGTAAGCAATGTTCACTGAAGGAAACAGCATAAACGTCATAGTTCTGACATAAAGGTACTATTTCAGAACAAACATATGCTCGATCTAGTCGTGCGTGACTCGAACCTTGAAAATGTGTGAAGTGCTTGCGACTGCCACCCATCGCAAACAGAGCTACGTCATGTAAAAAGTACTTATTAAGGCTGTCTCTAAGCAACCCAACGCTTTCATCTCCTATTTTAGCAGTATACGTGCAATCTTCTTGGGTCAAAACACAATTGAAGTCACCCAACAGAACCACACATTTCTGACATTCAAAGTACGCTTGAATTTCCCGAAAAAACAAACATCTGTCTCTCGAATTCGTAGGTGCGTATACACAGATAACTCTAAATTTAGTGTTCCCGTAACAAAAGTCACACAAAACAAAACGCCCATGTAGGCAACTTTTGACCTCTTCCACTACAATACCAAGAGAGTTCTTGACAAAAATAATACATCCGGCTGATGCTCCCACTGCATAGCTCACGCACGCATTGTACCGCAATGAAAATTCTGCTACCAAGCTATCAGTCGCGTCCTCAGTACTAACTTTAGTCTCCTGAACCGCGAGCAAGTCAAGGTCTTTTTCTTGCATCAAGCGTTTCAACTGGTACTGTTTGCGACGCGTTCCTAGACCACGTACATTCAGCGTACCAATGCGTAAAGGCGCAGTCATGCCAGCCATGTTGATGACAAAGATGGAAACTACAATCCTGCGCTTACCGTGTCTCGTACACCGTGCAGTGGGAAAACCGGGGTCTTACGCGTCTAGATCCTGTCCCCGAACCGGCGACGATGACGCCGACCGGGTTTCGAAGGCATATTTTTTACTCTTAGCGCCCGTGACGTGATGCCACAGACGCTCCGAGCGTTTCAGGTTGCGTTCCGTGCTCTCCACTCGGCAACGCTTGCCGCGTCCCGTGGTCGCTTCCGGAGACTCTGTGCCGGCCGCTGGCGTAGCGATCTCGCCACTGGCACCAATATCTTCCTCCATCGATTCTTGAATGTCCTGCTGGCCGTCTGTTGCGGCCAACTCCTCGGATCCTTTCGTTGAGTCTTTGCCATCTTGCGTTGTCGCGTCGGCTGTCTCTTCTCCAGTTGCCTGAACCGCCGCGTCGGGTCCCACGACGTTGCTGCCAGGGGCCAACTTCTCAGCCTCTTCGGCGTCCATTAGATTATCTTGGGCGTCGTCTGTTGGCAGCACGGTCTTCGTAACTCTGGCATAACTCCTGACGCAATCTTGACTTTCATGACCAAACGCTCGGCATACACCACAGCGGGGAGTCTGGCAGTCTCGTCGTATGTGTCCTTGCATGTGACACCTTAGGCAAAGCGGTGCCCGACCCGGGGCCACAAGAAGGACGGTGCCCCCTCCAATCTTAAAAAGGTGCGGCAAGTCTTCTAGCACGACGCCTTCCTTCAGTTTCAGTCGCACCACCCTCGTCGTCGATATCGCGTGTTCAAAGCCCGCGACGGTCCAGTTGTCATTGGAAACCTCCAGAACTTCACCAAACTCACCCAACGCTTGTCGAATGCTCTCATTCGAGACCGCAAAGTCAACCCAGTGAATTTTCACGGTTACATCATGTTGGATAGGGTTGATGATAGCACAGAAGCCACCCTTGACTCGGAGTCCACCTGTTTTGAGTAATGCTTCTTTGTCATCCTTGCTTCGCATCTTCGCTAGCCAGATGTGATTCATCTGGAAGGCTCCAATGCCAATGATCGCCTTGATGAGTCCCACTTCTTCCAACGGGGCCCGAAAGTCTTCCAACCGGTATGGTCTTTTTTCCAAATCCCCGTGCAGAAACACACACTCTTCCATACTGTCACCCGACGGCAATGTAGGCAACAAAAACCGGTAATCCGATGGTGCAGAAGGGAACCTAACACCGCGGCCAGCAGCGGCCGCCGAAGCACCTCGCACGGAGCGAGCCATCACACGTCCGTCTCCCACCGAAGCAGAACGCAGAGTACACCTCGACGTATTTACTCACACTCTACTATGAAAGCGCGCCAGCTTATATAGCGATGAATTTCAACTGACCTGAGTGGCACAGGTTACAAGTAGGTTTTCTGACACTTCTTTTACGTTTTTTTTCAATACCACCACATGCGCACACGTAAATATATTGTATCTGATGCTTAGGCAAACCTTAGTTAAGAAATGGTTGCACAATAATGAACGGATTAATTACTAGAGCTTATCAGGTTTTCACGAAGGCGGATGCCCCAAGCCGTGCTTAGAATGCCCACGGCTTTTCGAACGCTGCGCCATCTGTCGACCACTGCCACAGTTACTTTTTTTTTTCTTGAAGCCTCTGAGAGAGCAAACACTTGCCACGCGTTAGCCATTTCGGAGGTCACGTTTTTTTTCTTCTTGTTACTTGGAGAGGGCGCAGCATGCAGACCAAACTTTGTCTCCGTCGTGATAGGTGTTCTGTGGTCACGTCGACCTCGTTTAGTTGTTTCGTCTTAACGTTTGCTTATATCCTTTTTACGTGCGTACCACAAGTGTGACCGTTAGCCATGGATATAATACACCACTAGCCCTTCAATGACAATGTTTTTGATGCGGTAACGACCGTCCTAGCAGTGTATACGTACATTACAACGCGGGTCTTGCGAGATAAATAAGCGATGACCTCGCATCCGACGGTATTTTTTCGTGAGCCATGACAGTGGCTGTTGGCGCCGCGGCAGCTCTCATACTTGAGTGGAGGAACTATCGCTGCAGTGCGCAAGTTTACTATAACTTTATAGAATGTTGTGCTTGCATACTTTTCTGCTTCAGATGCCTCTCGCGATTCGCTTCGCGTGTCAACTTGCAATCGTAGTGCGTGCCACAATTTTGTTGTTAGCGCTGTGGCTGTGGTGGTTATTACTCTGGATTCGGAATACTCTTTTCACAAAGGTGAGTGAGCGTTAGTACTTACTTGCTGTGCACAGCTGCTACTAGAAGTGCATTTTGTGTTGAGTTTCTCACGACAAAGGAGAATCATGGACGAGAAAGACGTACTGTTCGCTTGCATAATTCCTTCCTACTTCTCAGTGCTGGCATGGGCAATTCAAAACGAATGCGATTGAGAATTTGGTTTAACCTACAGAAGTGATTGGTTCACTTTTCACAAAAGTTTAGTTATGATGATGTTTAAAAAGTTTCTGATGGTTGTAATCTAGTCTGGCGAATAAACGCTCGGTGAAACTTCGCAGCCTGTTTCCCTTTGTGCTTTCACCTGCCGTGGTAGCATAGCCTTATTGGGGGTCGTGTGACTATGCTGATGGACGCAGGTTCGACTTCCGGCCACGGCGGCCGTATTCGAATGGGGGTAAACTGCAAAGAACGTCCATATGGTGGTAGTGACCCGTATAACTCTATCAATTGTATATGATCGTGCTTTCACGCATGGACTGTAGAGTGGTATCAGGTTTCCTACACTATTGAAAAAATAAGTGTGATGCTTTTTTACGCGCCTCGTTGAATTCATGAGTGCTGTTGGTGCCGTGCGAAACTAAAAATGCGTGGGCTTACTAAGTATGTCGACACCGAAAAAAATCATTATTTTTTTTACACTCTAAGGTAATCGATAAAGCAAGACTGCTTGGGAAGCAGACCTCCTTGTATTCGTGACAAATTGGTAGTATGAAACAACACGAGACACATATGGAAGTGTGCGGAGCATCGTGCGAGTGCCTGACGATAAAAAAAAAGAGAGGCTTTTACTCTATACTAATAAAACAAAAGCAAACGTCATTCCTGCCTTGCTTACAACAATCTTAGGTAAAAGCAATCGCTCGCGACTGGCCGCGGCCGGCTATAGGCTTGGCGTTCGCATGCGCGCGAGCAAGACCCCCGTGATTGAGGAGAAACTTGAACGCTGAAGGAGGAACGTTGCTCCTTTGGTCCTTGCCGCGAGAGGGCGCGACTGGTAAAGCGCCCGAAAGGGAGGAAGTCGCTGCGCCGAAGGAGGAACGGAGCCCGTTTCTCCATTCTCGCTCCCTTTTTTTTTAGAGTGTACCGGTACCGAAGAATATGAACTGATATGCGGGAATTCGACAGACACGCGGAACACCTAAAGAATTTCTTATTGAAACAAAATTATCCGGAAGGCATTATTGACGATTCCATACTACGTGCTCGCAACGGGAACAGGAATGATATAATTAAGGGACCAAACAGAGTATCTAAAACGACTTCTCAAACGAACCTTGTACTAACTTACTCCTCATCATCGCCACGAATCAACAACATACTTTCCCGCCATTTAGACATAATCAGGCAAAGCAAACGACTAACTTCTATTTTCGCGAAGCACCTCACGTGGTGTACCGCAGGAATAAAAATCTGAAGGACGTTCTTGTCAGAGCAAAAACAAACACCCCCAAAATTCTATCTGGGTGCCGTCCTTGCGGAAAAGCTCGATGCAAGGTATGCCCACAGATGGTCCCAACACGTGAATCCAAAGCGAACTTCTCGGAATTCAAAATATGCATAACTAAAAGCCTTAATTGTGACTCCAGCAACGTAATATACATGCTACATTGCAACATCTGCGGACAAGAATATATCGGCCAAACAGACACGCCATTTCGGCTGCGGTACAATAATCACCGGTACCAGCCACTTCACTGCCGAAGCTACCTTTATCTAGACATCTGCGCCTGCCAAACCACAGTTTTGAAAATATCAGCGTAACTCTTTTGCAGTCCGGTTTCTCAAACAGACGCGATGCGAACAGCGTGAGGCATATTTTATTTTCAAATTTCGAACATTAGTAGCCGGCATCAACGAGGACCCCGGAAAACTGAACTGCCTCCGAGAAGTAAGCCAGGAGGAAATTGGTGACAAATATTGATAGCTGGAGACCATGCTTATTTTTTCTGACTGACTCGTACGTGTACAGTGTCCTTTCTTGTTTTTTGTTTTTCCTTTTTTCTTCCTTTTTTCTTTTTTCCACATGCATATACAAAGTGTTTACGTTCGCCTACCACTTGATAACCATTGAAGGGAAACGGACGAAGATTAAAGGTAAAGAGCCGACCGACCCATTAGGGGAAACCATTTCTTTACGCACGCCGCACGCCGACCGACCCGTTAAAGGGAAACGCTTTGTCTACGCACGCCGTCACGGACCCTCCCACCACCACGGCGACAATCTTGGGTGGCTCGACACACATCGAGAACTGAACGGCACGTGATGAGAACCGTATTTGGACGTACACGGACAGTTGGTTTCGTTCTCAGTGTTGACAGTGGTTCTTCCCCTTTTTTACTTTCTTTCTTTTCTTTCTTTTTTTCTTTTTTTTCATCTTTTTTCTTACCCCTTTTTTTTCTTTCTTTCTTTAGTTCCTTCTCACTCTCGCAAACATCTTTCAAGGCGAGAGGGAGGCGGCAGCAACGAAGTTTGGAAGGTCATGTCAGTATAACTCATCCCCTGATGAAGGGAGGACCCCTCCCGAAACTGTTGGGAAATAAATATATTTATCCTTGTTGACAACGCTCCCGTTGTGCCATATCCCATACCTTCACGAAGACTAACTGGCCCATTGAATTATTACTCCCACTATATATATGTATATATATATATATATATATATATATATAGTCAAGTAGATCCTTTGTGAGCAGTCACAACGTGGTTTATTTTGACGTTTCAGCCAGTGTCTGGCTTTCACTATGATTGATATTACAGTTTGTTGGTGCTCAGCTTTAGCAATTGTAAATCAAATCAAAGGGGGTGAGAGACAAAGACGGAAAAAATGTTTGAATATAAGGTGGACTCTCCCGAGCACTCCTTTCACTCTCACTTCCCCTCCCCATCCATCTCTCTCCTTTTTCTTCTTTTCACCTTGAGATTGTCAGTGGTCTGTGTATCTTTCATTTCAATAAAGTATTGTTCCCGACCAGATGGCGTCGCATGGCTCTGGCGGTACGGTGTGGGGGAAAAGAGCTTTTTTAAGAAGTTTAGGTCTTTCACTACTAAACGCCCCGCAGGTCGCGGGTTCGATTCCCGGCTGCGGCGGCTGCATTTCCGATGGAGGCAGAAATGTTGTAGGCCCGTGTGCTCAGATTTGGGCGCACGTTAAAGAACCCCAGGTGGTCGAAATTTCCGGAGCCCTCCACTACGGCGTCTCTCATAATCATACGGTGGTTTTGAGACGTTAAACCCCACAAATCAATCAATCAATCAATTAACTACTAAACGCCTCGTCAACGTCTCGTCGCTCAAAGAGGGGTGCCACGTATTGCCGCAGAGGCTGCCAAGCGGATTCAATGTCAATTCTTCCCCGCTTCTGGATTACGCGTGCAATAGGGGCCTCCCGATTGTGCACCGCAGGGTTGCTGTCAGGCATGTCCTGCTTGGCACAATTGATTAGACAGTAAGGAAAAACAGAAACAGACGACAGCTGTACTTAGAGAAGAGTATTTACACTTGCAAATATTTCGAGTTGTCCAGTGCCCTTTTCAGCTACAGTGCTGTGAACTCAGTTATTCATTCTATTATTGCCGTTATTGCTTTTTAGTGCTTTAATTGCTGCAAGTGCACCCGGATACTCACTTATTCCTCTATCGTGGGTGTTAACTCCGTGAATAAGGTATGACTGTTGTTGTTGACGTTCTCGGTTTGATTTGAATCCCGCCTTTAAGAGTGCTACTGTTCGTCAAATGCATGGTCGAGAAGATTGAGTTGTTTCAATATAGGCAGACTTGGGCTGATTTTGCGTGGGCTCTTTGATTATTAAGACGAATCCTAAATGATGTTTCTGTTTGTCCAATGTACTGCATACTGGACACGTTGCATTCGAGTAGGTATACCACAATAGAGGAATCGCGTGTTATACTAAGCGACAGCTTTTCTTGACAGCACAGTGGAAGCTATAGAACCGAACCGCCTGCATGCGCGCGCGCCAGAAAATAGTACCTATTTTATTTTCTGATTCTGATAGCTACTTGGCCCGAATAAATAAAACTTTCTTCATTTTAAGGATAGAACAAGTATGTAACGCTGTTCATGGAAAAGAAGTTATCGTGCGCCTCAATTTTTTTTCTTTTTTATTTCTTGGACGGCACCACGTTTTCCGCACGCCGGCTGCGTCTGCTGCTTGCTCTTGCAGCGGCGAGCACAGCATCGGCCGTGGAAAAGCTGCTCATCGTTGGGACGCGCCGTCGTTTATACATCACGCATCGAACTTTCCAGCCTTATCACTGGTGGCCGCGCAAGCTCTTAAATAAGCTTCACTGTTCGCGTCTTGCGCGCAATTTTAACAACGATCTACAACAATTGTGAGCGAGCAAGCGAAAACCGAAACTGGAATTGAAATCGGCTGCAAGCTGCCAGACTACTTGCGTAGTAACACAAATGCGCGGAGGCCCGGCCTCCGTAGCCTTCGCTCCAATGTCAAGAAAAGCTGTCGCTGAGTATAGGTTTCCTCGTATGTTAATCGAAAACTTGGATTGTGTGCTGCTTGCTTTGTGTGTTTCTCGCATTCGTTTAAATGCAAGCCATCGTGACCTTACACAAGGTCGGCCTGAATTAGTAGGGGATGAGGTATTGATTTGAAAGTAGACAAGTGTTTTGAGGTTGCGTGGTCGTCGGTAAAAGACGCCAGGAGTGGATGGAAATGCGCGTTTCAGACGTTCACTTTGTTCCAGAATGCTGTAATGTCGTTTCAGGATTTTTTTTATTTGGGAAAGGTTTCTTTTTTGCGGCTCTTATTGCGGTGGTCGCTTCATAAGTCCTCACATTTCAGTTTTTTGCTTTTTGAATGGCGTCATGAATTACATGTGGGCGGTATTTTTGTTTATCGAGCATAAGTTTTAGCCTCTGCGAGCTCGTGTCAAAATCAGCGTCTGTTGAGCAGAATTGCTCAAACCGGTCAGCCTGGTTGTATGGAATGGTTGTATGTTTTTACAGTGGCGCGGGTGATCGCTTTGGTAATGGAGGTATTGTTGTCGATCCGTTGGTCTGCGATATAGCGTTGTAGAATGCTTGTCTTTTTCTATCGTTATGGCAACATCAAGAAAATTTACGGTTGCTTGCCAATAGGTGTGTGTGAAGTGTGTGATTGGATGTACAGCGTTCTAAGTGTCGATAAAGCTGAAAAGGTCGTCCTCGCTGTGGGTCCAAATAAGGAAGATGTCGTCTATGTAGCTTCTGCATAACAGTGGTATCAAGGTACAATGGCAAGAAATTTTGATTCTAGCTTTCCCATAAATATGTTGGCATAATTGGGTGTCATCTTGGTACCCATAGCGGTCCCGCTGCTTTGTCGTAAATACTCGTGGATAAACTCCAATTATTTTAATTAGAGGACCATCCTCGTCGAAGTTGCGATGGCAGAGTAATTGGGGGTGTTAGATTGTTTATGTTCTGTGTACATGTTTTGTAATGCAGCTATGCCGTTATCGTGAGGTATATTTCTATACAATGAAGAGACATGAAGAGTAACCAATTACGAGTATTTCCTTGTAGTCCTTATCATTGCATTGTAATCCTTATCATTATTGATTTCTTTTACAGCATTTATCCATGCGTAAAAAGAGAACTTTTTACTGTTATACTTTTTCCTATGTCGTTTCAGCACTTTTAATGTTGTACCAAACGTTGAACCAAACGCTTTTAATATTGTACCAAATTCGTTGCCATCCCTTCTTGGACTGCATAGCCGTAGTTTTTGTGCACGAAAATTTGAAGCACATGTCTCTTCTAAGCACATGTCTTGCGCAGCTCCAAAATTAGTTGCTCTAGAAGTGCCAGGGCACGATTCTTTATCTCACAAGCCATTTCACACACGAATTTAAAGTTCATTTCCACGACATCCAAGGCTTCCTTATTAAACAACTTATAGAGTACTGCAACAAAAAACACCCTTCTGCGTCCCATACCAAGACCAGAAGGCCCTTGTCTGCAAACAAGTTCTCAAGTCACCGCAGGATTTGCGCAAATCTTGGCATCTCAACCATTTTCCATATAGCTAAATCGGATCTTTGACTCAATACAGTTTATGAGTGTGAAAGTTGGCATGAAACTTCACAAGCTAAGGCCATTTTTTCAACTGAAGTGAGGTGTGCTTCAAAACAAAATTGTAGGCTTGTACGAAGAATACGCTCGAAATGTTCAGGTGCCTGAGCGTCCCAAAGAACAAACACCCACCCATCATTGGTAAGTGGCTCTGGTTTTCGAGACAGCGTCCATAGCATTGTTTTCAATAACTCTGGAAGGACATCTGCTGGGGCACTCAGGTGCAGGAACGTTTCCATCGCCTTCCTCGTTTAGGTTCAAAATTCTAATTTAAACCACACCTTACACCGAAAACGTATTGCATGGTTCGTGAATAAAGACCTACGGGCGGTGGTATCCGACAAGAAAGGTGTTTTGTCATAGGTTTTTCAATAAAAAAGGCATGGACGCCTTGAAAAAGAACGTTAAGCTCGTGGCTGAAAAACTTGTGAGATTGGCTCTAGTTTATGCACACTTAAAACAGTCACTTGTTGCGCAATTCACAGGTTTTGACACCTGGCGTGATTTTTTGCTTCTGGTTCGCAATATTACACGCGTTAAGAAGACTACCCACTTCGTGAGCTTCGTATAATGCTTCTAGCGAAGGTTTATGCAATCGCAAGGGTCTGTGTTGAAACGATCTCTTTAACGCTGTCGCGTTAATAAATGCAGAGATCATACTCAGCAAACCATGCGGCAAAAAGGACAGTCGGACAGCTGCGTTCCGCAGCGGGTACATTAGTGCCTTTACAAGCAAAAACATTTATTTTTGCTTTTCTGCACAGGTCGCACACGTCTTTCTCTTGAGACTTTTTGCATTGATAGGGATAGGTATTGGAACAACATTTATGATGTTGCAGACCTAAAGCATCGTTTTGCCTGCCTATTTGTGGTGCCAAAACCACTTTATTTAACACCTGAGACCTAACAATTTCTCTAGAATTAACATTTACTTAACATCATACTTATTAGACTTATGAACCGCGAGCTAACAACCTTGGCATACTCGGTGCATTTTAATGCGCATAAACGATTAGGTTCTCGTGTAACGACTGTGAATCTGAACAGGTGAGGTCACTGTTCAATATTTGTGGAGGCCCCTAGATTTTGTTAATCTCGATACTGGAGAGTCGCCCACAAACAAGCGTGAATGAACATTATCTTCGAGGGTGCCCGCATGAATGCGAGAAACCAGAGTTCCAGAATATCATGTCCATTCGCACACTATGAAAAATATTTCTCAGCAGGCAAACGTTCGTATTTAGTTTTCTGTACCTTGAAATTGTAAGAGATTTTAAGGATAATAAACTTGAACCGCAGAACAAGCTTCAGCACGTAAAGCTGCAGCGCATGAATAAATTTGTCCAGAAACAGGGGACACTGATTATGGCGCATCGTTATATTGCGGTAAGCTGTCCATAGGCCACTAGGGCAGGTGCTTCAATTTTAGGTTATGTTAGCCCCGGTGCATTCTGAAAATACAAGAAAGTCAACCTAGCTCATTATTGTTCTCGCTGTGAATGCGGTGCCTTGTCAGGTGAGTCAAGTATCGTCTGTACAGAAATTGCGACAACAGATCGCACCTGAAAATTATGGAAGCTGACCTGAATGATATATGTGTAAGTATCCGTTCAATTGTAGTCGGCAAATGCAGTGAATTTCTGTGCACGATATAATTATCCAATCATGGGGATAAACCTGTGCTATGTGATCATTATTTCCCTTTGTCGTCGTTTACGCTAGATTTCTCAGTGATAGCTCACATGCAGCCTTTTTTGCTGCGCACTCACCAAAAGACAGCTCTGGCACAATGATGTCTGTGGAGCCAAACGGGCTTCTCTTGGGCACAGAAAAGTGTACATCGCTGAGCTCCATACTCCGCACAGAGATGACTTCGAAGCAGGTCACACTATGCAGGCGAGCACCCATGTGTGGTCTCAACGGACCTCGGAAAGTGCTATCGATAAGCGACGCGATAACACGCGTTGTACAAATCGCGAAAATCAGCACAAGAACTCGCCTTGTTTACAGTACTCACCCGTATCAGCTTGCTGTCGCAGGTGCTCCTCTTTTTTACTTGCCGCGATCGTATTAGAGTCATTACATTGCGCTTGTGTTGGCATTCTAAAGTGTCATTGTGCTCACTTGTGTTGCCACTTTTTATTCTGGTTTCATTTTCCATATTTCTTCTCTCTCTTCCTTATTTATTTTTGTTTAGTTGTTTAAACTACATCGCGAGAAAAACCACGGAGACACGATTTGCCGTATGCAAACCAGTGTTAGAGGAATCCATGCATTTTTCCTCTGTTTATTTTACCTGCCGGACTGCAGTGTGTGCCGCGTAATATGAAGGCAAGCCAGCCCTCACCCTTAGCCACACAGAACACGGCAAAATCAACCATTTTGACGAAGAAAAAAACAACTGCCACCAATTTCAATGAGAGAGTGGGTGAGCACAAACGCACAAGGGTCACGCAGACGTTGTTTGCAAACTGATCCAACTTGCCGGAGCTTAACATTTTAGCCTGGGCGGTTTTGACACATCATGTGCCTCGCCGCGTGCACTTGGTGCCTCACACACGCTTTGAGTTCACATGTTACATTTGCGTTTTATTCTTTATTTTTAGTGCAGGGCCTTCCATATTTTGCGTGGAGCAAACATTCCTATAATGGCACGTGGCCACATACAGTTTTGCTGTAAATGTCCTGTATTAGGTTTCACGCATGGAGATATTTGAATGGTCAGGGGTAGCTTTGTTACCCCTGACCACGGAGCAGTCTAAACACCAATCAAAATCTATTTTAAAATACACATGACTTGAAGACCTGAATGCTTTTATTAGCAATGATAAAGAGTGCAAAAACGCTAAACATATCTTTTTGTGTCAACCCTAGATAAGAAATCGGTCAAGTTTCGAAACGTCGCTAGCGTATTAAAAAAAAAGGACTGGCTGGAGTCGCGCTGTTTTCTTTAAATCACGCAAAGAATATTACAAAATATCGGCATATACGTGTATTGTACGTTTTATCTTTAGCGGAGCGTTTCATGTGGCTGTACAAAACATCCTATAGTTGTTCTTTACAGTTTAATTTTTTCACCACAAGCGGAGCCATAGTAATCTCCAATGAACCATCACTAATATCGAGTGTGTTATCTTATTCATCAGACACTATCGAGTATACTTTGTTTAAACATTAGTTATGTCGAATTCACCCAGGTTATTCGTGACTTTGAAAAGAAGCGGAAGATGTAGCATTTCATGTAGCATTCCTTTCATTAAATCAAGTAGTTGGCAGTCGGCGCTGGTATTGTGTGAATTCTTGTTCATGTTTACTGTGTGTGTTTTTTAACTAGAAATCTGATGTGCTAGATGACGGTTCATGTAGGGTGGAAAGGAGAAAAAAGTAAAAGGACACGCTTGATCCTTTCGTCACACGAATCGGTATGACATTAAAGTAAAAATGGCCTTACAGCAGTAGTTTATAGTTCACGGTGCATTGATATAAGTCAGTCTCCGCACTGACTTTCACTGTTAGGCAGCTACAGCACCGTTTGTTGTGAATGCATCCACGATGATGCTCAGAGATTCATTTCCATCCCAGCGACAAACGTTCAGTACAATGGCTAAACAAACTCGTCTATTCATAGATGCTTGTGGTAGCTGTAGTAAATGTTTAGAGCAGAACCAGAAAAAATGATGTGACAGCCAAAAAGCGTTACTCATTGGACGCCGGACTTATGCTTAAGTGGCCTACTAGAAGTATTTTATACCTGGCGATAACTTTCTGTGCCAGCACAACTAAGGCTAGGAAAGCACAGCACCCCCTTTTTATTGCGTATGTTCATGCAGTCCGTGAGCGCTACATTTTATATCTACGTAGTACAAAGGAAAGCATTGAAATACGCGATATACATAATATGTTCAAGAATATTTTTATTGTTATTCAGAGAGCTCAACCCGTGCAGAATTTTTGTTTTTTACTGTTTCTTGTGTACACTAAGCTTTCCGTCGTTATCCTGCCCGGTAAACAACCATGGCACTACTCGGTTGCAGCATCCAAGCTTGTGAGTGGAAGGAAACTAGCAGAAACGAAGACAGCGGTGCTTCGAGAAGTATTTTGTTCTCCGCATACATGATCACTGGGGGAAAAAACGTTGTGTGCAAGCAGTGAGAGAGAATAAATTGAAAGGAGGGCAGGGTGGTCAGCCAGGATTGTAGCATCCAGTTTGCTCTATTACACTAAAAAGAAGGGGCAACGAGATGACAAGGAAAGAAGCACAAGTAGGTCTCCCTTTGCGCTAGCCACAGTATCCGGTGAATTTTCAGCTTTCAGCAACACTATAACTGCTTGAACGCGAAATTGCGATCGGAAAGTGTACGTAGAATCGAGGATCCTTTTTATAAACTGTGTAGCATACGAAGAGTTGAGTGTTAGGCGAGTTGGTGCTTTGACATAGAAACCACCTTGAGAGCGCAACAAAACACGACACACAGGAAGAGACAGACGAGAACAGGCGCAAACTGGTTTTATTCAAGAAATATCTAGATCTTTATATATCAACATCCTGCTCAGGAGCAACGAAACAACAACCAAGCGAATTTAAACACGCGAGAAATTATTCGGAATTCAGCATTACACAGAGCTATGGAGGTTTCATTTAAGCACTAGGCACCTGTTTTTTTTCATAAAATTTGCTTCTATAGCGTCGCTTACGTGGTCGGCATCTCGGTTGTCTGATATTGGTGATACAACCAATCTATAGATCCCGTATTGTACCCGTCGGCGTCTACGGCGGCAGCGGTACATGGCACTTTGCGATGACCCGCGATTTACAAGGATAAGAGGTTCGGCAGATCCTACGAGCTCTTGGGAACCACCGTAGATAGAAACACGAGGAGGATGGGTGTCCGCGTTGTAATTTTTTAATTGAACGACACGTTATAAAAGCATGCTAAATATATGTGTAAAGGTTGCACCTATCAACATATGGTAAACAGTCACAGACGTTTATACAACGAATAGTTCGCATTTGCACAACGATGCCAACATGAACATCAGTATTAGGAACATTAGAAGCAATGAGCTGACATGAAGCGCTCGTGCTCGCTAGGATGGTAGACACTGCTATATTAATCAACTTCAGTGGATGGCTCTTAACTGCAATAACATTAACCTGACGTACGTGACCGCTATGCGATAGGAGTACATATCAAAATGGGTTTCAGCAGAGAAAAGAGAAGTGAACTGGTGCATCCTATCGACGCCATTCTTAGCTCTCCAACAACCTTGCCCTGTTAATAAACATCCTTCCACTTTAGCCGTAATAGCTTTGTGGTGGAGGGGCTGTGTAATCCCCCAAGGCGACGGAGCTGCGGCCGCTAGGTCTTCGCCGATGCCAACACTTCGCTCGACTGCCTCCAACACTACCTGAGTTCACGATGTCGAACAACAGTGACCAAAAGTCATCTTCATCTCCTCCGGCATAAATTCCCGGTGCCGGGATGCGTCAGTTGAAGCCACGCCATTTCTCGGAGGAACACGGCGAGGACGTGGAAGTGTGGCTTGCACAATACAAGCGTGTGAGCAAGTGCAACGGCTCAAATGCCACGGCTCAGCCAGAGTATGTTGCTCTCTTCCTGACAGACACTGCCCTGGTGTCGTTCGAGAACCACAAAGAATCGTAACTTGGGATCACTTCACTACATAAATCACAGAGCGTTCGGGAGTTTCTCTGCGAAAAAAAAAAACAACGAGCCAAGCAGACAGTACTTCAGCGTGCTCAAGGGCAAGGGACTTTTACCACGTAAATAGAGAGGAATCTGAAGTTGTGTAAAACGGCGAATCCTCGTATGTCCGAAGAGGACGAAGTCGGGCACTTCCGAACGTTATTGCCGAGACCATTTCTAGCTACTTTATTGACGAAGAGAGTCTCGATTCGGTAGCTGACGTGCAGACGCATTGTCGCACATGTGAGACCTTCAAACTACGCCGTATCGCGCCAAATTTCGCCATGTTAGTGAATTCTGTGACAGATTCAGGCATTGAGGACAGCTACAATGTTCATTTGGACCTTGCGGTTACTGTGAGGCCAATGTTTCGCGAATAGCTTGAGTGACACAACAAATCAGTGAACGGCATGATGGCTGTACAGTTCGGTTGCGTTTTTATTCACTCACGAGCCTGCACCGGTGGCTTGGCTTCCTCGCTGTCGGCCACTTCAGGCGTTGCAAACAGTTAAAACGATCCCCTGTATCCGCACCATCGTACCTTTCTGGATTAACTTTTGCATGAACAACGCGCTTATCAGGGTACGACCACAAATCGGCACTTAGAAGATCGTGTCTACTACTCACAGCGTCCCAGTGCGGCTTATCCCGAAGTTCACAACGTCGGTCGCCCTTCACCTGTCTGCTACAGCTGTGGTGCCATAGGACACATCTCTAGTTTTTGTAAAGACAGATGCTTGATCTAGTTGGAGATTCGGAATCAACATATTTGCACAGAGCAAGACTACGAGTAGTAACGACGTAACGACAGAAGAAAAGATAAGGACAGAAAGAGCACTGACTTTAACTGAAATTTTATTAGCGAAAACACTCGAAATATACTCGTGACAGAACATCACCGCGCAATGCGCAACCTACTGTATCAAAGCAAGACAATCATCATCTCATTATATGGTTCTAACGCCACAACTCAGCACAATTTCATGATCTATTGTGTCGAAGCCAGAAACTCCATTTCTTTTTTAGTCAGAGCAAGCGAAAGGATGCTAATACATCGATCACCCAGTATTTAGATTTCATTGGCCTCCATAATCTCTCGTGTTAGCTGGTGACGGTGTTTGGCTACAACAGTGCCTTTTTGAATTCCGGTCTGCAACCACAATCTCTGCATTGAATGACCAAAGGACCTTGTGCAGCTGAATATACATTGTAATGATGCTTCTTATAACGTTCTTTACGCAGCGGCCCATTTACCCAACATATATCTTGCCGCATGAAAACGGGAGCAAATAAAAGACGGCTATCACACATGCTACGAATACCCTTTTATGTTTGATCGAGCAGCAGGTTCGTTGTGCGCATGGCGTATTCACCCGTTTGCAGAGTGCTGAAAGCTTTTCTGCGGCAGAAAAAACCACATTCTTGTCTACCTTATCACCATCTTTTTCAAATTGTGAGAAATCCTGTGTAAATAAGGAATCACAGCCAAGCGCTTTGAGCTATTAGCCACGCAGTTCACTGGTGCTTATCGTCCCTCTTTACCCCTTCTAAGCATCTTTTCCACCACCGAGACCAGCACACGAACGGGAAAACCAGCGCTGATCAGACGGGAATCCTGCTCAACGAAGCTTCTGGTTAACGAGAGGCCGCAAGACTTTCAGAAGGCATTTCTTGAACAATAATTTGCCACTCATTAAGGTTTTTAAATTTGAGATTTAACATCCCAAGTGATCACCTTTGCTGGAAATATGAGCCTAGACGAAGCAAACCTCTTCTACCGTACTTGTAGGCTCATTCAAAGCTCGTAGAGAGAGGGATTGCAAATATTGTTTAAGAAATGCCCTTTGAAAGCTTTTCGGCCGCTCGTTAATGAGCAGATTCATTGAGCTAGCTTCCCCTCTGATCAACGCTGGTTTCGGTAACGGAGAATATGCTTAGGAATATTAAACAGGGACAAGAATGCACCAGTGAACTGCGTGGCTAGTAGCTCAAAGCGCGTGGCTGTCATTCCTTATCTACATAGCAATTCTCACAATTTGAAAAAGCTAAGCGATACGGTAGATGTGAAGGTGGTTTTCTCTGCCCCGGAAAAGCTTTCAGCTTTCTGCAAACGGGTGAATAGGCAGTGCGCACAAAGAAGCTGCTGCTCAATCAAACATAAAAGGCTATTCGTAGTGTCATAGGCGTCATTTATTTGCTGCCGTTGTCACGCGGCAAAATATATGTTGGGCAAACGCGCCAGTGCCTGAATGAACGTTTGAAGTAGCATCATTACAATGTATACTCAGCTGTGCAAGGTCATTTGGGCATTCATTGCAGAGATTTTGGTTGCAGACCAGAATTCGAAAAGTGCACTGCTGTAGCCAAACACCGTCACCAGCTAACATGAGAGATTATGGAGGCCAATGAAATCTAAATACTGGGTGATCTATGTATTAGCATCCCTTCACTTGCCCCAACTAAAAGAAAAATCGAGTTTTGGGCTTCGACACAATAGATCATAAAATTGTGCTGAGTTGTTTTGTTATAACCAAATAAAGAGATGATGTTTTTCTTGCTTTGATACAGTAGGTTGCGCGATTGCACGGTGATGTTCTGTCACGAGTATATTTCCAGCGTTTGCGCTAATAAAATATCAGTTAATGTCAACGCTCTTTCTGTCCTTCTCTCTTCTTCTGCAGTTACGTCGTAACTACTCGTAGTTTTGTGCTGTGCGAATATGTAGTTTTTTTCGCCTTCGCCGCCAGACTAGATACAGCCCACCACCAACTTGGCCTAATTTTAAAGGCTTCAACGGTGATCATTGGCCGGCAGAGCATCGTGCAACAAACACTACAGACCCGCTACTCCGGCATTCTTCCTTCCGCCATTTTATTAGCATCAGACGCCACTAAACAGTCGCTTCCGCTGTTTACCATCACCACGGCGACGTTCTAGGCCACCATTTCCGTCAAGGAACTAGCCAGCGCATCGATAATTCGAGTAGTTGGTATTGGTTCATCTTTTAGCTGAATATGGGCGCGCACTCAGACAAGGATACTAGAACAGAAAATCGGACAGACAAAGAGCGCTCTTTTTCCGCCCAATTTCCTGTTCTAGTGCCCTTGTTTAAGTGCGCGCCCTTATTCAGGTAAAAGATAGCCGGTGCGTTCAATGGAGGTAAGGTCGCCGGCCGGTCTCCATCTCTGCAAACTTCTTCCTCTTATGATGATTCAAAATAAAGATTCAGTTTTAGTGTGCCTGCAACTGCGTTAGTGGATACTGGTTCTACGGTTTCTATCATGAGCGACACATTCAAATACAGGCTTGGTTGGAAGGTTGTGTTCCCGTGAAATAGTGGTGTGACATTTCTGTTAACTGTGGCACAGGCGAAATTACAGGAAATAACGCACTTCTGTCTGCGCTTGCTGAGACATCTTTACCGGAGAAATACTGCTTTGTCATGTCGAACGATTATATTTTAGTGTCATGGTATCTATCTCGTGTTTCTGTTATTCTTGCTGTTGCCAATCTTTCATCGTTGGACGTCCTAACTCAACCACTTGCAACGAGTTGCGCGAAGAAAAATGTACTTGTGCCACGTTCTCTCGTGACAATTGTTGATGGTGCCTCAAGCCTATAGGCTTTAACTTGTTCTTCGGTGCGTGCTGTTCTCCCGCGTGATATGAAGCTTGCCTAGTTCGCTAAAATCACGTACGGCCCTATCATCGTTTCAAGTGAGGAGCGGCTGTCTGAAACAAGCGACCCCCAAAGAAGCAGTTCTGAAGAACAGAACTTAAGATCGATCAGGAATTCGCTCCCCTCACATGAACGCCACGCTCTTGCACGAGTCCTTCTGACACATCTTTCGGTGGTCGATTTCATGTAAGGTGACATGGGGACTTCACTACTCCCTCTCGTGCTCATCCCACAATTGACAACGCATGTGCACATTCCGTTCATCAAAAACCTTGCCTTGTGTCATCGACAGAAAGGACAGTGATAGCTGAACAGTTCACTGATGTGTTATGGAAAGGTGTTGTCCAAGAGTAATCTAGTCCGTGGACAGCACTTGTAATCTTAGTAAGGAAAAAAGATGACTCATTGCGGTTATGCGTTGAATATAAAAAACTAAATGCGGTCACCAAAAGAATGTGCATCAGCTTCCTAGAATTGATAACGTCTTTACCTGCCTACATTCCGCTGCCTACTTTTCGTCACTGAACTTGCCATTAGAGTATTGCCCAACACATATGCACCCAAACGACGACGAGAAAACGGCATTCGTCACATCTGATGGCCTTTAGAAATTTATATTTTTGCCGTAAGGTCTTTGTGATGCGCCAACAAAGTTTGAACAATTTATGAACACAATACATCGATGACCTAAATGGTAACCTTTATTTTGATACCTAAATGATGTGGTGATTTTCAACAGGACACTGAAGCAGCATAGCAGACATATCACTCTTGTTTTGGACTGTATACAAACAACCGGCTTAATACTAAACGCTAAATAATGTCGTTTTTGTTAAACGAAGACATTAGTACTAGAACATCTCAATGACAAAAACGGCGTAAGGCAAGACCCACAAAAAATCGAGGTCATTAGCTGTTTCAAACTACCTAAATTGTTGAGAGAATCGAGGAACTTCTTGGGTCGATGCTCATCTTTTCATTGTTTTGTTCCGACGTTCACCGACCTGCTGCATCCTCTAACATGTCCTCTTCAAAAGGACGTCCCTTTAAAATGGACTTGAGCTTGCGGCGAGAAGAATCTACTAACATCGGGGCCCATACTACGTCACTTCGATGGATCCTTGCCTACAGAGGTGAACGCCTATTCTAGTGGCATTGGAATTAGTGCTGTATGAGGGCAGCGTGATCAAGAAGCTGAACACGTAGAGGCTTGTGACAGTCACTCTTTCAACAAAGCTGAGCGCAACTATACCGTGACAGAATAATAATGCTTGGTAGCTGTGTTCAGTCTACAAATTTCCACGTTATATCTATGGACGACCGTCCACTATCGTTACCGACCATCCAGTTTTTTGATGGCTGTTGAGTCTTCGTAACTCGGGTGGTCGACTGGCGCGTTGACCTCTTCAACTACGAGTTCATCATCTCGTTCAAGTATGGACGCCACCACGCAGCTGCCAACTGTCTCTTCCGCCTTCCTCTTAACACGATTCAGTGCGAAGAAGACAGTTTTCACTACTGTTTCACCGCTATTTCTTTCACATACCCAGATATAATTACTTTCAAGAAAGAAGGAAAGGGTAATATTAGTTTAAGGCCATTATTGTTGCGGCATCGCGTCTTCGAGCCACGGGCTGATTTTGTGTCGGTGATGGCTTTTTCTACAAGACAAATTATTCGGCTAAAAGCGGGCGCTTCCTTCAGGTCATACCGCACAGTTTACAATTTGGCATACTGAAAGCCATGAACGAAGATTTGACAGCTGGTCATCTGCGGTTCATTACAACTTTCAATAGAGCGCAAGATCAGTTTTACTGGCCCAAAATGCAGGACACATTCAAGCACTATGTTGCAAGTTGCGAGCAATTTCACACGCTACAAGCGCCCTTCAACTCCTCTGCCAGGTCTCTTTCATTCACTGTCACCTCCTCATTTACCATTTGATCAAGTTGTCATCAATACTTTGGGCCCGTTTTTAGCGTTTTCTAACAGCAATCAATGGGTCATAGCATACGTCGACCGTCTGACTTGTTACGCAGAAACTGCGGCCGTATCATCTTCGACAGCGGCGTGCGTGGCCGTGTTTTTGCTTAGGTTCATCATTCTTCGCCATGGCCCTCCGAGAGTGATCTTTAGTGATCATGGTCGTCAGTTTGTTGCGGTTGCCATCAAATAACTGCTTCTTCTTTGTAATTCGCAGTTCCACCATTCTTCCCCTTATCACCCTCAGACGAATGGGCTTGTAGTACGTGCGAACAGAGCTCTGAGTAACATGTTGACCATGTACGTATCATCTGACCACAAGCACTGACATACCATTCTCCACTATATCTATGCGTTTAACACGGTCAGACATGAGGAAACCTATTGCAGTCATCCCCCCCCCCCCTCTTTTGCGCGCGTTTACCGTTAAGCTGCATCGACCCTATTCTACCATTTGACTTCCATAGCGACTATTCTGTTTCCAAGACACTCTGCCTAGCCGAAGAAACCCGGCGTATTGCCCGTCTTTGTACTGTGGCTTCACAACACCAATTTAAGGAAAGCTATGGAGGCCAAAATCGGTCTGCCGTATACTAGAAAAGGAGACTTTGTGCAGTTGTACACTTCACAACGTAAACGGGGCCTATTCGAAAAGTTTTCACCAAAGCACTGTGGCCCATTCGTCATTGTTGTTCACTTGAGTGATTTGACATACGTGGTAGCACGGCTAACATCAGTTGGTCGTCGGTCAAACCGACCCTAGCTGGTACATGTCACTCTTCTTAAGTGGTTTGAATCTTAACATTCGGAGTGTTTCATACTCGCCCAGCGAGATTCCTCTAGAAGCGTGGCATTGCAACAGGTTTAAGACGTGAAAGGAGAAGAGCAGGAAGACGTGAACTGATTCAGCCTACCAACCCTTCGATCTTAACCGTATGAGTATGTAATGTTTGTAAATTTAGAAAGTCAGCACTGCAACCACAATTGACGTATCATGATCATCGCGGTCTAT
The DNA here is from genome assembly GCA_013436015.1 of Rhipicephalus annulatus. NCBI lineage: Eukaryota > Metazoa > Arthropoda > Arachnida > Ixodida > Ixodidae > Rhipicephalus > Rhipicephalus annulatus. The sequence goes on along the minus strand of WOVY01012012.1, from coordinate 269,870 downwards.
TTGAAAAGTAGTTCTAGGACCTGGGGTGGTTCTCTTGCAGAATACTTGAATACCACGCATAATGCTGCGGCTCGACATGGGACCCTGTAAGCATTCTTTGCATTCTGCGCTCAATGCTCCACCAACTGAGCTACCATCCTACCCTGGTGCGGAAAAAATTGAAGTATTAAAGATGACACCTGGACAGAGCGCACCCAGCAGTCCGTGCTTCTTGAGTGGCAGTACCATGGTGGCTATCCTTCAGTTCACTGAATCACCCACATTTATTCCACACATATACCCTATGAGTCGGAGGAAGGGTAGCTCAGTTGGTGGAGCATTGGAGGCATTAATCAAAGATCGCCGGTTTGGTCCCAACCCAGGGCAAGTTATCCTTTCGTAAACTTTTTCTTTGTCACATTTACATTACAATTACTTTTAATAACAACCGCTATACATTCATTTTCATGATTTTCTGTTAAATGTTATTCCTATTGTGTCTAACAAGGGAAGCGAGCCCTCAGATGTACACTTCTTTCCTTCGTTCATAGTGGCGTACTCGTTCTAGAAGGTTTTGTGCCTTCATGTCGCATGCGAGGTATTACTGGTCAGCTGCCAGCTCATAATAAGTTCACATGCTACGTTACGCCAATCAGGCAGATAGTGTTCCACACTCGCCGTCATTGCTACCGGTGGTGCTGACCGACACTCCAACATTTATGGTACGCATTCCCTCCTCATGTTTTGTTATCGTCCAGTTTTAGTGTTTATGATACTCAGTGAAAACCACGCCTGGAGTGTTCGAGAAGCTTCGGGACTAAAGCAGATCACTTACTTCCTACGAACCTACGTAGAACACTTACGAACCTAAGTTGCCACTAAAAATATTGCTAGATTATATTGTCACGGGGTCGTGACGTGGCCGAAGACAGGAGACTTCGTGTTGGGATTTAACTGTTTATTAGGGCGAACCTGTGCCCGGTAAACGGAAAGTCCAATTACAGCAGCAGTCTCGCACAGATAGCAGTCTCGGACTGATAGCGGCGAACGGAGCGTTGGCCTTCGATCAACAACTGACAAGCGGCGAAGCGCGTCGGCATTTATACTCTTGCCGTCGAATGTTCTAGCGTTATCGCTGGCGGTGGCGTAGGTTCCAGAACAATCTGTACCGTTCGCACAGTGGGCGTGATCTTATCGAAATGATCTACTACAGTCCGGAACCTTGAGGCTGTGCCAAAGGCATCCACTTGAGGCTGTGCCGAAGGCAACAGCTTGCGCAGCTCTTCCCGCACGATCGCTCGGATCGTTTCACGCAGGTCTCCTGAGTTACTGGCTTGAGCAGCAGCGCAGTCTGCAGTCAGGTGACGATTATACTGTCTGGTGCGCATGTCCAGGGTCTTTTCGATAGTGGTCGCTTCGGCTACAAATTCTTGAACGGTTTTCGGTGGGTTTCTCATCAGTCCCGCGAAGAGCTCCTGTTTGACCCCTCGCATGAGGAAACGAACTTTTTTCTCCTCAGGCATGTCTGGGTCAGCGTGACGGAACAGTCGGGTCATTTCTTTTGTGAAAATGGCGACATTTTCGTTTGGTAGTTGAACCCGGGTCTCTAATAAAGCAGCGGCCCTCTCTTTGCGAGCGACGCTCGCGAACGTTTGCAGGAATGCGCCGCAGAAAACATCCCACGTTCGGAGCGTGGACTCTCGATTTTCGAGCCAGGTCCTTGCGGTGTCTTCCAAATAGAAGAACACACGACGCAGCTTTTCGTCATGGTCCCAGTGGTTGAGGGCGGCCACACGGTCGTATGTTTCTAGCCAGGACTCCTGGTCTTCGAACGATGACCCATGGAAAATTGGTAGTTCCCTGGGTTGATGCATGACCATCGTGGGCTGGGACGCTGCGGTTGTCATTGTGGCTGCAGTCGCGGTCATGGCCTTGGTATTCCGCGCCTTGTCTTGTAGAAGCCCGTACTCCGGTGGTAGCCCTTGCTGTCGGCGGCTTGTTCGCTGCTACCGGTTGGCGTCGGTGTCTTCTCCGCGACGTGGGCTGGGTTCACGGCTTGACGGGGGCGTCCGGTACATGAACGAAGCAGCACCTCCTCCAGATGTCACGGGGTCGTGACGTGGCCGAAGACAGGAGGCTTCGTGTTGGGATTTAACTGTTTATTAGGGCGAACCTGTGCCCGGTAAAAGGAAAGTCCAATTACAGCAGCAGTCTCGCACAGATAGCAGTCTCGGACTGATAGCGGCGAACGGAGCGTCGGCCTTCGATTAACAACTGACAAGCGGCGAAGCGCGTCGGCATTTATACTCTTGCCGTCGAATGTTCTAGCGTTATCGCTGGCGGTGGCGTAGGTTCCAGAACAATCTGTACCGTTCGCACAGTGGGCGTGATCTTATCGAAATGATCTACTACAGTCCGGAACCTTCTAGAAAACTGCAGGCGCGGTTTGCGCTGAGAATCGTGTGGTGTTTTGGGACGATAACAAAAACTGGGGAAATGGAACGTGGCATTGCCCCCCTCTGAAAAAAGGCATCGCCACGATGCTTTAACTAAAGATGAAAGTACAATAATAATGCAAAAAAGTAAAATGAATAAATTACAATACAACAATAATACAAAAAAACACTAGTTCAGTTTGTTAACGCGCATGAAACGGCTTGAGGCGCGCGACATGGACGACTTCAGGTCGCGATCGGCGTCGTTGAGAGCTCATGATGCCATCGGGGACAACCTCGTAATCAAGTGGGCCGAGACGTCGAACCACCCTGTATGGTCCGAAGTACCGTCGCAGAAGCTTTTCACTTAGTCCACGTCGGCGTATCGGCGTCCACACCCAAACACGTTCACCGGGCTGGTATTCCACGAAGCGTCGTCGAAGGTTGTAACGGTGGCTGTCGGTCGTCTGTTGATTCTTGATACGGAGACGCGCAAATTGTCGGGCTTCTTCGGCGCGTTGAAGGTACTCGCTCACATCGAGGTTTTCTTCGTCGGTGACGTTGGGTAACATGGCATCGAGCGTCGTTGCCGGGCTCCTTCCGTAGACCAATTTGTATGGAGATATCTGCGTCGTCTCCTGCACCGCCGTGTTGTATGCGAAGGTCACATACGGAAGAATGGCGTCCCACGTCTTGTGTTCGACATCGACGTACATTGACAGCATGTCGGCGATCGTCTTGTTAAGCCGCTCGGTGAGGCCGTTGGTCTGTGGGTGGTACGCTGTCGTCCGGCGGTGGTTTGTTTGGCTGTATGCCAAGATCGCTTGAGTTGAATCGGCAGTGAATGCCGTTCCTCTGTCGGTGATAAGGACCTCCGGTGCGCCTTGACGTAGGACGATATTTTCGACGAAGAATTTAGCTACCTCGGGTGCATTGCCTTTTGGCAGGGCTTTTGTCTCGGCGTAGCGGGTGAGGTAGTCGGTAGCTACCACGATCCACTTGTTTCTGAAAGCCGACGTCGGGAACGGCCCCAGTAGGTCCATACCAATCTGCTGGAAAGGTCGGCAAGCTGGATCAATTGGCTGCAGAAGTCCCGCTGGCCTTGTCGGCGGTGTCTTGCGTCGCTGACAGTCCCGGCATGTTCTCACATAACGAGTGACGTCGGTGGTAAGACGTGGCCAGTAGTACCTTTCTTGTATCCTCGCGAGCGTGCGAGAAACACCGAGGTGCCCTGCCGTCGGCCCGTCGTGAAGGGCCTGCAGGAGTTCTGGTCGCAGAGCTGAAGGCACCACAAGGAGGTACTTAGCTCGAAGCGGTGAAAAGTTTTTCTTTTGTAGAAGACCGTTTCGTAGAAAGAATGACGCAAGTGCGCGCTTGAATACCTTCGGTACTTCGGCGGTCCTGCCTTCGAGGTATTCTATTAGGCCTTAAGTTCCGGGTCGGCCCGCTGTTGTTCAGCGAAGTCGTCGGTAGTTATCGTTCCCAAGAAGTAGTCGTCATCCGGGTCGTCGGGTAGCGGTTTGTCGACAGGCGCACGAGAGAGACAGTCGGCGTCGGAGTGTTTTTTGCCGAACTTGTAAATGATAGTAATATCATATTCTTGAAGTGTCAGGCTCCATCGTGCGAAGCGACCTGAAGGGTCCTTCAAGGTGGCTAGCCAACACAATGCGTGGTGGTCGCTCACAACTTTGAAGGGCCTGCCGTAGAGGTAGGGGCGAAATTTCGACGTAGCCCAGATGATGGCGAGGCACTCCTTTTCTGTTGTGGAATAATTTGCTTCTGCTTTGGATAGCAATCGGCTGGCGTAACTAATAACCCTTTCAAGTCCGTCAGCCCTCTGCACAAGAACGGCGCCAAGACCTACGCTGCTTGCGTCAGTATGTATTTCTGTCTCGGCGAATTCGTTGAAATGGGCAAGTAACGGAGGCGTCTGGAGGCGATGTTTAAGCTCCTGGAAAGCGTGTTTCTGCGGCGTTTCCCACTTAAACTCCACGTCAGCCTTGGTAAGGTTAGTGAGAGGATCGGTGATGCGGGCGAAGTTTTTCACGAACCGCCTATAATAGGCACACAGGCCCAGAAATCGGCGCACGGCTTTCTTGTCAGTGGGCGGCGGGAAGTCGGCGATGGCGGCTGTTTTCCGTGGATCGGGACGAACTCCAGACTTGCTGATAACGTGCCTCAGAAACAAGAGCTCCTCATACGCAAATCTGCACTTTTCTGGCTTCAGTGTGAGTCCGGAAGTCTTGATGGGTTGAAGTAGAGCTTCAAGGCGCCGAAGATGTTCGTCGAAACTCGAGGAAAACACGACGACGTCGTCCAAGTACACAAGGCAAGTCTGCCACTTCAATCCTGCCAGTACTGTATCCATAACGCGTTGAAACGTTGCAGGAGCTGAGCAAAAGCCGAAGGGCATTTAAACTCCAAGAGGCCGTCCGGTGTTATAAACGCCGTCTTCTCTCGGTCTCTTTCGTCGACTTCGATTTGCCAATAGCCAGTCTTTAGGTCCATTGACGAAAAGTACCTGGCGTTATGGAGCCGGTCAAGTGCGTCGTCTATTCGTGGGAGTGGATACACGTCCTTTCTTGTGATTTTGTTCAGGCGGCGATAATCGACGCAGAAACGTAGGGTCCCATCCTTTTTCTTCACTAACACCACGGGGGATGCCCATGGACTTTTGGACGGCTGGATAATGTCATCCCGCAGCATTTCATTAACTTGTCTCTTCATGGCCTCACGTTCTCGCGTCTAAACCCTGTACGGACTCTGACGGAGTGGTCTGGCATTTTCTTCGGTTATGATGCGATGTTTCGTGATTGGGGTCTGCCGAATTTTCGACGACGACGAAAAGCAATCTTCGTATTGCAGGAGCAGGGCCTTGAGCTGTTCTTGCTTATCGTTCGGAAGTCTGGGATTGACGTCGAAAGCTTTGGGAGGGGCTTGGTTCCTCTGAGCAGCTTCCGCAGAATCGGCGAGGGCGAAAGCACTGGTGGCTTCGACAATTTCTTCGATGTATGCGACCGTTGTTCCTTTGTTCACATGTTTGTACTCATTGCTGAAATTCGTGAGCATAACCGTTGCTTTGCCTCCCCGCAGCTCTGCAATTCCTCTTGCGACGCAATATTTCGGGTGACCAACAAATGCTGACTGCCTTCAATAACGCCTTCCAAGTCAGGTGATTTAGGAGCGCCGACTGAAATAATGACGCTTGAGCGAGGCGGAATGGTGACTTGTTCTTCCAGCACACTCAAGGCATGGTGTTCTGACGGCGTGCGCGGCGGTAGTGCTTCTTCTGTGGATAACGTTATCGACTTTGTTTTTAGGTTGATGACAGCACCATGGAGGCATAAGAAGTCCATGCCAAGGATGACATCTCTTGAGCAACGCTGTAGGACTACGAAGTCTGTAGGATAAATACAGCCGTTAATGGTGACTCTCGCTGTGCAGATTCCTGCAGGCGTTACGAGATGGCCTCCGGCTGTGCGGATTTTGGGGCCTTTCCAAGCTGTCCTAACTTTCTTTAACTTCGCGGCAAACGACCCACTGATGACATAATAGTCGGCTCCAGTATCGACGAGAGCGGTCACACTGTGGCCGTCGATAAGAACGTCGCGGTCGCTAGTTCGCCGTCTCGCATTACAGTTAGGGCGTGGCGTCGGGTCACGGCTGCGTCGGCTTGTTCCGCTGCTTCCATGTTGCGTCGTCAGGCCACCTTCGGTAAGTGCGCTTTCGCCGTCAGGGCTTTGCCTGGTTGGCGTTGTGTTCGGAAAGCTGCGTCGCGGCGTCGTCGTCGTCGGAGGATCTTCGGTAGTTCGTCGCACAGCAACCGCACCTCCACCGGTTGCTGCCCTTAGTTTCCCGGATACGGGCTAGGAGACCGGCCCCGCGTTGGGCCAGAGTACTGCCGGTGGTGCGGTGACGTGCGGCGGCTGGGCGACGGCGAACGCGAAGGGCTTCGTGTTGTCCATCGAGTTCCTGTCAGGTAGTCGGCGATGTCACGTGGTCGTTCTCCAGGCTGTGGACGCGGTGCATTGACGGCGAAGCCACGCAGTCCCATCTGTCAGTACTGGCAACGGCGGTATGTGTGTCCGGCCTCGCCGCAGTGGTAGCAGAGCGGGCGATGGTCAGGGGTGCGCCAGACGTCAGTCTTCCTCGGTGCACTGCGCTGGGCCGCTGGCGAACGGTATGACGTCGGTGGGGTGGTGGCGGCGGTGGCGTCTGTCGACGGAAGTGCGATGGGGCGGCGTTTTGGCGTGGACGGGGAGGAGCGTTGTGGCGCAGTGCAGCGGCGTAGCTCATAGCTTCTGGCTCGGGCAGCGGTGCGTGGGGAATTTGAAGCGATTGCCGAACATCTTCTCGCACAATGTCGGCGATTGAATCCACTTGAGGCTGTGCCGAAGGCAACAGCTTGCGCAGCTCTTCCCGCACGATCGCTCGGATCGTTTCACGCAGGTCTCCTGAGTTACTGGCTTGAGCAGCAGCGCAGTCTGCAGTCAGGTGACGATTATACTGTCTGGTGCGCATGTCCAGGGTCTTTTCGATAGTGGTCGCTTCGGCTACAAATTCTTGAACGGTTTTCGGTGGGTTTCTCATCAGTCCCGCGAAGAGCTCCTGTTTGACCCCTCGCATGAGGAAACGAACTTTTTTCTCCTCAGGCATGTCTGGGTCAGCGTGACGGAACAGTCGGGTCATTTCTTTTGTGAAAATGGCGACATTTTCGTTTGGTAGTTGAACCCGGGTCTCTAATAAAGCAGCGGCCCTCTCTTTGCGAGCGACGCTCGCGAACGTTTGCAGGAATGCGCCGCAGAAAACATCCCACGTTCGGAGCGTGGACTCTCGATTTTCGAGCCAGGTCCTTGCGGTGTCTTCCAAATAGAAGAACACACGACGCAGCTTTTCGTCATGGTCCCAGTGGTTGAGGGCGGCCACACGGTCGTATGTTTCTAGCCAGGACTCCGGGTCTTCGAACGATGACCCATGGAAAATTGGTAGTTCCCTGGGTTGATGCATGACCATCGTGGGCTGGGACGCTGCGGTTGTCATTGTGGCTGCAGTCGCGGTCATGGCCTTGGTATTCCGCGCCTTGTCTTGTAGAAGCCCGTACTCCGGTGGTAGCCCTTGCTGTCGGCGGCTTGTTCGCTGCTACCGGTTGGCGTCGGTGTCTTCTCCGCGACGTGGGCTGGGTTCACGGCTTGACGGGGGCGTCCGGTACATGAACGAAGCAGCACCTCCTCCAGATGTCACGGGGTCGTGACGTGGCCGAAGACAGGAGGCTTCGTGTTGGGATTTAACTGTTTATTAGGGCGAACCTGTGCCCGGTAAAAGGAAAGTCCAATTACAGCAGCAGTCTCGCACAGATAGCAGTCTCGGACTGATAGCGGCGAACGGAGCGTCGGCCTTCGATTAACAACTGACAAGCGGCGAAGCGCGTCGGCATTTATACTCTTGCCGTCGAATGTTCTAGCGTTATCGCTGGCGGTGGCGTAGGTTCCAGAACAATCTGTACCGTTCGCACAGTGGGCGTGATCTTATCGAAATGATCTACTACAGTCCGGAACCTTCTAGAAAACTGCAGGCGCGGTTTGCGCTGAGAATCGTGTGGTGTTTTGGGACGATAACAAAAACTGGGGAAATGGAACGTGGCATTATGATGGTACGTATATAAATAATGACGTACGTCACCATTTGCCAGTTGATCGACGGCTGACGCTCTGTGCGCCGCTATCAGTAACAGTGGACAGCGCTGTTCTCTGGCCTACAGTTTACGGGCCGCAAGTTTCATCTTGTATTTACAGTCTGCTTCCTTCATCCACGACACGACCCCTTGACAGTATATACCTCAACCTATAGAATAGATGTAGGTATAGCCGCCGTGGTAGCTTAACTCAGTCGGTAGCGCATCGGACGCGTTATTTGGAGGTAGAAGGTTTGGTCCCAGCCCACGGAGAGTTATCTTTTCATCCACATTTCATTATTCACAATTACGATAAAATTACTGCTATTATTATCTCCTATATATTCCTTGTCACGGATGCCTGTTAGAATTATTAGTATTGTATCTAGCAAAAAAAGCAAGTCCTTAGACGTACACCTTTTCCTTTCGTTTAAAAGGCAGTGACATCAACTTGACGCGCATGTAGTGTTTTTTTTGTGTGTCAATGCGTAGTCATCAATCCCCTAGGAATGTTCTGGTAATAAAAATGCAATACAGGGCCGATTTTTATATATGTAGATAGAAAAAAGATAATGTGCTGCAGTGATTCACAACTTTAGCGAGAGGAGCCGAATGCGAGCTGTTGGCCCTAGTACTGTGATTTCTGTTTCGGTTTCTGCCGCCCGCTTTCCTTATTAATAGACCTGCTGTGCAAGTACTACTAACGCCAATAAACCCCGTTGTGGAGTGGTGGAGGTGCTGGGTAACTGAACATGACATTGCGCAACAGGAAACTACCCGCCATCTCAGAAATGGCTGACGAAAACAAACAGCGAGGTACGACTCAGCTTCCTATGGTTATCGTTCTCACTGTGCTACGCATGCACGATCCTTCTTTTTTCAATGGTACTGATGAAATACGTTGAAGATTGATTCACATCAAAAATAGCGCCAACGTGTGAATCTTTTCGTACCGACTCGCCCAATCAACCACGTTAGCTACGTTGAAGATTGACTGTCGACATTAAAGAAGGTAGGCGCAAACAACAAGTGGGACGACCCTTCGAAGCTGCATTATGTACCCTTCTACCTGGAAGGGGTAGCGAGTCTCTGGTGTAACAACCACAATTCGCAGATCGCGACTTCCCGTGATTTTATGGCGTGCATTGCCGATGTGTTCCGTCGTCCCGAGGTACGAAAGCTTTATGCTGAACAGCACCTACTGGAACACGGAAAGTTTCAGAGGGAAGGCTTCACAAGTAACATCGAGGATGTGCTCGACTTGTTCAAGTGCCTTGAGTCTTCAATAAAAGAAGCAGACAAGGTCAAACGCATCTTGAAGGGGATAGACGACGACGCCTTCCAGATGCTTCTGGCGAAGGGCCCTCGGACTGTGTTCGAACTCACCACTTTTTGCCAAAGTTTTGAGAGGTTGCGTAAAGAAAGGGTCTTGACACGGTGGTGAGCGGCTAGGGCGAAACTCTCGATGCGTGGACCTTCGGTGGAGACCACAAGTCGCTAATGTCGCAAATCAAATGATATATGCGTATGGAGGTGGCCCGAGAACTTTCGTACCTGTCCTATCTACCGGCTACGGAACCCACTGCTGAGTGTCTCGCAACCGCCATCAGGCAGGTAATATAGGTGCAGGACTGAGGCACTGCCATCTGCCTATCCGGCAACACCTGTCACTGCGCCATTGGCTTACGCTGCTCTTGCTGCTACTCCGCCACGACCTCTTCTTGTGTCGACTCCCCAGCCTTTAGAGTACCAACGACGTCAATTTCAGCAACACGGCAGCGCTGTAATGCAAACCCTCGGAGCACAGTTGACAATTACCCGATCTGCTACGCATCCGGATATCTAGGTCACGTCGCACGTTTCTATCGCCGGTGCTTTACAGCGGTCCCGCTGCACCAAAATACGCTGACTACTCTTCCCGGCACCGTACAACGCACGACGAAAACTGTTTTGTCAATGAGACCGACCATCTGTGGAATGCGACCCGTCACCAACCGAACTAGACCACAACTCCGCCACCGACTACCAACGGTTCGGTCTCCATCGCTGATCGTCACCACGCCGCTACCATTCTTCATCCCCTCTGCATCGCCGATTGAACCCCGTGTAGACGCAAAACTGACTGCCACCGCTCCGGAGGCACCAGCTGCGAGATCGTCACTTTGTAGAAGTCCTCGCCCGCCCACCGCAAACGTTCTGGAAGTGTTGAAGGTCTACGAACTCTTGCGCTTTTTGACACCAATGCCGCTGTATCTGTGATAAGCCGAAAACTCTGCCGTTCTATACAAAAAGTTATAACGCACCTTCTGACGTTTTGCTAAATATCTCAAGCACGCAACCAATTTGACCAGTAGGATCATGTACGGCAAAAGTAAATATTCAGGACGTCTTGTGCCACATCGAGTTCCTTGGGTGAACCAGTTGTTCTCACGACGTGATACATAGATAGGATTTGTTGTCGCGCCACCACGCCGTGATTGAGTGCACTCGCGCTCAGGCGGAATTTCCGAGTTTTCTGATGGCCCATCTACCGAATATGAGCGCACTAACATTCGCAAGCTTCTTAGTGCTTCCAACATTGATGTTCCCTCTCTTAGTGCCATCATTGTCTACGTCAATCGCACTGAATTTTCTGGCTCTACCAGACAAATGACAAGGTATCCAGCGGGTCTAAAAACTGGCTATTCTCCTTGTCCTTCCGCTTGAACTTTCTTCTTACTCCTGGCTCTACCGCTGTGTTCTCGCCATCTGACGCTTTCAGTCGCCGGCTTGGTACATCTCTGCAATACACCGTTCTGCCACCTCACAATATGCTTCCACAATGGTCGTCAGCAGTCCCAGCTCATGCCGTATCACCTTATGCGCTCACGAAACTCTTGTCTATGTTTTACCAGTTATGATGACGTTATTGTTCCTACTGAGTCCGCTGATCCCAGCCAGCAACTTCTACAGAACGTTTTTGCTCCTCTTTTTTACGTCGGAATCACGACTCCTTGGATATCTTCACTCGCTTAATGAAAAAGCAAGCTCCCTCTGGACTAACGGCACAAGCTAATAGTCATTCTTCATGAATTTCGATATTCATTTTACTTTCCTAAAAATGCACTGAGTCAAACTAACACCGTAGCTTGCACAATCCACACTACAACGCACGCTCCTTTGCGGCACCGCCGCTTCCGCGTATCACTCAAGGAACGATGTGTAATTGCAGATCAGATGGACGATATGCATTATCGCGGTGTCATCAAGCCATCTTCTAGCCCCTTGTCTTCACCAGTTGTGCTAGAGAAGGAAAAAGATGGTTCGATTAGATTTTGTGTGGGCTACCAGCAACTGAAAAAATTAAACGGGATGACGTATTCCTTCCCCTAATCGATGACGCTATCGATTTTCTACGAGGTGCAGAATTTTTTTCTTCGCTAGACTTACGGTCAGGTTGCTACCAGGTTCTGATGGCAGATTGTGACCTTCCCAAAACATCGTTGGTTAAGCCAGATGGCCATTTAATTCACGGTTATGCCATTCGGTCGGTGCAATGCATCTGCATCGTTTCAACAAACAAATGGAGTGGGTCCGGCAGCACGCTAGCGATGGCCCGTGCTAACGTTCCTCGCTTCTTCTTGGTGCAGTTTCTCGGACTCTGGAGTTTGCAGCTACTGGAGCCTTCCGGCCCCCGTACCCCGTTCCCACCATCTGCTGATAGGCCATGGCCGGACGCGACGCCTCTGCAGCCTGAGTATCATGCGGTGGGACTGTTTTGGTCCTCAAATCAACCTGTCTTCGGAGCATCTCGGTCTGCGCACTCCGTGCCCGGCCGTCGACCGTATCAACAAGCATCGTGGCTTTCAGTCGGCCATTTGAACACCGGAACCGCCCCTACACATTCCACGCATGCGTGCGATTTGGTTAAAAAGCAAGCTCGGAGCAACACTCCTTTCAGTGGGTCCGGCAGCACGCTAGCGATGGCCCGTGCTAACGTTCCTCGCTTCTTCTTGGTGCAGGTAATGAACTCTTATTGCCTTTACGCAAAACCAACTAGTCACCGAGCACTCCTGGTGCTGCCGGGCCCACGGCGTTTTTGTTCCATTGTGAGTGATTGTTCTAATATGTTACTAAGCCTTGTCTTGCTAGCTGGTGATGTTGAACCTAATCCCGGCCCCGACAAAGAAATTCTGAAAGTTTTGAATGAACTGCAATCCGGGCAGACGGTGATGCTGGCGCAGCTAAAGTCGATTGAAAAGAAATTGGCTGATCATGATAAAACTTTCAGTGAAATTAAAGCACGGCTTGACAAAATCGAGACATCTTGTGCTAGTATCGACGACATGCAGGCTGAATTAGTTAAAGTGCATGAGACATGTACCGAAAATACGGCACAGATAAATGCGCTGTCTACCCGGATGAATGAGGCTGAAAATACATCTAGAAGAAATAACCTTGTTTTCTATGGCATAGAAGATAAACCTAAGGAAACATGGCTTGATTCCGAAAAAATTGTCATCGAGCATTGTAAACAAATCCTAGACATACAAGTAGAACCACGCGATATCGAGCGTGCACACCGCATCGGGTCTTACCAAACTGGGAAACGCAGGCCTATAATCGTGAAATTTGCTCACTTTAAAGATACAGAGCGTATCTTGTCTTCGGGGCGCAAATTCAAAGATACAGGCTATGCCGTCGCGCAAGACCTCTCCCCCAGCACGCTCCTTGCCCATAAACGCCTCTCCGAGTTTGGAAGGGCCCAGAACATGCGATACAGGTTACGTCATGAAAAGCTTATCACGAATGATAAAACCTACCATTACGACCACATTACTAAAAGGGTAGTTGAAGAACGCCAATAGCCATCATTGAGATCTCGAAATAAACCTTCAGGGAATCAGCCCCCCTCATTTTTACTGGCTAACATTCGTAGTGTAATCCCCAAACGCGATGCACTGTGCAGCTTAATAGGCTCATCTTCATGCGATGTCTTACTATTAACAGAAACGTGGCTTAACACATCCGTCGATAATTCCGATATTCTCCCCTTTCTTTCACACTTTGACATATTCCGGAAAGATAGAGCCGATTACTCGCGCGGTGGCGGTGTATTATTGCCACTAACCGGAATCTGCATTGTTCACATATAAACCTTCCTTCACCATTGGAAATGGTTTGGCTTCGATGCACAGCCACACACCCGCACATCCTCATTGGTGTCTACTATCGGCCCCCTAATTCCGACAGTTCATTCACGCCTTTATTTCATGAAGGTTTAAACACATAATAAACAAGTACCCTAATAGCCCTGTCCTTTTGTTCGGCGATTTTAATTTTCCCTCCATTGACTGGTCTGACCCCGCTTCTTCACTATCTAACAGCAGCTCGGCAATCGATTTCCTAAACACATGCATAACATTCGGCTTAACGCAGCTCGTCACTGAACCCACGCGCATCACTGATCACTCGTCCAACGTTTTGGACCTTGTGTTAACAACGCATCCTGATAACTTCACGCCTATCACCCTTTTGCGCGGCTTGAGTGATCATCTAGCAGTGCATGCCTCGTTTTATTGCAACGTACTAAAGAAACAAAAAAATCGAAAAACACTTACCCTCTACGATAAAGGAGACTACGTTAGCATAAACCGAGAATTACCAGAATACTTTGACACTTTTTCCGCTAATTTCCCGCTAAATTCTCTCGAGTCGAATTGGTTGCTTCTCAAAGCAGAGATGCATCGTCTTATACGTATTTATATTTCTACCATTACAATAACAGAGAAAATGAATTCCCCATGGTTCAATGTATCCCTCAAGCGACTAAATAATAAGAAAAAACGCCTATTTAGAGCTGCCAAACGAGCTAACTGTGCTTCCACATGGCAGAATTATTACGCAGTGGAGAAAGAGTATTATAAACTAACCATCGAAACTAAGCAAAAGTTCTATTCTAACACCCTACCAGCTATGCTGCAAAATAACCCGAAGCGATTTTGGAAAACAATCCCTCTCAATGTAGTGAGATTTCGCTTAATAATAGCTTTGGCCTTCCTATTCCTGAGAATGAAATTGCTGATTCTCTTAACACAGTATTTAGTTCTGTTTTTACTAATGAGCCACCCGACAGTTTACCCGATCTTCTATTTTCCGCATATCCGCTGATGCAAAACATCACATTTGATTCATACGGCATAGTCAAAGTCATTGAATCATTGAATAACTCATCATCCACGGCAGTAGACGGCATCAATGCTAAAGTGCTAAAAAATACTAAACATGTGTGTAGCCGGTTTTTGTCGCTCATATTTCAGGAATCACTCGACAGCGGTTCAGTTCCACATGACTGGCAGGTGGGCAAGGTCATCCCGGTCTTCAAGAAAGGAAGCCGAGCATCGCCGAGTAACTACCGTCCGATTTCTATAACAAGCGTCTCTTGTAAAGTAATGGAGCATATCATATACTCGCATATTGCAAACTTCTTAACATCTGTAAATTTCTTTCACCCAAGTCAGCATGGTTTTCGCAAACATTACTCCTGTGACACTCAACTTGCTCTTTTTCTGCATGATCTACACGTAAACCTAGACCGTAACATTCCGACTGACACAATATTCTTAGACTTCGAAAAGGCATTCGACAAGGTCCCCCATGGTCGTCTTTTATTAAAATTATCCCGTCTTAACATCAACCCTTGTGTTTTAAACTGGATACGAGGATTTTTAACCAACCGTCAGCAATTTGTTTATGCTAATTCACGCTCTTCATCTCTAACACCCGTTCTTTCAGGCGTACCGCAAGGTACCGTACTTGGTCCCCTTCTCTTCTTGATATACATTAATGACCTCCCCTGTAATATTTCTTCTCACATCCGTCTATTCGCAGATGATTGTGTTGTTTACCGCGCAATTAATAACCCTTCTGATCATTCCATGCTACAATGTGACCTCACCCGCATACAAAACTGGTGTAACACTTGGCTCATGTCCTTGAATGTAACTAAAACTGTGTTAATGTCTATTCACCGTCGTCAACATCACGTTGTTTATAACTACAGCATCAATAACAACCAGATTACTACAGTCGATTCATTTAAATATCTTGGTGTGTACATCTCGCGTGACTCAACTTGGACCTGTCATATTAACCACATAATCAATTCTGCTAATCGTACTCTAGGGTATATACGCCGTAACCTTTCGCTCGCCCCTCCTTCCATTAAAAAAGTTGCCTTCGAAACCTTTGTCCGGCCAAAGCTAGAATATGCTAACGCGATTTTGACCCTCACCACATTAACCTCACTTACGCCCTCGAATCTGTTCAGAATCGTGCGGCGCGGTTTATATTGTCTAACTATTCATACACACCAAGCATCTCGGCACTAAAAGCAGAGATTAACTTATCCGATCTGGCTAAGCGCCGCAAAATTGCACGCCTTAACCTTTATCATAAATTCTTCCATTCTTTGCCTTTAGATAACCCATACATCAGAAGAGCCCACCGCATTTCCCGCATCAGTCACTGTAACGCAGTATATCCACCACAAGCCCATACTGTGACCTTTACGGAATCGTTTTTCCTGCGCACAGCCCAAGACTGGAATGACCTGCCCACCGAAGTCGCCACCATCATCGACACCCAAGCATTTAAACGGCTCATCGAAACTATCCTATCATAACTGCCATTATATTGTTAGCCTTTGTAACACCCACTCCCTCATGTAATATCCCAACCGGGACCTTTGAGGTAATTAAATGAATGAATGAATGAACGAATGAATGATAGACAGTATTTTACGTGGCCTTAGATGGCAAATATGCCTATGTTACCTTGATAATGTTATCGTCTTCGCTCCTGATTTCCCTATGCACATCGATCGTCTGTGCACGATTCTTCAGTTTTTTTACTAAGGCAAACCTCCAACTCAGTCTAAAGAAGTGCCGGTTCGGGCTCGCCAACTTACTATTTTTGGTCATGTTTTTGGTCACTTGCTAAACTTGGTCTTAACTAAAATTGTTAGTGTTAATAAATTAGTAACAGTAACAAATGTAGTTATCGGAGCATGTAATAGTCTCTCAATCAATTTTAGAAAATTTCATGTTAACGTAATCGGTCGAATGTTGCCTAGAGTAAGTTCCTTGTTCTTATCTTTAGGCTGGGGTATAACTTTAGCTACCTTCCACACAGAAGGAATCCAAGAGTGTTTCATAGAATTATTTACGGTATTCAATAACACATTTAAGCAACATCAAAGAAGATTTTGAGCATCTTCGTAGTGATATCACCAAGCCCTGGTGCTGCAGCTGGTGAACGTGCTACAACTGACGAGACGACTGACAAGGATGTATGTTCAGTATTTTCGAGAGTGTCTTGCCTCACAGGAGGTGAATGAAGGCAGGTGGCAAATATTATATATATATATATATATATTCAATTTATTAGACAATAATATTAGGGAAAGTATAGGGGAAGGTATTACACCGAATTGAAATGTAAATAGTGTAATGATGATTGCAGTGGGTCAGGCAACGTTTTGTTCTGCGTCACGGCGCTCCACGTGAACTTTTGAGCGACCGAGGCCGTGTCTTTCTCGCGAATGTTATTCAAGAACTTCTTGCAGAATGCCATGTGATTCACCGCTGTACTACCGCATATCGCCCACAAACGAATGGCTTGACCGAGCGTTTCAAACGAACTCTTGGCAACATGCTTTCTATGTATGTCGCCTCCAACCACACCAACTGGGATCTTATCCTTCCCTACGTACGCTTACAACACGGCACCTCAAGCGACGACAGGCATTTCTCTCTTCTTTTTACTTTATGGTCAAGAACCATCATCTCCAATCGACACCATTCTCCCCTACCAACCCGACTCATCCGAAGGCACACCAGTTTCCGAAGCCGCGCGGTATGCGGAAGAATGTCGGCAATTAACTCGCACCCTTACAACACAAGAACAAGGGCTACAGAAATTTCGTCGTGACGATGGACGGTCCAAATACCAGTTTTTGTCCAACTCTCGTGTTTGGCTGTGGGTGCCCCCTAGTGCTGCTCCTGGTACCTCTACAAAGTTTGTCAGCAGGTACCATGGACCTCATCGCGTCATAGAACGAACTTCCGCTGTTAACTACCTCATCGAACCTCTCACGGCCACTGTGAACCTGCGTCGCCGAGGCCGCGAAATTGTACATGTGGATCGCCTCAAACCATATCACGAACCACTTGTCCTCACGACACCTTAGAACACTTACTTGGCACCATCTTCAGCGATGGGGAAATATGTAATGATGAATGTAGTGGGTCAGGCAAATCTCGGCAAACACATTGTCAGTGTTTAAGCACGAGACGCTCGGCCCGGACTGTCGCTGATTTCGCTAGCTGGGCCTACGCTCTTACCTGGTTTCGAATAACAGTTTTGACTGTCTCAGCTCTTTATTATAATAGCAAGAAAGAAAAGTGAGTGAAAAGATAACTTGCCGAGCGCAGGACCCGAACCAGCGACCTTCGAATAACGCGTTGGATGCTCTACCACTGCGCTACCATAGCGGCTATCCTCCTAGCCACTCTATTGAGTATATATGTGATTAAATTTAACGTATGGTGTGTCAGTCAGTGCCATTAGTAGCCATGATGGCGAGTGTTGCACACGCTTTAGGAGCCTGTGTGGCGTCTCGTACCACGTGAAGTTGTTATGAGCTGGCAGCTGACCAATGGTCTCTCGTATACAACCTAAGCCACCAAGTCCGCCAGTGCGAGACTCTCGCTATTAAATAAGGGAAAGAAGTGTTTACTTAAGTACTCGTGTTTCCGTGTTTTGACACATTAATGATGAGATCCAACAGACAACAAGTCCACGGAAAGTACAGGGTACGTTATTAGACAGAATTGTAATGTAAATAGGAAGAAAAAATTTGGGTGAAAAGATAACTTGCTGTTAGCAGGAACCAAACCTGTGACTGTCGAATAACACATTCGATGCTGTTCCACTGAGATACTACAGCGCCTATCCTCCTAGCCACTTTATTGGATATATATGTGTAATTCTTAACGTGCGAGTGCCAGTCAGCGCCATCAGTAACCATGGCGGCGAGTGTGGCATACTTATTAGGAGCCTGTGTGGCGTAACGTAGCACGTGAACTTCTTAGGAGCTGGCAGCTGACCAATAGTTCTCGTATACTGCCTAACGGCACCAAGTCTGCCAGTACGAGACCCTCGTTAAAGAATAAGGGAAAGACGTGTATACTTAAGGGCGTGCTTTTCCATGTTTTGACAATTATGATTGAGATGTAAAAGACAATTATGCCAAAGGAACTATGGGCGAAATTATTAGACCGATTCATAGTGTGAATATGAAGAAAGAAATGTGGGTGAAAAGATAACTTGCCATGAGCAAGAACTGAACCTGCGACCTTCTAATGACGCGTTCGATGCTCTACCACTGAGCTACTACGGCGGCTATCCCCCCAGCCACTTTATTGGGTTTTATATGCGAATATAAACCTTGGAGTATCAGTCAGTACAACCAGTAGCCATGGCGGGGAGTGTGGCACACTCTTTAAGAACCTGTGTCGCGTCACATAGCACGTGAACTTAGGTTGTATGTCGGCTGGAAGCTGACCAATAGTCCCTCGTATACAAACTAAGGCATCAAGTCTGCCTCTACGAGACCCTCAGTAATGAATAAGGCAAAGAAGTCTATACTTAAGGGCGCTTGTTCCCGTGTTATGACACATTAATAATGAGATATAACAGACCAATATGCCATAGAAAGTCCAGGGATAGTTATTGGACTGAATTGTAATGTAAATATGAAGAAAGAAAAGTGGATAGCTTAGTACGCTCACAACCCCCCTCTGAAGGCATCGATACTACGTTGTCACAACCACCAGCAGTCTTCACGCATTGGAACAGGCAGATTGAGTCTGCGATTCTCAGTTCGAGAAGAAAAACTAAAGTATCCGCATGCTGAAAGGCAATCAGATCTGTTAGCAGGAAAAATATACCTTTTACAGCGTTTTGAAACTGCTCGAAAACCGAACTTTACGCTACCACTGCACCGAAGGACTGATGTTAGGGAGCCACCTAGTGCACTGTACTTCTCGTATCGCACACTCAGACAACCTTCTGCTTTTCCATTGCTTGGCTCTTCGGTTGCTCACAACGCTCGCCTCGCATCTCACATGCTCACTACGGTCGAGATGGAGCCACGGATTGCGGAAGATATTCAGCCAAGCCCTTTGCCTTCCGTCCAGATTCACGTGTCAGAACAACTCAGCTCCTTAGTTGCGCAGATGGACAAACATTGCCAAGTAAAATTCGACCAAACCACGGTTATCGAGGTGTCGCCGTGCAGTGTCCAGTCACCCGAGAGTTTTAGCAACACAGGAGAGTCGGAAGCATCAAATATCACGTGTTGCCGAGAGCCAGAAGCGTTCATTAGGAGTGGCGTCGCAAGAGCCGTCGAAGATCTTCCAGACAATTCTAGCGCACAACCTCCATTACCCGAAACGCAGCATAACAGTCCACAGACTACCATCTGCCCACTGGACACCACATCATGTTGCCCAGAAATTCAGTGCTATGGTCAAAAAGGGCTGCCACTACAGCTCTTTCCACAGCAACACCATCATTGCCAGCAAATGTAAACTCAAGAACAATAGTCTCCAAGGGTTAAACCAACTAGGACAACGACAAACGGAATGATCTTCGGAAGAACACACACGGTTATTAGAAAGGCGTTAACAAAGGAGTCGACAGGATGAAGACCTGCCAGACCCTTCACCAGTTACTGATCATCGACACGACGCAGTTCTCTGCAAGAAACCCCGAGCACAAATGGACTACAGTACAAGCGCCTAGCTTTACGCTTCGACCAGCATCATTTCAGAACCATCTTCTGACCTAGACATCCTTAAGTACACCGGATCAGCAGACGACGGACCCATGGAAGATTGGTTATACCTCTTTGAGCTCCAGGCACCGCGGCATTCTGGCTGGAACGGGAAATGGTTAGGATCTTCAGCGTCTACGTCACCGGTGAGGCGTTTAAATTTATTCTTACCCGCATATTTGAAAAAGACAAGTCAAAGAAAAAATAAACAAGAAATGACCATCCAAATTCAAGAAGACAATATCGACTATGACCAAGACTCGCTTATAACCAACCATTCACAGGCGATTGCACTGAGTTCTCAATTTCACAAACGGTCTTCAAGTCCAGCATGAATCGACCACCGCCACAACACAAAGTGGAACATAGTACACTGACAGGTGACCAAGCGTATTTTGGGAAAAACTCAATCAACGAGCGGGACTTCTTCACACAAGATGGCACAACCAAAGTCATCGCTTCAGCAAATGACACGAGACCTTGCTCAACCACTTGACACTCTCTATTCTTCGTCTCGCATACATAGCCCGCCACCAGGTTTACATCACAAGGTTCCTCAAATGCTTTTAACCCTCACCGTCTGCCTAGTAAAGACACCGCATTCACAATAGCTGAACTATCGACGCATCGGAAAAAATACCGAACCACACAATGACGACACGAAAAGGTATTTTTCAGCACACGACTTTATTTCTATGGCTCCGCACACTATGCAGTCCGAACCTAATTATGCCACGTCACCTGTGGTATCCTTATTCAGTGCTCACAGCTCCCAGAAACAAAACAATGCAGAAATAATACATACATCAAAACCACGCACGCAGTTGTCTGTAAAAAGCTTTCATACTAGACAACCTTACCGAAGCCTCTGAACATAATGTAATGTAGTGTTGTAGAACCGGGTATGTTGTTGCTTTGCATATTGAAGTTTATTGTATTGTATAGAGCGAAGCGTGATGGTGTTACATAACGAAGTGTATTGTAGCGTGTAAAACAAAGTGTGTTTTTCGTATGATGTACGTCATTACGCCTGTGGTATACGTGACGTGCCCTTCCTGCTTGGACCACTTAGTGTCCGCAGTATGTAATAAATAAATAAAAATAAATAAATAAATAAAAGCATGCTAGTAATGATGGCGCATTACCAACTATGCCCGGCAAGCAATAGAACAGATCATCATGCATAAGCTGTCTACAGGCACGTCAACTTGAGAAAGAAATGAATGCCCGATTCCGGAAAAGTCTCTACTACAGTCATCTGCTGAGCAACATCAGCAAAGCAAGCAAAGCCAAGTCTACAAACTCATGCGACAACGATAGAGACTACTACGAAGGCATCGATGAACGCAAAATTCAACGGAGGCGCACTCACCAATTCAACAACATCAGAAAATAAGATCTACAAAACAACGACCATCTCAACACGCCAAGCACCTTCGCACAAAGCAAAGTCTCCAGAGACGCTGCCTGCGCCTGCTAATACACTGACTGCAACAACACAGAAAACACCGAGACAGACGCGAAAGCACTGGTTGCACACCGCAAGCAATCACGCACTCAGTCACAGTCTGTCAAGAAACACGCAAACAAGAAGCACCAGGGTTGCACCACTCACAACACAAAATCACACTTCGACGACGTCTGCGCTACCGAGGCAACAAGGCGTTCCAAACTTACTAGTGCTCAACTTCGAGAATAGTACAATAATTGATTTATTTGATTCTAGCACTTACGAGGGTTACCGTATATATATATATATATATATATATATATATATATATATATATATATATATATATATATATATATATATACATGTCACCAGAAGAAGTGAACGAGCCAACGAAAAACGATGCTTTATTGCCAACGTTACGGCCGGAGACCGGCCTTCGTCAGGGCATCGTCAGGACATCGTCAGTGATGCCCTGACAAAGGCCGGTCTCCGGCCGTAATGTTGGCAATAAAGCATCGTTTTTCGTTTGCTCGTTCGCTTCTTCTGGTGACTTATAACTCGACCAGAATCCAGGAAGACTTTCAAGATATATATATATATATATATATATATATATATATATATATATATATATATATATATATATATATATTAATGACATCTAACAGACAATAATCCAAAGGAATGTATAGGGAAGTTATTAGAACCCATTGTAAGATATACGTGGAGAAAGAAATATGGGTGAAAAGATACCTTGCCGTGAGGAGGAACCGAACCTGTGACCTTCGAATGACGCGTTCGATGATCTACCACTGAGTTATCATGGCGGATATTCCACAAATCACGTTATTGGATGTTATACGTAAATTTAAACATGGAAGTGTCAGTCAGCGCCACATGTAGCCATGGCGGCGAGTGTGGCACAATATTTATGAGCCTGTTTGGCGTCACGTAGCACGTGAACTTATTACGGGCTGGTAGCTAAACAATAGTCCCTCGTATACAGCCTTAACAGCACAAAGTATGCCAGTAGGAGGCCCTCGTTACTGAATAAAGAAAACAAGTGTATTCTTAAGGGCTCGCTTTTCCATGTTTTTTAACACAATAATAATGAGATATTACAGACGGTAATGCCAAGGAATATATAGGAGAATTCACTAGACCCCGTCGTAAGGTTATTCTGAAGAAAGTAAAGTGATTGATTGATATGAGGGGTTTAACGTCCCAAAACCACCAAATGATTATGAAAGAAGCCATAGAGGAGGATTCCAGAAATTTCCACCACCTGGGGTTCTGTAACGTGCACCCTTACCTGAGTACATGGGCCTACAACATTTTCACCGCCATTGGAATTGCAGCCGCCACAGCCGGGATTCCATCCGGTGACCTGCGGATCAGCAGCCGAGTAGCTGGGGCGGGCTGAATAAAGAAGAATGGGTGAAAAGGTGCTACAGCCGAAATGTAGAGCTATATTCATATATATATATATATATATATATATATATATATATATATATATATATATATATATATATATATATATATATATATATATATATATATATATATATATATATATATATTCTCAAGTTTACTCCAAGTCTACCAGCCCCAAGTCTACCTCTATCAAAACATCTCAATCTTCCCGACCATGCATTCGACAAACTATCAGTAACGCTTAAGAGACGGGATTTAAATCAAATCCAGAACGTGAACAACGAGAGTCATACCTTATTCACCAATTTAACACCCTCGATAGAGGAATAAATGAGAATCCTGGTACACTTGGAGCAATAAAACATTAGAAAACAATAACGGCAATATTGAAAATAGTAACTGAGTTCACGGCACTGCAGCTGCAAAGGGCACTGGACAACTCAAAACAATTCCAAGTGTAACTACTCTTCCTAAGTGCAGCTGTCGTCTGTTTTCTGATTTATTTTACTACTTAATCAATTGTTCCATACATGACATGCCCAAGAGCAACCCTGTGCACAGCCTGGAGGCCCCCACTGCATGCGTATTCCAGAAACGGGCAAGGAATTTGCATTGCACCCGCTTACCAGCATCTGCCGCAATACGCGGCACCCCTCTTCCTACGACAAAATGTTGACGAAGCGCCAAGTAGTTAAAGGCTTAAAACTTCCTAAAATGCCCGCTTACCAGCCTCTGCCGCAATACCCGGCACCCTTCTTACGACGACAAAATGTTGACGGGGCTCCGTGTAGTTAAAGGCTTACAACTTCCTAAAAAACTTTTTTGTCCCACACTGAACCGCCAGTGCCAGGAGGTGCCGTCTGGTCGGGAAGAATGCGTTAGTGAATAGAAGCATACGCAAACCGCTCACATCAGAAAGGAAAAGGGTAGAGAGGGAAGAGAGATGAAGGGGGAAGTGGGAGGAAGAGTGGAAGGGGGGCGCCCGAGGAGAGTCCACCTTATATTCTTTTTTCCTTTTTTTCTTTCTTTTGTTTTTTTTGTCTTTTCCTTCTTTCCTTTCCCTCTGATTTGAGATTGTATAAAGCTGAGCACCAACCAACTGTACCTTTAATCCTGATGAAGGCTAGACTCTAGGCCGAAACGTCGAAATAAACCACGTTGTGACACCTCATGGAGGATCTACTGGACTATATATATATATATATATATATATATATATATATATATATATATATATATATATATATATATATATATATATATATATATATATATATATATATATATATAAATATATGAAATATGGCACAACGGGAGCGTTGTCAACAAAGATATATATATTTATTTCCCAATACTTTCTGGAGGGGTCCTGCCTTCGTCAAGGGCTGAGTTTACTAATGTAGACGTTCGAATTTCGTTCCTGCCGCGTCCTTCTCGCCTTGAAAGATGTTTGCGAGAGTGAGAAAGAACTAAAGAAACAAAAAACAAACAAACAACAGTTAAAAAAGAAAAACAAAACACTTTGAACGCTGAGCCCGAAATCGGACTGTCCACTTCTGTCGTGGTTAGGTTCGTCACATAGCAAGGCGCGTGACGCGAGGAAGATGGAGACAGTGAGGAAAACAAAAGGGAGTTATATTGGACGAACAAAAAAAACTAATGCACATACAGTACTATAAGTCGTACACGCACGCAGTTCACACACAAAAGAAAAGAGTAGATAGTCTCACAGTCTGCCGTAGTTCGGTGCCTTGAAGTGGGATCCGTTGCGTGCTCGGATGCTGTCGTCGCTTGGGTGCCAGGTCAGCATACCAATGTAGAGGGCATCACCAGGTCTAGGCGTAGCCGCACACTGTCATCGACGTCGGCTCGGTGGACGTGGTCAGCAGCTCCGGTCTTTCGAGGGCGCTCGCCGTACCGGAGATGTCCACAGGACCACTCACCGAGAACTCGCGCCTCGCCACGCCGACACGCCGTGCCCCGAGGACGTCAATGGCTCGAGGACTGGAACCCGGCCTTTCGAACCTCGCGCGTAGTTGCGGGTTCGCCCTAGGCTCCCTTGCGTTGTCTTGCCGGCGTCCGAACGGCTTCGTTCTCCGCGAACGTCTCCTCTTCTTTTTTTAATGTGCGTGCTGCAATGCCTCTTCATTCTTCTCATCTTCTAGGTGATGTGGCGCTGTCGTCTGCTGATGCTCGCATTTTTTAAGCTACTACATCACATCACCCCCCAATTCAGAAAGTTCTTCCGGTAGAAGAACTTGAGGGCACTGGGGACACGTTGGTTCGCTGTCGGAAACACACACGTGAGCACCGCTGCACACTATAGCAGTTCCGAGCCCCGCACACTCGGCACATTCGGTCACAAACGTACACACCAGGAAAAAAAAGAAACAACTCACAGAACTAAAGCGTCATAATACTTGTATCGCGCTCTAAGGTTCACATCATACGCTATTACTACCATTGAGCATCGATTCTTCATACAGACGTGCTCACGGAGTTAGCAAACGGCTCATGTAATCTTCGCCTATGTTGTCTATGCCTTTAATATTGCCACGTTCCATTTCCCAAGTTTTTGTTATCGTCCCAAAACACCACACGATTCTCAGTGCAAACAGCGCCTGCAGTTTTCGAGAAGGTTCCGGACTGTAGTAGATCATTTCGATAAGATCACGCCCACTGTGCGAACGGTACAGATTGTTCTGGAACCTACGACGCCACCGCCAGCGATAACGCTACAACATTCGACGGCAAGAGTATAAATGCCGACGCGCTTTGCCGCTTGTCAGTTGTTGATCGAAGGCCGACGCTCCGTTCGCCGCTATCAGTTCGGGACTGCTATCTGTGCGAGACTGCTGCTGTAATTGGACTTTCCGTTTACCGGGCACAGGTTCGCCCAACTAAATGATATGTGGGGTTTAACGTCCCAAAACCTCTATATTATTATGAGAGACGCCGTAGTGGGGGGCTCCGGAAATTTAGACCACCTGGGGTTCTTTAACGTGCACCCAAATCTGAGCACACGGGCCTACAACATTTCCGCCTCCACCGGAAATGCAGCCGCCGCAGCCGAGATTTGAACCCGCGCCCTGCGGGTCAGCAGCCGAGTACCTTAGCCACTAGACCACCGCGGCGGGGCGGTTCGCCCAAATAAACAGTTAAATAACAACACGAAGTCTCCTGTCTTCGGCCACGTCACGATCCCGTGACATCTGGTGGAGGTGCTGCTTCGTTCGTGTACCGGACGCCCCCGTAAAGCCGTGAACCCAGCCCACGTCGTGGAGAAGACATCGACGCCAACCAGGAGCAGTGAACAAGCCGCCGACAGCAAAGGCTACCACCGGAGTACGGGCTTCTACAAGACAAGGCGCGGAAGACCAAGGCCATGATCGCGACTGCAGCGACAATGACAACCGCAGCGTCGCAGCCCACGATGGTCATGCACCAACCCAGGGAACCACCAATTTTCTATGGGTCATCAATCGAAGACCCGGAGTCCTGGCTAGAAACATACGACCGTGTGGCCGCCTTCAACCATTGGGACCATGATGAAAAGCTGCGTCGTGTGTTCTTCTATTTGGAAGACACCGCAAGGACCTGGCTCGAAAATCGGGAGTCCACGCTCCGAACGTGGGATGTTTTCTGCGGCGCATTTGTGCAAACGTTCGCGAGCGTCGCTCGCAAAGAGAGGGCCGCTGCTTTATTAGAGACCCGGGTTCAGCTACCAAATAAAAATGTTGCCATTTTCACAGAAGAAATGACCCGACTATTCCGTCACGCTGACCCAGACATGCCTGAGGAGAAAAAAGTTGGTTTCCTCATGCGAGGGGTCAGACAGGAGCTCTTCGCGGGACTGATAAGAAACCCACCGAAAACCGTCCAAGAATTTGTAGCCGAAGCGCCCACTATCGAAAAGACCCTGGACATGCGCACCAGACAGTATAATCGTCGCCTGACTGCAGACTGCGCTGCTGCTCAAGCCAGTAACTCCGGAGACCTGCTTGAAACGATCCGAGCGATCGTGCGGGAAGAGATGCGCAAGCTCTTGCCTTCGGCGCAGCCTCAAGTGGATTCAATCGCCGACATTGTGCGAGAAGAAGTTCGGCAATCGCTTCAAATTCCCCACGCACCGCTGCCCGAGCCGGAAGCTATGAGCTACGCCGCTGCACTGCGCCACAACGCTCCTCCCCGTCCACGCCAAAACGCCGCCCCCTCGCACTTCCGTCAACAGACGCCACCGCCGCCAACACCCCCACCGACGTCATACCGTTCGCCAGCGGCCCAGCGCAGTGCACCGAGGAAGACTGACGTGTGGCGCACCCCTGACCATCGCCCGCTCTGCTACCACGTCGGCGAGGCCGGACACACATACCGCCGTTGCCAGTACCGACAGATGGGACTGCGTGGCTTCGCCGTCAATGCAACGCGTCAACAGCCAGGAGAACGACCACGTGACATCGCCGACTACCTGACAGGAACTCGGTGGACACCACGAAGCCCTTCGCGTTCGACGTCGCCCAGCCGCCGCACGTCACCGCACCACCGGCAGTACTCTGGCCCTACGCGGGGCCGGTCTCCTAGCCCGTATCCGGGAAACTAAGGGCAGCAACCGGTGGAGGTGCGGTAGCTGTGCGACGAACTACCGAAGATCCGACGACGACGACGACGCCGCGACGGAGCTTTCCGAACACAACGCCAACCAGGCAAAGCCCTGACGGCGAAAGCTCACTTACCGAAGGTGGCCTGACGACGCAACATGGAAGCAGCGGAACAAGCCAACGCAGCCGTGACCCGACGCCACGCCCTAACTGTTATGCGAGACGGCGAACTAGCGACATCGACGTTCTTATCGATGGCCACAGTGTGAGCGCTCTCGTCGATACTGGAGCCGACTATTCTGTCATCAGTGGGTCGTTCGCCGCGAAGTTAAAAAATTTAGGACAGCTTGGAAAGGCCCTGAAATCCGCACAGCCGGAGGTCATCTCGTAACGCCTGCAGGAATCTGCACAGCGAGAGTCACCATTAACGGCCGTATTTATCCTACAGACTTCGTAGTCCTACAGCGTTGCTCGAGAGATGTAATCCTTGGCATGGACTTCTTATGTCTCCATGGCGCTGTCATAAACCTAAAAACAAAGTCGATAACGTTATTCACAGAAGAAGCACTACCGCCACGCACGCCGTCAGGACACCATGCCTTGAATGTGCTGGAAGAGCAAGTCACCATTCCGCCTCGCTCAAGCGTCAGTATTTTAGTCGGCGCTCCTAAATCACCTGACTTGGAAGGCGTCGTTGAAAGCAGTCAGCATCTGCTGGTCACCCGATATATTTGCGTCGCAAGAGGAATTGCAGAGCTGCGGGGAGGCAAAGCAACGGTTATGCTCACGAATTTCAGCAATGAGTACAAACATGTGAACAAAGGAACAACGGTGGCATACATCGAAGAAATTGTCGAAGCCACCAGTGCTTTCGCCCTCGCCGATTCGGCGGAACCTGCTCAGAGGAACCAAGCCCCTCCTATAGCTTTCGACGTCAATATCAGACTTCCGAACGATAAGCAAGAACAGCTCAAGGCCCTGCTCCTGCAATACGAAGATTGCTTTTCGTTGTCATCGAAAATTCGGCAGACCCTAATCACGAAGCATCGCATCATAACCGAAGAAAATGCCAGACCACTCCGTCAGAGTCTGTACAGGGTTTCGACGCGAGAACGTGAAGCCATGAAGAGACAAGTTAATGAAATGCTGCGGGATGACATTATTCAGCCGTCCAAGAGTCCATGGGCATCCCCCGTGGTGTTAGTGAAGAAAAAGGATTGAACCCTACGTTTCTGCGTCGATTATCGCCGCCTGAACAAAATCACAAGAAAAGACGTGTATCCTCTCCCACAAATAGACGACGCACTTGACCGGCTCCATAACGCCAAGTACTTTTCGTCAATGGACCTCAAGACTGGCTATTGGCAAATCGAAGTCGACGAAAGAGACCGAGAGAAGACGGCATTTATAACACCAGACGGCCTCTTCGAGTTTAAGGTGATGCACTTCGGCCTTTGCTCAGCGCCTGCAACTTTTCAACGCGTTATTGATACAGTACTGGCAGGATTGAAGTGGCAGACTGGCCTTGTGTACTTGGACGACGTCGTCATGTTTTCCTCGAGTTTCGACGAGCATCTTCGGCGCCTTGAAGCTGTACTTCAAGCCAACAAGACTTCCGGACTCAAACTGAAGCCAGGAAAGTGCAGATTTGCGTATGAGGAGCTTTTGTTTCTGGGGCACTTTATCAGCAATCTGGAGTTCGTCCCGATCCACGGAAAACAGCCGCCATCGCCGACTTCCCGCCGCCCACTGACAAGAAAGCCGTGCGCCCATTTCTGGGCCTGTGCGCCTATTATAGGCGGTTCGTGAAAAACTTCGCCCGCATCGCCGATCCTCTTACTAACCTTACCAAGGCCGACGTTGAGTTCAAGTGGGAAACACCACAGGAACACGCTTTCCAGGAGCTCAAACATCGCCTCTAGACGCCTCCGTTACTTGCCCATTTCGACGAATTCGCCGAGACAGAAATACATACTGACGCAAGCAGCGTAGGTCTTGGCGCCGTTCATGTGCCGAGGGCTGACGGACTTGAAAGGGTCATTAGTTACGCCAGCCGATCGCTATCCAAAGCAGAAACAAATTATTCCACAACTGAAAAGGAGTGCCTCGCCATCATCTGGGCTACGTCGAAATTTCGCCCCTACCTCTAAGGCAGGCCCTTCAAAGTTGTGAGCGACCACCACGCCTTGTGTTGGCTAGCCACTTTGAAGGACCCTTCAGGTCGCCTCGCACGATGGAGCCTGAGGACTTCAAGAATATGACATTACTGTGATTTACAAGTCCGGCAAAAAACACTCCGACGCCCACTGTCTCTCCCGTGCGCCTGTCGACCAACCGCTACCCGACGACCCGGATGACGACTACTTCTTGGGAACGATAACTACCGACGACTTCGCTGAACGACAGCGGGCCGACCCGGAACTTAAGGCCCTAATAGAATACCTCGAAGGCAGCACCGCCGAAGTACCCAAGGTATTCAAGCGCGCACTTGCTTCGTTCTTTCTACGAAACGGTCTTCTACAAAAGAAAAACTTTTCACCGCTTCGAGCTAAGTACCTCCTTGTGGTGCCTTCAGCTCTTCGACCAGAACTCCTGCAGGCCCTGCACGACGATCCGACGGCAGGGCACATCGGTGTTTCTCGCACGCTCGCGAGGATACAAGAAAGGTACTACTGGCCACGTCTTACCACCGACGTCACTCGTTATGTGAGGACATGCCGGGACTGTCAGCGACGCAAGACACCGCCGACAAGGCCAGCGGGACTTCTGCAGCCAATTGATCCACCTTTCCGACCTTTCCAGCAGATCGGTATGGACCTACTGGGACCGTTCCCGACGTCGGCTTTCGGAAACAAGTGGATCGTAGTAGCTACCGACTACCTCACCCGTTACGCCGAGACAAAAGCCCTGCCAAAAGGCAGTGCATCCGATGTTACTAAGTTCTTCGTCGAAAATATCGTCCTACGTCACGGCGCCCCGGAGGTCCTTATCACCGACAGAGGAACAGCATTCACTGCCGACTTAACTCAAGCGATCTTGGCATACAGCCAAACAAACCACCGCCGGACGACAGCGTACCACCCACAGACCAACGGCCTCACCGAGCGGCTTAACAAGACGATCGCCGACATGCTGTCAATGTACGTCGATGTCGAACACAAGACGTGGGACGTCACTCTTCCGTATGTGACCTTCGCATACAACACGGCGGTGCAGGAGACGACGCAGATATCTCCATACAAATTGGTCTACGGAAGGAGCCCGGCAACGACGCTCGATGCCATGTTACCCAACGTCACCGACGAAGAAAACCTCGATGTGAGCGAGTACCTTCAAAGCGCCGAAGAAGCCCGACAACTTGCACGTCTCCGTATCAAGAATCAACAGACGACCAACAGCCACCGTTACAACCTTCGAAGACGCTTCGTGGAATACCAGCCCGGTGAACGTGTTTGGGTGTGGACGCCGATACGCCGACGTGGACTAAGTCAAAAACTTCTGCGACGGTACTTCGGACCCTACAGGGTGGTTCGACGTCTCGGCCCACTTGATTAAGAGGTTGTCCCCGACGGCATCGCGAACTCTCGCGACGCCTATCGCGACCTGAAGTCGTCCATGTCGCGCGCCTCAAGCCGTTTCATGCGCGTTAACAAACTGAAACAGTGTTTTTTGTATTATTGTTGTATCGTAATTTATTCATTGTACTTTCTCGGATTATTATTGTACCTTCATCTTTAGTTAAAGCATCGGGACGATGCCTTTTTTCAGAGGGGGGATATGCCACGTTCCATTTCCCAAGTTTTTGTTATCGTCCCAAAACACCACACGATTCTCAGTGCAAACCGCGCCTGCAGTTTCTGAGAAGGTTCCGGACTGTAGTAGATCATTTCGATAAGATCACGCCCACTGTGCGAACGGTACAGATTGTTCTGGAACCTACGCCACCGCCAGCGATAACGCTAGAACATTCGACGGCAAGAGTATAAATGCCGACGCGCTTCGCCGCTTGTCAGTTGTTGATCGAAGGCCGACGCTCCGTTCGCCGCTATCAGTCCGGGACTGCTATCTTTGCGAGACTGCTGCTGTAATTGGACTTTCCATTTACCGGGCACAGGTTCGCCCAAATAAACAGTTAAATCCCAACACGAAGTCTCCTGTCTTCGGCCACGTCACGACCCCGTGATAATATACTCGACCGAAAAGTCGTACTTCATAAGAATGAGGCTCCACCGTAACACGTGGCTGTTCACATGCTTGGCCGACTTGATGTACACAAGCGGTTTGTGGTCACTCTGTAGAATGAATGCGCGTCCAAATAGATAGATGTGAAATTTCCGAACCGCCCACGCAAGAGCCAGGGCCTCTCGCTCTACTGTAGCGTAAGCAGCTTCACGTGGTTGTAGTGTACGGCTTGCGTATGCCACTGGATGCAGTATTCCTTCGTGACGCTGCATGAGTATGGCACCGACACTTCTCGATGATGCATCGGTGCGGAGTACAAACGGTTTTGAAAAATCAGGTGCTTTTAGAATGGGTGGCGTAGATAGCAAAACCTTGAGTTCATCAAAAGACTTCTGTTCTCGTTTTCCCCAGAGGACTTTGTTTGGGGCCCTCTTCTTGGTCAATTCGGTCAATGGGTAAGAAACTTCAGAGGTAGTTGTGCAGGAAATCTCTGTAATAACCTATAAGACCCAAGAAGGAGCAGTACTTCTTTTTTAGTTTGTGGTCGCTTCGCAGCCTGTATTTTGTCGAGCGTTTCGACCTGCGGTCGAATAACGCCTTGCTCAACGAGATGACCGAGAAATTTGACTGACTCTTGACCAATCTCACTCTTTGTTGGCCGAATGGTCAAACCAGCGTCGCGAACCCGCTTGAGAAAAGACTCAACTATAGCTATATGTTCCGCCCAGGTTTCAGTAGCAATGAGCACATCGTAAAAGTAGTAATAAACGTGCGGCATGTCTGCTACCACTTTCCTCATGAGGCGGTTGAACACAGCTGGGGCGGTTTAAATGCGAAACGGCATGAATCTAAATTGACACAGTCCTGATTATGTCGAAAAAGCAGTCATTGGTTTTGAGCCTTGTTCCATGGGAGCCTGCCAGTAGAATTAGCGAAGTCAAACTTTGAAAATATTTTGCTTGTCCAAGTTTACCAAAGATGATGTCTACACGGGGTATAGGCTCGTTATCATTGAAAACAATCTTGTTAAGTTGTCTGAAATCGATGCACAAACGCATCGTTCCGTCCTTCTTCTTCACAACTACTACAGCTGAATTGTAAGCATACTCCGATGGTTCTATGATGCTTTGTCGCAGCATGTATGCTATTTGTTTCTGTATCGCTTCTTGGGTAGCAAATGGCATAGGGTATGGCCGTATGCTTACGGATCTATCCGTGGTCACTCTGAGCTTGCACTGTACGAGGTGCGTTTTGCCAGGAACGTCCGCGAATACGTTGTCGTACCTGGTCAATAAGTTGGTGACTTGGACGTGCTGGGTAGGAGAAAGTGACTCCGATATGCTTACGTCAGCAGACGATTCCTTTCGTTGGAATGGTACGCATGGTAGCTCGTCACTTTCAGTGTCATCCGCCTGGAAAACAACTGATGCTTCATGCGGTGATGCAGGCGGCCGTTCCTCATACTTTTTCAGTAGGTTTATATGAAATAGCGTGCTTCTGGTACCGAGGTCAATTAAATAGTCGACATCGTTTCTCTTCTCAAGAACACTAAAGGGTCCCTTCCACGTCAGAATCAATTTGTTGGTATCGGACGGAAGCAGAAGCAGAACGTTGTCTCCAGGGGATAATTGACGTGGTCTGGCCTTTTGGTCTTAATGCTTCTTTTGTACTATCTTCGCTTTCTGAAGCTCCTCCTTGGCTAAACGGCAGGTGTCTTCAAGACGATTCCGCAGTTCGACTACATACCCGTAGGATGTTTTTACATCATCATCAAGATGATCGGCGGCCCATATTTCTTTCAATCTCGCCTGGGGACCTCTAACATAACGACCGTAGAGCAAGTCAAACGGGGAGAAGCCTAAGCTCGACTGGGGAACTTCGCGATAAGCGAAGAGTAACGGCGCCAGGTACCGGTCCCATTTCTTCGGACACTCCTGACACATTCTTCTTATCATTTGTTTCAGGGTGCCGTTGAACCTTTCTACAAGGCCATTAGCCATGAGATGATATGGGATTGTTGGCAATTGTTTGAAGGAGAGAAGTCGGCTTAGCTCCTTCATTAGGCGTGACGAGAATGACGAGCCTTGGTCACTGATTATCTCCCGTGGGACACCTACACGAGAAAACATCTCCAGAAGTGCCTCAGCGACTTTCTCCGTCTCGATGCTCGGCAGTGCTACAGCATCGGGATAACGCGTTGCCATGTCCACCATTGTCAGTACGTACTTGTTTCCGCCCTCTGACATCGGTGATAATGGACCCACAATATCAATGGCTACTCTCTTGAAAGGGGTGTCAATTATAGGGGTGTTGCCGAGAGGTACACGACCCACCAAGTGCTTGAGAAGAGTTCTTTGACCTATATCACACGATTTAACAAATCGTGTGGTGTTTGACTGAATCCCTGGCCAGTAGAACTCTTCGAGTACCCGGTCTGTAGTTCGTTTAATTCCCTGATGGCCCGAAAGGATGCCTTCGTGGACCATATTCATAACAAATTGTTGGAGGCACCTTGGTACCACAAGCTGATTCACCTGCCTCTTAGAGTGAAGGGTGTACTTGCGATAGAGGATTCCGTTCTTCGTGAAGAACAATATTTTAGCAAATCTTGTCTTGACCTCTTTGTTAACGGCTTCGAAGCATTTCCGCAGGCTGCTGTCTTGCTCCTGTTTGGTTCTAAAGTTCTGGGGGCTGATGTCTAAGGGGTTAATAACTGGAGCTGGAATTAGATGTGGATTTCCTGCATGTCGGTTTACTGCAACAACTTTTGTCTTGAAACGTGTTTTCCTTGCAGCCGATGTTGAAGCCTTTGCATACAATGTCCGTGTGCAGAACCGGATTTTTCTACGCTAGAATACTCTTCTGCAGTGTTTTGTGTGTAAAGACGGCTCTTCCAATCGCCATCAGGATTGTGAGCATCTCGAACGCCTTCCACATTTCCTTAGACAACATCATATAAAAAAGTATCCATACAAAGGGCTCGAGTTTTTCCAGTGAAGAAGGGTGAAAAAATTTCCACGTGTGCTTCAGGTAGCTTCATCAACCGTCGATCCAAGAGGTAAATCGAGGAAAGCTTTCCAGTCAGCTTGCTATCCGCCACAACAGACCTTTTGACTAATGATTGAATCGCAACCTGTATCTCGCAGTACTGTTGCGGGATATCCTTCGAGTACACCTTCACCCGTGGGCATCGATTTTTTCTTCAGCTTGGCTGGGTGCATTTCTTCGCACTCCGGACTATCAGGAACACAAAGCGAAGCCTGCGACTCTAAATACTTATCTTAGGCTCAATCTCTTTGTTGAAAAGAGCATGAGGCCTTCTCACCGCTGTTGGCCCTTTTGGAGCAGTCACATGTTTTATGCCCAGTGCGGCGGCATTTTCCACAAAAGGGTGGCTTTGTACCTGGACCCTTTGTGTTGGTCCAGCAATCGGCAGCTCTGTGACCCTTTTTGTTGCAAAGGAAACACTGCGGTGTCTCTTTGTCATCTTGCCGCTCAGACGTTCGAGTTTGACCTGGTGGCTTGCTCAGGATATTGCCTTTACATTTGCCAACGTTAATCAAACCCTGGGCCTCCAAGTAGTGGTCTGTAGCCTCCGCAAGCTTTTCAAGGCTTTCACAGTTTCTTTCCTTAAGAAACACAGCGAGTTTCTCATGGCATTGTGCGAGAAACTGCTCCGAGACAATTTTGTCTCGCAGAGCATCGTAGGTCCGGTCTGTCTTGGCCATTTCTTGCCAATGGTCAAAATAACCTAATAGACGCCCAGCAATCTGCTTGCCCATTTAAGAAGTATCTGGTTTGGCTGATCGAAATTTTGTCCGATAGCCTTCTTCTGTGAACCGAAAGCATTGTAGTAGCGTTTTCTTCAACGTTACGTAGTCCGTGGCATGTTCTGGTGCCATCCTGCCAACTACACTCAAGGCCTCTCCGGTCAAGCAAAGGCTTAGTGATAGGGCCCATTTGTCTTGCGGCCAGTCTTGACTAGTAGCGACGCGCTCAAATCGCTGTATATATGTGTCCAGCTCATCGCGTTCCACGTTGAAGGTTGGGATGAGTTTATGTGGACTTTGGTAGCTCTGCGTGGTGCCTACGGGCGCACCCTCGGTAAGCTGCCAAGTAGTTGTGCTACCTGCGGTCGCACCTAACTGATGCAACTTTTATCCCGGCTGCGGCGGCTGCATTTCCGATGGAGGCGGAAATGTTGTAGGCCCGTGTGCTCAGATTTGGGCGCACGTTAAAGAACCCCAGGTGGTCTAAATTTCCGGAGCCCTCCACTACGGCGTCTCTCATAATCATATAGTGGTTTTGGGACGTTAAACCCCACATATCAATCAATCAACTGATGCAACTTTAACTTGAGCTCAAGAACTTCCTTTTCTGCTTGTAATCTAGCGACTGCCTCTGCCTCGGTTTCTTTCGGGGCATTTCGTTCAGCCAGACGGGCGTCACGTGTCTCTTTTTCGCGTGCGCGTTTTTGGTCCATCCATTATTTCAGTGCTGAGCCACTTAACCCGAATTCCTTTCCGATCGCCGTCAGCTTATCTGCTTCCATCATTGACCGTCACACACACATATGCGATGTGATACTCTCCTTAGATGTAACAAAGTAGTCCTGTCTCGCGGACGCCAGATATGTCGTGGTTAGGTTCATCAGATAGCAAGGCGTGTGACGCGAGGAAGATGGAGATAGTGAGGAAAACAAAAGGGAGTTATATTGGACGAACAAAAAACTATTGCACATACAGTACTATAAGTCGTACACGCACGCAGTTCACACACAAAAGAAAAGAGTAAATAGTCTCACAGTCTGTGCCGTAGCCCGGTGCCTTGAAGTGGGATCCGTTGCGTGCTCGGATGCTGTCGTCGCTTGGGTGCAAGGTGAGCATACCACTGTAGAGGGCATCACCAGGTCTAGGCGTAGCCGCACACTGTCAGCGACGTCGGCTCGGTGGACGTGGTCAACAGCTCCGGTCTTTCGAGGGCGCTCGCCGTACCGGAGATGTCCGCAGGACCACTCACCGAGAACTCGCGCCTCGCCACGCCGACACACCGTGCCCCGAGAACGTCAATGGTTCGAGGACTAAAACCCGGCCTTTCGAACCTCGCGCGTAGTTGCGGGTTCGGCCTAGGCTCTCTTGCGTTGTCTTGCCGGCGTCCGAACGGCTTCGTTCTCCGCGAGCGTCTCCTCTTCTTTTTTTAATGGGCGCGCTGCAATGCCGCTTCATTCTTCTCATCTTCCAGGTGATGTGACGCTGTCGTCTGCTGATGCTCGCATTCTTTAAGCTACTACATCACAACATACAAATGTCCGTGTAAGTCCACATCAGGCTTTCATCCTGTGCTTGAAAGTTCTGGACTTGTGTCGGACCACCCAAGATTGTCGCCGCGAAGGCGAGGGAAGGGGGGGGCGGTGATGGCGTGCGTAAAGAAAGAGTTTCCGCTTTATGGGTGTCTCGTCTCTTTACCTTTCATCTTCGCCTGTTTCCCCTCAATGGCCGTCAAGTGGTAGGCGAGCGTAAACACTTTGTATGTACACGCGAGGAAAAAAATGTATTAAAAAACAACAGAAAAAAATGGCAGCATATCCACGGGGTGGATGATGGAGGAGTGGGGCGAAGCATCCGTCCGTGTATTCGTTCTTGCTTCCGTCCGTCCGTGCGTTCATCCCTGCGTCCACCCATGCTTCCATCCGCCCGTCCGGGCGTGCGTCTGTACGTGCTTCCGCACATCCATCCATGCGTCCGTCCATGCGGTCCTCCATGCATCCACCCTGCGTCCCGCCCATGCGTCCATCCATTCGTGCAGCCATCCGTGCGTCCGTCCATGCATCTGTCTGTGTGTCCATTCGTCCATCTAGTCAACACTCCAAGTACAACAATCTCGCATCTTTTCATTATATATTCCGCATATAGAAGCACCGCCATCCAGCAGACATTCCAAGGACTAAATGAGAGGTGGCACACGCACACTTTCTTACGGCTGGCGCTTCGTGTCTACTTCCCACCTTCAACCACCTCGAGATCGTGGTATATACTAGTTCACTGCATTCATGGCACTGCGGCCCAACGCTCGCTAAACCTTTCTGAAACAAAGGAGGTTACGTCCAGCAAGTATAACGTAGCAACCTTTTCTTGTACGATACTGCTCAATGTACATGCCAATGGATGCTAATGGGGAGTGAGAGACAGAAGAATTTGGCTTATAGTTAACGCGAACGCTGCGATTTGTTTATTGTTCAACAACTCACAGGAGAAATCTCCCACCGGCACCCCCTTGGAGGTCAAAGCGTAAGACATGTTACGTACTACGAGGGACGAACGGGAGCCGCCTTGAGGAGCTTCGCCCCTAAAAAGAAAAGAAAGGACAGTGTACAGGTACGAGTAAGTCAGTAAAAACAAGCATGGTCTCCAGCTATGAATCTTTGTCACCAATTTCCTCCTGGCTTACTACTCGGAGGCAGGAGAGTCTTCCGGGGTGCTGGTTATGCAGGCTACTAATGTTCCAAAGTTGAAAATAAAATATGCCTCACACTGTCCGCGCTCGCGCCTGTTCCAGAAACCGGAATGGAAAAGACTTACGCTGATATTTTCAAAACTGTGGTTTGGCAGGCGCAGATTTCTTGATAAAGGTAGCTCGGGCAGTGAAGTGGCGTGGTACCGGTGAATATTGAACTGCTGCCGAAATGGCGTGTATGTTTGGCGAATATATTCTTGTCCGCAGATGTTGCAATGTAGCATGTATATTACGTTACTGGAGTCACAATTAGGGCTTTCTGTTATGCAGAATTTTAAATCCGAGAAGTTCGCTTTTGATTCACGTGTTGTGACTATCTGTGGGCATACCTTTCATCTAGCTTTTCCGCAGGGATGCCATCCTGATTGAATTTTGAAGGGGTTTGTTTTTGCTCTGACAAGAATTTCCTTGAGATTTTAGGTTTTTATTTCTGCGGTACACCACATGAAGTTGGTTCGCGAAAATTGAAGTTAGTCATTTGCTTTGCAAGATCATGTTGCAATGGTGGGAAAGTATGTTGTTGATTCGTGGCACTGATGAGGAGTAAGTTAGTACAAGGTTCGTTTGGAAAGTCGTTTTAAATACTATGTTTGGTCCCTTAATTATATCATTCGAGTTAACGTTGCCAGCACGTAGTATGGCACAGTCAATAACGTCTTCGGCATAATTTTGTTTCAATGAAAAATGCTTTAGGTCTTCTGCGTGTCTGTCGAATTCCTCCATATCAGTGCTTATTTTTCAGT
Organism: Rhipicephalus annulatus; assembly: GCA_013436015.1. Lineage (NCBI taxonomy): Eukaryota > Metazoa > Arthropoda > Arachnida > Ixodida > Ixodidae > Rhipicephalus > Rhipicephalus annulatus. Next base: position 230,981 of record WOVY01012012.1, on the reverse strand, counting down.
ACTCGTAGGTCTGAGAATATGTAATACCTGTCTTGCAGTGTTTTGGATGGCTGCTGTTGAAATGTTGGCACAGTTAACGGTCTGTAGACTTTTTGTAAAGCTTTCTTGAGAAGCGGTCATTTTTGACCGTGACGCCCAAGAAGTTAATGCTAGTTTTGGAAATTTTGTGCGTGAATTTATTGATGAGTGGCACTTGTTGAAATCCACTATAAAACGGAAAAGACTTCCCTCATCGTGGTTCCATATCATAAATATATCGGCCAAGTATCTTCTGTAGTAGAAAGGCTTCAATTTGCGTCCTTCAATGAATGGGATTTCAAGTGAAGCTATAAAGGAGCTCGCAGTTTTTGGGCAATTTTCGTGCCCAATCCAGTGCCACTGACCCAAAGGAACCCAGGCAGCACACCGGCGTTTGGCCAATCTTGGACCCGTATCGGCTAATGTCGGCCGCAATATTGGCCCAAGCTCGTCATCTCGCCCAAGGGCTTCTTCCGATGTAGGATCGTTGTTCAAGCCAACCAGGGGCCGACGTTCTGCCGTTGCAATTGTCAATATCCAGCCGACGCCGGCCCACTCTAAACATTCCGATGAAGTCCCGTCCTTTCACCAACGTAGTTGCTGACATACATCCATCATAGGACCATTCTCGGGCCCTTTTGTTGAAAATAAAATCCGGTTATTACACCAGCATTCGCTTTACGACGAATATTGGCTACCATTGCCTTGCCAATATTCCATCGTTATTAATATGGGCTTTTTACTACTGGAATTTCTTAGCCGGTAGACTTTACATGACGCCCCAAGAACTTCCCCTAGCAGCTTATAGCCACCCCGTACGAGATTCGCAGCGTAGTATGCTTCAAGGCGAATGACCACTGGATGACTAGTATACAAACACTACACGATTTCACTAAAACGTCCATTTTTGCCTTTTTTCTTGAATTGTCTATAACCCTCGCAACATGGAGAGCATAAGACTGCACAAGTCTAGTTACTGTGTAGTTTTCTCCAAACATTCCTCCTCAGTTTTGCGAGAAATCGTAACATACGCTGTCCCAACAAGTATTAGCTAAAAAAACATTACCCAAAATAACTGCTCAATGCAAATATTCCGCACACAAGCAATTTATAAATGAGCATACCAGAGCCTAATATCGGTAACCTTATTTCTAAGTACACCAAGTGAAACCATTTATTTTTCAATTCAGCTTTTCAAGTTGCTGCTGTTCAGTAATGCACCCAAACTAGGAGGCGAGTTCAGCAAGGCTCCATGGGCATAGGGCTGGCCAGGGCAGCAGAGGTGGGGTGATGATTCAGAGGCTGAAGCAGGAGATGAGGCAATGACAGTGGGCTTCCCAGGGTCCTGCAAGCAGCGATTGGGCAGGAAACCAACCATCACAGCCTGTCGCAGATCCCTGCTCTGAGGGGCAGCAATGATCGGGCTGCGAATCTATGAACACATATGTGAAGCGCCTTTCCTAACCTCCATTGAGGCCAACAAGCTTCAACAGCCACGTCTTGATGAAACGCTGAGCACTTTCAAACACCTGCATATGTGAATAGAAATAAACACCTCAGAATAAGTTCTAAGCACTGCAGTATGACATATATGCAAGCTAAAACAATGATAAATGATGACAGCAGAAGTTATAATGTACTATTGTACTATCCAGATCAAATACCAAGTGGCCATTATGATAAAAAATGAACAAATACTTCGACAGACATTGTGCGAAAAAAATCTACCACAGACGAAAATATTTATAAATAGGTTTCAATTAAAGAAGAATAAAACAAGCTTGTTTGACTAATTTACAAATAAACACAAGGTCTTTTATGATTTCTAAACATGACTTACAAGGTTGCAAGCTAGGTGAACTAGCATGCAACTGTAGCATATGGCTGTATAAGTTTATAACAGGATAACAAGACACACGACCGCACGAACTTTGAACTCTGGATTATTCTTGGGCACACATCAGCTAATACTGTACAAGAGGATGGCTGATCACCAGATAGACAACACAATATGAAATAACAAATGCAAACCCAATTTCAGCAATGACACTTGGGATTATTGCAAGGCTCCTGTATTAATTTTAAACTGGTATCTACAATTTCTATGAAAGATGTGCTGATGTGGATTCCTATGTTGTTCTTTTCGCATTATATAAACCCCCGAAACTTCACGTGCTTTTTGAGGCTTGCATTGATGCGAAGTCTTAGTTTCATAGGAGACCAGGACTGGATAGATGGCTCGCCAAAAAACATCACTTGGCAGAGAGTCGCGACACAATTCAGCCATTCGCGGAACGGCTGTAGGGAGAGCACGCACTTGTTGCGCTGCTGGGCTTCCTTTTAGAACAAACAGCTCTAAAAGCGATTGCGCCAGTAATACTGTACTGTGGTTTTAAAAAAAAATGTTTGAAGGCTACTCTCTCATAAATAGCGCTTGAAAAGGGAGAGCATTTCTGCAAAGTGGACAGCCTATATACACATGGCATTGAAAAGACAGTGTTGTGCAGGAATGTCAACTCCCTCGTGATCATTCTCTGGTTGGGATTTTGTGCTACAGTAGTACTGGCTTATAAGCCCATGCGGCGACGATACTACGCTGCCCACTTCTGTAGTAAAAAAACGAATAAGTAGTGGTTGCGGCATCCCTTTTTTTTCTGGTGGCATAAGTACATCCTGTCTGCGGTATATATGTACGTGGACATTGATTAAGCAAACCACTGTGACAGCATAGAACGGGTGGTGTCGCGGTCTTATGCTTGATAGCACGGGATGGATCTCCGACCATATTGGCTGCATTTAGACGTGGACGAAATATAAAAAGATTACCCGTGACCCAAACTATATGTGCGCATTGGAGATACCCAAACGATCACAATCTTGGTACACACACTACAGCGTACCTCAGAATGATATATTGTTGGCACATTAGAGCCCAGCAATTATCGACATTGAACAGACATACTCAGTTTAGGCTGACACAGGCAAGCGAAAAAAATTGAAACTGCGCGTTAGGTAACTTAACAACCAGTAAACATTGAAGACATTTGATATTTCTCTAGCAACGCATAAATTTCGATGTTACTTAGCCATGGCACCAAGTGAGAAAAACGCTTGCTGAATTGGCAGGCTCCGTAAAGCTAAGCTTTCAGGAGTCGGCCCCTTTGTTTGTAACGAGAACCCTGGCTTTTGCACAAATTAAGTTAAACAGAGGCACTTCGGCATAGAGTTTTCAACATGAGAGTATCTTTTATTTTATTTATTTTATTTATTTATTTATTACATACTGCAGTCTGTAGACCAAGCAGGAGGGGCACAAAAAGGGAACATAATGGCAGCTCAAAGGCGTATGAACATGGCACTGCACAAGTGTTGTGGGCAATACAGCTTTCGTTTGCACATAACTGTTTACAAAAAAAAAAAGACTACCTGCCTATCGTTTCGTTCACTACACGCAGTGGCATCAGATATAGTTTGGTGGTGATGGTCAAGTGGACGGACGCATGGAAACTTTGTTAGTCTTGAAGTTCACTACTCAACGCTAGGCGAGCCAGATAAAAAAAAGTTTACAATGCTGTTTGTCACATAGTATGCTCGTTTCATTTCCAGCAAAACACCCTTTCATCTCGACTGTTTCGCCCTGGCTTCCACTTATGGCTGTCTTCACTATCGAATAAATATACCAGACACGTGATAACCGGTTTAGAAAGAGCCCGACAGCCCTAGAAAGGCGAGAGAGAGCAGAATTTTGCTCGGCTGACCGCTTGGATGCAACGTTGCCTCCTCTTTCTACGTTCTCCCTTTCCTCCTTTTTACATACTGTTGCACTTGAATACGCAGCCGTACCGCCAGCGCCCTTTCGTTATTTTTTGAGCGAGAGTTATATTTCTATTGTGCGCAGAAAATGTTTTAGAGAGAAGGTTTAGCAGAGAGATAGGACACAGTGCACACTTACAGACATTTTTATTGCACGGATGGCGGGAATATATATACGGTCAAGTGGGCGAGGAGATCACACACAGAAGTAAGGACAACACCAGAAGTTGGCAATATTTTCTTGAAAGAACACTCAAAAGAACCAATGTCTCAGGTTAGATTGACACACTGCACACCGAGGCCTCTAGTGCCACAAGTTCATTCTCAGCGGAGAAAATTAGGGTTGAAGTTTATTTTTTAAACTTAGCGATGCTGAAAAACTTTGAAAATGTATTATATTTTCGCAAGCATTCGCATGATGAATATTTCTGAAACTTCGTATTTTAGGCCCATCACACCGACAGATAACAGTGAACTTAATTTTGATGAATAAATATTTACATAAGGCCCGGTACACGCGTTTGAATTTTATGATGTTTCGTGTTTTTTTGCAAGAAGATCAAGGTGGCATCTCCACCCACAATTTCTTTTCGCGCGTTATCTCACTTACCAAGCATCGTTTCGCGGTACAAGTGGTATTTCCTGGATTGAGAAGTTTTACTTGACTAATCGAAGAACAATGTTTTTGGTTTAAACGTTGTTTAAAGGTGTACCGTGAAAATTATGAGACATCGCAAAGGGACAATTTTAGTGTCCTCGGTATGCAACTAGTATTACCCCTTACTACACAATATTTCGCCTCCGTGCATGAGATAGTTACATTGATTTTAAAGTTTTTGTTCCAGAGTATTGGCAAGCAATGGAGTGCACATTATCGTGACGAGTCAACAAGGTTCCACCGAGTTCGCAAACACAGTTTCCATGCAGCCTGAATCACAAATATCATTGTCATGGTCAATAAGGAGAATGCACTCATGCTTTATATTGTCACGGGGTTGTGACGTGGATAAATGGAGCACACTGCGATTCGAATAATAACTTGTTTATTTGGGCGAACTTGTGTCCATTAAACGGAAAGTCGGACTACTGTAGCAGTCTTGGACTGATAGCGGCGAACCGAGCGTCAGCCGTCGATCAACAACTGACAAGCGGCGAAGTGCATCAGCATTTACACTTTTGCCGTCGAATGTTCTAGCGCTATCGCTGGCGGCGGCTTAGGTTCCAGAATAATCTGTACAATTCTCGGAGTGGACGTGATCTTTTTGAAATGATCTACTACTGTCCTGAAGATTCTCGAAAACTTCAGGCGTGGTTTGCGCTGAGAATTGTGTAGTGTATTGGGGCGATAACAAAACTTGACGAATCAAACGTGGCAATATGTACTAAGAGCAGATCGCTTGTTTGTCATTACTACGTAGCGAATTGCCAAGTTCCTGCAACGTCACACTGCCTTGTCATGTCACGGAGAAGCCTCCTACTTGATATCGAAACTGAAAGTGTTTTTTAAACGTAGAGGTATTAAAAAATATATGTGATGCTTTTCCAGGCAACACACAACTCTCTTCTTGAGACCAATTGTATTGTATAGAACAACAATCCCTAAATATTTAAAGTTTGTGTCGGTACTCCTTTAAGTGATGCCAACAAGATGAATCGGCACAGTAATAATAGATGGTTTTGCAGTATGCATTTTGATACATGCACGATTACCTGATGAGTTGCCAAGGAAGCAATAATAACGAATGTATAATGGATCACGGCCTGTCAATAGGCGCTCGCTCACTCCCTCCTTTTATTACCTAAGCAGCCACGCCGCAAATACAATATAGTTGTTTCTACACAGTGACGGCACACTCCGCATGAGGGCGTCGAGAGTACACTCTTCAGAACGCCTTTTGTGGCTTACCAATTGCATTGTAATCAGCTGTACCCGGCCACTTTCTCTAACCAATGACTTTTACTTTTGTAGGAAGCAGTAAGAGTACTAGAGGTGTGTGGGCACAACCTGTATTTTTTGGCCCTTATGCATTGGTAATGAATACGCACACGCAACAGCACAAAAATCATTTTTTTTGGGCTCGAACATAATCTATTCGCTGAATCCAAAAATGCTTGAAGCTCGTGTTGTTCAATTTATCATTTAGGTGCACGTTAAAGAACTCCACATGGTGAGAATTCCCGAAGCCTTCCACTATGGCATGCTTCATAAACATATCAGTGAAATAACTTCCTCGAACAAACATTATTGACAAATACAGTTGATTCTTGAGTCATACCATTAAGATTCACTGTTACTGGGCTGTCCGGAAAGTGTGGACAAGAGTCACGCAGAAAAGTCGGTGCTAATTACTTATGAATATTTTCTCCGGATTCTTCTAGTTAATTGCATAAAGTGTTAACGGATCAAAACGGCATGCCTTCTGGCTTTGTTTACAACCCTACACAAAAGCATTTCTCGCTATAGAAAGAATGTCGCTACTTCAGCTAAAAGCATCAAGACAAAGTTTTACCAACAGGGCTTTTTTTTCTTCAGGCGCAATGAAATTATATTAGTAATAATGAGAACATTTTCTGATTCTCTAAAATTGTATTTTTCCCCTGCGTCTGTGGCGAGCCTTATTGCATATGAAATGTGTCGCATTTTTAATTCGGCACTGAAGATTGCATATGGGATTGTGTGGGCTTGGGGTTGTGTTTTTTCTTCACTACAACGACTTTCCAAAACTGTATCACTACATGCTGTGTTTTCATTTCAAACAATTATTATTTTCATTGATATTCTTACTACTATATCTATTACTCCTGCAACTGCGATTGCTATTCACACATACTTGAGAAAATAAGTGACCATCCCTTTAATTATTTTACATTCATCTTTTTCATGTGTTTATTTCAATGAGCATGACATGTAAAACCTTGAACAAGAATGTGCAAAATTTATCAATTTCATGGGCACTGGCTGCCGGCATGTACATTCGAAGTAAACATTCCCAAAACTATGTTTCTCAGGAAAAAAAAAAGATTACGTTGTCTGTCATTTCGCCTGCAGTTATTGACGGATCATGTGGCCGAGCTTCTGAATGTGACGTTCAATGGTACATACGTGCAGAATGGATTATTTATCAATTTACTCCTTTCTTGAAGTATTCGAAAGAGTTGTCATATATGCTTCCTACCATGATTCTATTGCAGTTGGCACAACCACGAAGTGCAACAGTATAAATAACCTGAGCATTATTTGAGTGTGCTAGCTTTTTTTTCCAATGGACGGCGGCGAGTTAGTTTGGAACGAGAATCCGGCGATAGGTAGAAGCAGAGCCTCCTTCTTGTTACACAGGCCGTAAAGAAAGCGAGCGGGCGCCTCCAGACCGGCCGCAGGTGTATATACTCGGGAAAATAAAGAGAAACAATGACTCACCTAGATTAACAAACTATGGTCTGAGAACTCTAATGCTACAAAGTTTCAACTGTCATCATTTCGCTATTATTGAATAAAAATCAAGGTCACAATTTCATGGTAAATTTCGTGCTTAAACATTTTCCAGGGTGCAACAGCCAAACAGAATTTTGGAGCGATTTTGGAGCAGCCAAATATTACTTTTGGAGCACCAAAAACTCAAATTTGCAGCAGGTTACAAGCGAGAAAACATTCTTTTCTTACTACTAAAGACCAATTTTTATATCTATATATATACATGTATATATAATATATATATATATATATATATATATATATATATATATATGTGTGTGTGTGTGTGTGTGTGTGGGTGTGTTTGTGTTTGTGTGTGTGGTGCGTGTGTGTGTTGTGTGTGTGTGTGTGTGTGTGTGTGGGTGGTGTTTGTGTGTGTGGTGTGTGTGTGGGTGTGTGGGTGTGTGTGTGGGTGGTGTGTGGGTGTGTGTGTGTGTGTGTGTGTGTGGTGTGTGTGTGTGGTGCGTGTGTGTGTGTGTGGTGTGTGTGTGGTGTGTGTCTGGTGTGTATGTGTGTGTGGTAGTGTGTGTGTGTGGTGTGTGTAATGTGTGTGTGTGTGGTGTGTGTGTGTGGTGTGTGTGTGTGTGTGTGTGTGGTGTGTGTGTGTGGTGTGTGTGTGTGTGTGTGTGGTGTGTGTTGTGTGTGTGGTGTGTGTGGTGTGTGTGTGGTGTGTGTGTGTGTGGTGTGTATGTGTGTGTGTGTGGTGTGTTTGTGTGTTTGTGCAAGCCATTTACCATTTCCTATATCATGCACAATGAATATGAGATATGAGCACTACTATTTCAACAAAGTAGTATTTTTTTAATCACCCAACTCAGCAAACAATGATGAGGTCCACATTAGAAGTTACCAGGTCGGTCTATTTTTTTGATAATTCAAAGTGGATTTCCCAAGATGGTGACCATGAGATTCGTAAAACTGAAAAAACAACTGATCTTTTACAGCTCAAAGATGTCATATTGTACTCGAAATAGTTTGGCAGTATTTCTTTTAGACATAAGCGAGCATATTAGTACTCACAAATATGTCACGTATACATATATCAGTCATTGAACAAACTGTGCAGAGTCATAGAGACTACAACTATAAGCCCCTTCTTAATTTCTTATTGCTTTTCTACAGGCCACCCATGTACTATAGCGAAGGCGGCTTAAGCGGCGTTTCTGCACAGGTTTAAAACAAGACCAAGAAAATATCGAACCACAACCCCCCTCTCCAGTTTTTTTTTCTTTTCATGAAGGGGTTAGGTTTAGGGCTCAACTTCTTGGCTTGCTTGCTAGGCGTGGTTGACCAGACGAAGTAATAATGGCACGCACCAGTTGGCCTCGCAATGACACTGTATATATATGGCATGTGGCGTTGCTATCGCATGTGGCTTTAGTTTGTAATTGTTCCAAACATTGCCATGGCCACACTTGCTGACTGGAATATTAAACTTTTTCAATGAAGTGTTGCTGGCTACGGCAACACATCTTTTGTGTTGTAGTTGCGTCGTCCCGCCGGTAAATATCTGCTGCGGTCAGCAGACCGACAGGCACGCTGCGTTGTTACTTCATCTGGATGATTGAGTGTTGCGAGTGTCTTGACCTAATGAGCAGCTAACACTGCGGTTTCGGGTTAGGGTCTGCCCGCATACATTGATGATGCAAACAACAAGTGGCTAAAGTTGTCTCAATTTCTCGCTCAAATTAGCGCAAATGAGAGAATTTTGAGGCTGGTCGGGCATTTTGGCGCAGCCTGGCGCAGCCTGGCGCAACTTCGGCAAATTTCATGGTTTTGGCAAAGCTCGGTGCAGAAATAAGAAATTTTATCAAATTGGCGCAATCAGAACAGCTGTTGCACCCCTGCATTTGAGCAGCACGTAGCAAATTTCACAATGTCTTTTACGTATTTTCACGACATTGGCTCAATGAAATTTTCCAACCATCGTATGCTAAGTCTAGTCCCCACTGCACACAACGTAGTTCATTTTTATTGAGTAGAAGCTATGTGGGACCCCCCTAACCAGTAGGCGCCTTCAATATTTCGTACGTCACTGTGTTTGGCACGGCAATCGCAGTGGAATCTTCACCCAAATTTTAATTCCTGCATGTTTTCTTCATTGCCGAGCATCATGTCCCGGCAAGAAAGGTGTTTCTGGGATAGTGAAATTAGAGTTACTAATATGCAAAAAATTCCTTTGCTCTTTCGTGTCTCCTTAAGGAGAATGGAAGCGTACTTCACTTTACGCCAGAACTGCTGCAGGAATAAAACCTTCAATTTTTCGACCTAAGGCTAACGCTTTAATTAAACTGGGTTGAGACGGTTGAAACTAAATTGGGAGCAGTTTTTGGAGCGGCAAAATTTCAATTTCGGAGCAGTTGGCAGCCTTTACTAAGTTGCCCCTGGCGGCTTAAAAATACCCATGTTTAGCAACGTGGGGGCACCAGTGCACACTTTAAATGGCGTATATTACACTACACTGAAACAGATTTTGAAGGAAGTTTTTGAAGATTATCGCTAGGTAGGAACGGCACTACTTTTTTACATACCACACTTGTGACCTATGTAGCCCTCGTAACACGTGAAATAATATCTAAAAATGGTTTTATTGAAGGCTAGGTTCCATGGAAACATTAAAAAACACATCAAATTCAAAAAGAAATTTAAAAAATTGTGATTGCACAAGAATATTTGTGACGTAACAGTAGTCTTTCGCTTTAAAAAAAGCCTAGCATGATAGCGTCCAGAGTTTCTAACAAACAAAGGCATGCTGCACTGCTGTTCGCGGCCACCTCATGCAGGACCACCTCCAATAGTGCAGCGCGAGAGCCAAGAAATCTCGCCGCATAGACTATCTCGTAAAGCTCTTGCATATGGCACTAAGTGATAAGCGAGTGACACTGATAACGCCTTTCCACATATGCAACCACGCGCTATTATTATAGCACAAGTTGGCCAGTATTATATTTTTTCAATATATATAGGTCATCACCATTGATGAAGATCGCCCAATATTACATCGACTTGCGATTGCTGCCCGCGCTGCTCTGTGACTCGAGTAAAGTGCTCGCGCGCCACAGGTGAAAAAATTCCTGTCCACGCAAACAAACAGCTGATCATAGAGAAACAGGTTTTATTTAAAAAAAGAAGAAAAGAAAGAAAACCAAGTCACACTGCCACCGACCAAAACACTGATTGAGATAAGCCAAAAGCTGGTGTAGCCCAGGGCCGGCACGCATGCAGTGGCACCTCTTTAAGCAATTGTTGCGAGTTTCGATTACAAAACTAAGCAGTGGCGAATCGCCATTAATGAAAACTGTGCCAAGTGATTGCCGATGCATAATGAGTCACCAATAAAGCGCCAAGGTGCCCGTTAATATTGTTTACAATCGTTTGAACACTAGTTTTGTCACCGCAGCTTCGCATGTAACCAAGTGTTTCTCTCTACCTGCAGGCACTGATGTCCGGATTTCACTTGCGATGGCTTTTTTAAATGCGAAATGCAAGGAGAACTCGCCTGCCTTAATAAATTAGTAGTTATTGGGTGTAAACCGGGAATAGGTTGCACACATTCTGCCGCTCACAGAACACATTTTTAAAACCAATTTCCACGTTGTAGGGCATCAGGGAGACGCGTCGGATGCAGGAAAAAATGGCTCTACGTTTACAGTTGCTCGCTCACAGTAAATACGTACTTTTAGGTGATCGCATGCAGTAGCGTCAACATGAAAGCCACAGTGAATGAAGTAATGCGCTATGCACGACAGAAAACTGGAGAGTCAACGCTGCTATGCTTGCCACCCAACTCGGTGGTTTTCACTAGCCGACAGTGGCACTAGAACACACAGCCTTGCTAGTAGAAGCCGCACGCTCGATGTACGGCCGCACATTTTTGTGGGGTCGCGCATATTTGCTAAAGTTTAAAGATTATGGCGGCACCATCGGTGCCTTCGTCACCAGAAAGATGCAAAGTGAAAAAAAAGCACAATTGGGTGCGTCCTAATAGACAAACTCACCATTTTCCCCCACAGAAGCTGAGATTAGCATCGAATTTCTGGTTTTCGAGGCTGTTTCAGAGCAGTTAGGTGCAATTTTCTTGATTATTATGCTTTTAGAGCAGCTTGCTGCAAAAAAAACGAAAATGTATCAAAAATGCGCAATATGAGCAGCTGTCTCGCTCCTTATCAATGTGTGTTGGCAGTACAGACCCAGGTCGCAACAGCCTCTTTTGCCTTACACATTCGCTGATTCCAAAGTGATGAAGGATAAAATTGCTGCATATTTGGTACAAGGGGCTGTGTGCAAGTCATTCGTGTACAAGGTATCGAGCAATGTATATGCTGAGATCCAGAGGTTTCCAACATCAGGGTTCCCAGATTATGCGGTCACTAGATCCTGCGAAAAGGTGGCGAGATGGATCAAACATTTCAGCAAATGTCAAATTTGTGAGAAAAATCATGAAAACCACTTAACCCTGCTGCTCTAGTTAAAGTTCTTTATTGATACGAGCTCTTATTAGTACATGAAAATACACAACACTTGTTAGCCTTGTTCACAAGATGGCGCACAATTAAGAGTGTCGCATCCAGATGTGATGCGGCATGGATATGCACGGCTCTCAAGAGATGGGAAGAACTTGCACACTTGTTAAGCTCGTGGCCAAAGGCAATACGAGAAATAAAGGTGATTGTGATCAGAAACACTGAAGCTCCTCCATTGCATGTGTTACAGGAGTAGTGTTCAAGATTCTCCCGTCACGCGCCAATAGTTATACTGGTCAGAGTGGTAAGTGCATGTTGGTGATTACGGGGACACCAGAAGAAATGTGAAAAGAATGTCCGAATATCAAACTTGTTTGCTTATTGAACACAGCGTCACTGAAAGCTACTGTTTAACAATATCAGGGGTGCAACAGCCGAAATACAACTTGGATCAATTTTTGGAGCAGCAAAATATTACTTTCGGAGCACTAAAATGTAAATTTCGAGCAGGTGGCAGGAAAAAAAACTGCAATTTTCATCACTAGATACACAATTTCGAGCAGTAAAAAAGGCTTAGATTTAAAAACAAAATATTTATAATCCATTCGACATCACCTGTATTGTGCAGTGTAAACATGAGCCCTGCTATTTCAATCAAAGTGGTAATTTGAACCACTCCACTGAGCCAACAATGATAAAGTCCATATTAGCATTTGCTGTATATGCAAAATCATTTGACAGACTCTACAAATTTAAATTTGGATCTGCCAAGCTTGCGACCATGAAGTTTGGGAGATTCCTGATACCGAAGAGCACAGGTGGTGAAAAAAAACAAAAAAAAACTGGTGCAGAGTTTAGTTTGTTTTTAGGGAAGCCGAAATGGCATACACTGCTCCAAATTATTTCCAGTAGCATATTGAGACATCACGGATTACACTGATACTCATAATTAGGCAACATACAAGCGCATTGGTAAGTGAACATTATGTGCAGTATCCCGTGACTAGGAATAACAGCCGCTTCCAAAATTTATTATGCTTTTCCGCAAAGTAGCGGTGTGAAATGGCAAAGGTAGCCTATTCAGGATTCCCTGCACGGGTGAAAATCCCAAGCCAAGAAATTTTCTAATCACTACACCTCCCCTTTCCAATTTCCCATCTTGTTTTTTTTTCACCGTGGGGTTAGGTATCGCTTTGGCTCTCCCTTGAAGGCGCGTTTGACCAGGTAAATTAACAACGGCGCGCCCCCGTTGACCTGGCGTCAGTACCGCAGATGTCCATCACCAGGACCGTGGCCGTGACGACGCAACTTCAAGACAAAAAAAAAAGCGGGGGGTGGGGGCTCAAAGCTTTCATTGAATTAGGGAGTGTCCGGTTTTTTTAAGCTTTGTTCACAAACTGTACGTTATTTAAGATGAATCAGTTTTCAAAGCTTACCAAGTTTTCGCCTGTAGATCAAAACTGCATTGAGAGGAAGTGACAGTGGCTAGGGGACCATCCTACAGACGTGATCTATAAGCAAAGAACCCTGTGAGCTGACGTCGCACATGGCAGAGGCGCTGCCAAAAATTTTTATTGAAGGGGGCGCCGCGTTACTTAGAATTTGTCCCAGCTAGGCAAGAAGATGTGGCAGCACGTTATTTTCTGCGCCCCTATATACCGTAGGAAAATATTGGGAGGGCAGAGGCACGGGCCCGGTGTGCTACCTCCTGGCTACTTTACCGGTGCATGGAAACCAGCGTGGTCGAGTACACACATAGGGAAGGAAAGCAGGAGAGTAGCATGGGAGTGACACAGGCTGCTGTTATGTTACCTTGGCGAGAGAAGTAGCTTCATCTAGAGCGCCACATGTATGATGTAAGAAAGAAGGTTTCGTCCAACGTGCTGGCCGAATACACAGAAGCAACTGACAATAAAATAGAGATGAATAGGGTGAAATAATTGAAATAAAGGGAAAAGAATTGGACTTCTGGACTACGTCTATACAATCTGACAATTCGGACAACAACAGGGCACATTCTTGAGTGTATTGACAATGACAGCAACTTCTCCCAGATATACACACCTACATCCTATTTTGAAATATACATAATTGGACTGTTCGCATATTTATTTTTAGTCGTGAGCGTGGCTGCCGTGCGGAAACCTAAATTTCTTGCTTTTAGGCGAGCATTCATGGTCGGTGCTCATGTTAACCCCATAGTTGAATAACAATCATAACACAAAAAGAGAGAGGTGACAGTGGCACTGCAAGCTGCCGTGAAAGTAGCCACACGTATGCAGCACACTGTGGCATGCCGCCGGTAACTTTTGCTGTCTTTCCGGATTGTGTAGTCTGGAGATGTCCGCACACATGAAGCCAGAGCAAAACAACGCTGTTCGAAAATGAAGACACGGCAAAGTCACGGTAAAATCGCACATGCAACGGCCAGCTTTCCTTTGCCAGTACGAGGCGAGATCACGTGATCCAACCCTGCACGTCACAGCGATTGCAGCACTCGCGCCTGCGGTGGTGGGCCTCACGCCTAGTATGTTAAACAAACTCCATGACCAACCCTTGGAATACTGGACGGTGCAGCAAGCAAAATAGGAAAACAAGGGGCCGGTGCAGGGTGAATCAGTGGTCGAAAAGACAGTGACAAGAGGCTTTTCGAAAACAGTCAACCATAAATTCTTGGCTCTCTAATGGATTTGTAAGTACTGTAAAGAATCATCTTGTATATTATAGAAACCAAATGTCAGTGAATTGGTGAATCAAACACTTTTATATCACACTCTGCCCTGCCCTGCACATTTTGGTTCATGTCAAACATTAGTTGGCAAAAAATACGAGGTCACTCAAACTCACTTAAACATACTTCGCGCATGGGGCTCATTCTGACCCAGCAAAATTTTCTTAAACCAGACTCGCTCGGCCTCAAGCTCGCTAAAATATTACTCACCCTTACCCAAGCACATGGCTTAATTTGAGTATGAGCGAGTCTCGACGAAGTCAACTCATAAGTGAGTAGCTGACCTAAGGTGTCAAGTTAAGGAGACGATCACAGAGCGCCCAAACTTAAATGGCTAGAATAAATCAATCAATCAGTTACATACTACACAGACCGACTGACAGACAGATATGGATAAATCACTTTTAGTTTAAAGCACTTTTAGGTTAAAGCACTTTTAGGTTAAAGCACTCTGCTTTCAAAAGAGCAAGTGACTACCAGGAGTTCAGCCTTTAAGGAAAGCGTCATTTTGAGACTTCAGCTTTTCTGGTTTCTCATAATAGAAAGCACTTACGAGACATTTTGAAACTTGCCACTCTGTACTAGCACTAGTGTTCAAGCGATAGCCGACACAATGCCCTAAACAAGCCTTGGAATACAAACCACAGGTCAACAGCACGAGAGAAAAGGAATTCCTTGTTATCAAGACAGGATGACAAAACTTGCTAGACTAAAAAAGAAAAAAATTGGAAAACTGATGTGTTTTTGAAACACCCGACAGCGCTGCACAGACCTTGTGTAGAATCTGCCGCCATCTAGCAGACACCCAGCGCATTTCTGAGGCTAGGCGCACTCCACCTGTGCAGGTGGAGCGCACCCAGCCTCAGAATAGCGCCATGCCCAGTCCCATTTCGAGCCTGCACCTGTGCAGGTGCAGGCATGAAATGTACATATTAACGTATGGTAGCAGATAGAGGCGGCAGTTCCAACAAATTTTCGTGTGCCACGTTGCTCATACTGAGGAAACTGGGATGCTAAAATATTTGCTACAGATTAACCTCTATGTTATTTGGCTTTCTCGTGGCTGATGCAAAGGGCCAGATTTGTTGATCATTTGCTGCCTACAATAAATGCCTGTTTATGCTCTCCGTTCTATCCAGATGTGGGACAGCATAGGCACTCATCACAGCATGCTCCTTTATGCCATGCAGGAATGAAACAGTTTTTGCACCGTGTGAATGCAGGCACAGAAAAACCGGCGTTGTGCACCGGCTTCAATGCTGCACCATGGCTATTTATGCTTGCTTCTTCTGCTGTTTACAGCATTACTTTGTCGATTACACTGCGATAACAATTACATATTAACCATGTAGCTTCTGCATGTCATCGGTTCTCATCTAATGAACTGGTTGTGCTCGAACATTTTGCTTATAGTTACTTGTTTCTTGTGGAGTTTAATATATAAGGTAACAATTGTGGTGTGGTTCGCACACATATTGCTTCATTATGTGTACTTTTCGAGCATTCCACATGCTCTTTCAAAGGGGGCGGCCAATTTCAGAAGGGCGACCTGAATGCTGTGACTCTCCCCCTGTTATTATTAATTTTTTTAATCTCAAGAAGAGCAATATTGGTATTTCAAATGGTGATTCTCATTCATAAAAATTCTTGTATCCACCTTTGTGTGCCGTAAAATGTTAATAGATGTCTCAAGTGTGTCAACACGGTTCAAAACTGAAAGAATGCTGTTCCGGCAAATCTGTTACAGTTAACTTTAAGTGCGCTCCTACTGTTAACGTACAAAGGTGGTTTCGCAAGTGTTCAGTAGGCGCTACACAACTGCCCTGCTGCAAACGGCGTGAAATTGTAAGGTGCGAATAAGCCCCGAAAGTGATGACGTGAACGCAAACATTTTACACCTACTGTGCTGTTTACGAGCACTGCGCCCCAGAAGGGTATTCAATGAAATACCAGCTAATCAGCATTTACTTTATAAATACTTTTTTCATTTTTTTCACGCTCAGAATACTAAAAGTTTAAAAATTTTTACTTTGTGTTAATGCTATATATAGCGTACGTTGATGACTACAGCAGCAAAGCATTATTTATTTGAAATATAAAAAAAGAGTGAAAAGTTTCATTTCAACTTAGATGTGCAATAAATCAGAGGGGCTATTTTGTAAGTAATATATCTAGAACAGGGCAGACATGAAACAAAAGAATGAAATGGAGCCACACTAGATTAGTCAAGGCTATTTTCATGGTCAAGACATGAAAATAGCCAAGGAAGGTGCATGGAACGGGTGAATGCCGCATTGTGTCAATAAAATAGACGCAAAATGGCGTCCGAACAACACGGATTCCATTGAAATGAAGCGCTTGAGCCTAAAAAATTGTATTACCCTGTTTTGCACCTGACTTACCGTAATCCTGCTGTTGTAATCACAACAAAATGACTCCTCTGACTTGCAACACCAACTAGCATCTACTCAAGACACAAAAAAATAACTGAAGTCATGCCACTCAACAATCTAAAGCTTTGAAAAACAACACGTGCCAATATTGATGAGGTGCTGTATATATTTTATAATTTTTCATGTGTTGAAAGCATTTGTGAATTTTCTTATCTTGCCTACAAGCTTTTGATCCCTCATGTTCTTTCATGTTATCACCTCCCATTCTAAATAAAACGCTTACAAACTAATGCCCACGTTGACATAGGCCGTTTCTTGTAAATTACGCTTTGCACTGGTGTAACAGAGCTTCCTTAGCCCCCAGCTGTGTCTCGCTATAGCCTCTTCTCAGCCGCCTGCATTGTTCTTCATGAATGGCAAATAACTAAAGCAATCCTTATTTTAAAGTCCAGCGACCGCTCCGGTTCATTTTAGGGCCCCTAAACTACCCCCTATATTTTTTTTTCAAACGTTTGAAGAAAACACGTGCATCATATGCAAATTTCTGCATGATCAATGATTTTCCACGTGGCAGCGCAACAAGCCACCAGTGCTCTACAAATTCCAAGAAACGATCCCCCTATCTATTTCGGGCTAGCACGTGACATCAAGAAGTTGAATATGACGTGCATAATACACATGCTGGTCAAGCAAGCACCTATGACTTCCTGTTAGCCTGCAAGAAGCTGCCAACGCCACTCGTCATTTGTCGTGATGCCCGCATGCATGCACGTGCTTGCAAATCAGGTACTGTGGCCCGTAGCACAAGGTTAATGCCGACACTATTCATATAAGCACCGGCTGGCACAGCAACAGCGATTCGCCAACAAGCACACAGTTGGCAGAGAGTGGAGTCGCGGCAACCGCAGCAAGACAGTATTTGGAGCAATATGTCGTCGATGATGTATGCCGCGCATGATTGGGAGTGTGCTCGGCCTGAGGGCAAAGCGGCTTCGTGAGAGGTACCAACGCTGGGTAGTGAAAACAAGAAAGAAAGGAGGGATTACTGTGCTTAGATTACCAAACGCATTAAACTTAGCTATTACAGCACCGTTTCAAAAAATTTTAAGGGCTTTATGGTTGTTGTGCACTTGCGCACTTCTTCACTTCAACTGAATTTCCACCTCTGAGTGGTTAAATATTGCATCTGATTTCTGGCTGCATGCACTGAAGCACATATTGCGTGTATGGCTTTGAGATTGGTGGCGTTGAAACCAAGCGGCCAATGTTGAGACCAGCAATACTATTTCCACTGATACACACTGTCAAATGTGTAACTCTGGTGCAGCATGGCATAATCTACATTTATTTTATTAGGATGGTGCAGGAAATTTTTTGGCACTTTTGTGCGCAGAAGCAGCATCACTCCATGAGGAATGGGGGCGTTTATATTATTAAAACCACACGATGCTAACAGACAAGGCAAACATAGAAATTCAGATGAATTATTACTCTAAATTTCATATTTTGTTTTTGACTCGCCACGAGTGAATTTTCAAAACAAACTGAAAGGTATTGCTCGGCTTGCAAAGGAAGAAAAAACGAAAAAGTAAGTCAGACCTCCTTTTGTTGTCTGCCAAGTTAAACCCGCTAGTAGCAACGTAATCACCACAACAACTTTCTTTGCTGCAAAGCAACTGACATAAATGTTGATGCCACTTTTGTTTACTCGTATTGATTTCACGAAGCTTGTAAACGTAGCTGCTCATCATATATAATGTAGCTAGAAAGTAAACAAGCCTTGTCTAGCGTACGAACCTCCCACACAGAGAACTGCCTCTAGTTACAATGAATCACGCTCCAGATAGAGCCCACGCTGAACCCATGGCAGCCTGCAGTAGTTGGCCTTGTTTCAGGTGCATCGTAAAGAAGTGGTTATGCAAAATAGTGTAACATGTGCCACGTGTATGCACCATTTAGCTCACACTGCGATCCACTGCACAAGTTTGACATCCAGGCACATAAAATTAGCATTGGTGGCAGGCAGGCACTTTTCTAAAGGAAACGCAAGACATAGGCAGACAGCACGGGCTCCCGTCATGTTGCGGTAAGCTTACAAAAGTTGCACATTAAAAAATTACCTGTACTCTACTATGAAACCTCGAGTCGAAAGAAAAAATATCGATCACTCGGGTTGCTAATACGCGACAAGCCGTAACTATCCGTCCTACTTACTTTCCGAACACTCGCACACTACGGCGAGCGGTTGATTAAGATGCACGTGACAGGTATGAACAAGAAGGCACTCGTACAGAAAAAACAGTAACTTATACTCACAAATGTAATCTGTATCGTCACAGGCGTTGCTGAGGCAGCTAAAATTCTCTTTTCTCTGCCCAGAACCCGAATGACAAAATCAGTGTTGCCAGGTCTTGGTAAGGGAGCGTTAACGAAATCGGACACAATCACCCAAAATGTCGCCAGGGAAGTATTTATTCACAAAAAATAAAGATGATTTCAAGCCTCCTTAGCAATCGTGATATTTAGCACTCGGAAAGGCAGCGATGGTGTAGTTAATCAGCAAATGTCAAAACCTACTGTCGCTCAGCTTGGCGAGCTGGTATCCCGACTGAGATCGTGGTTGGCGCAAAAGACTGCGAAACAAATTTGTTTAATGAAATAGCATGCAATTGATGGCTTTTAAATAGCACCAGCTGGCTGTATAGCTAGAAAAAGAAGCGTACTACGTCTTACGACTGTGCTAAGCTTGCGTTGCTTGTCACAAGGACACCTAACATAGCGGAGGGAATAAAACGGTCCCGATTTGCACATCGTGATTTTTGACTCTCAGGCCGTGGTTTAGCTAACGTCTGCGCCAAACGTTTGCGCGACTCTGCGCCGACCACAACTTGAGATATCTGGTTACGATCAAAAGACACCGTTACAAAGAATCAGCAAGAAAATTCAGGCAGTCCTCGCGAAATTGCGAAAACCAGCATCAGCCTATCCGATTGCAGCATATATTTCATTTCATCATGCAAGAGTTCCGGACAGGATGTAGCTGCAGTAGTCTTGAACTCGAAATGTGTGAAAAGCCACGGTTGTACGTGCGAGAATGACTGCCGTAAGGAGGCGAAGAAGCGCACAATTTTCGTCCTAATTAAATTAGGTGGTAGTATAAGGTGCTAGGCATTGCCTCAAGGTTAGGTTCAAACCATACAATTCAACACAATATTATTATACCGGTTCAACCACACCATTGGTTTGACGCTTCACACTTGCTACGCCCTTCATAAAGTGACACAGCATGGTCACATGTGTGTGTATACTTTTATTCTTGTATACACCTCGCTCTCTTTGTGGCATACACCAGACCGCGTGAACAGAATACGGCAGCTCGTAAAATACAAGAACTAAGCGCATACACGTGCATGACTTAGTAAGAAATGCGCAAAGCCATAACAGTCCCCGTATACGCCCGTCTGCTATTAACTTAGTCCTAACAACATCACATGTATAGACTTCAGAAAAGTAGCAGATTATGCTGCCAGCAAGCGTATAAGCAAAACATCGCGAAAACAATGAGGGCTATCGAAGAGTGTGCAAAACACGAGCGCTAATTTTCTACATTTTTTGACAGGTTAGCCGCTAAGAAAAGCTCTGCATCGGTGCTAAGTGATCGGTCAGATTATTACTTGTGTTTTAAGGCATAGCAATTGTACCTGCTTCTTTTCATTGTAACGATTTTATTGCACATCACATTATCACTGTTTCATATATTAAGCCGCGGAGCCACCGCTACAGTATAGGATGGTTCTTTGTGAAAGAGCTTTAGTCTCAGGGCTCTGATAACAGAGAAAAAAGGAAGAATTATTTTGCATATGGCAACTCAACCATGAAGTTGATGTACTACAAAATTTATATTAGAAGCACTATCTCAATTGCGCTGCAATTCAAGAGAGTTTTCGAGGCAGCCATACCAAATTACGCATATATTTGCACATTTTGCCGACTTCACTCAGCCCATCGTGTGCTGTGTCTTGGTGTTACTGTGTTCTGCGAATACTGCTGAAATATATGTCAGGATACTGACGGCATAGCACCAACAGTAAACTGAGCTTAGCTGTTTCTACCCAGCAACTCACATTCGTATATAATGTCACAGATATATGATGCAGCAATGTCTTCTGAAATCGGCCTCATGTGGTTCAACCATCAAATCCTTTAGGAAGATGTGTATATTTCAAATAACATACTGATAGTGACACTGTTCATTGTGTCTGATCTCCATACGCCATGTGGCATGAGAAATTCCAGACACGCATTTCAGCCTTTTCTCCAGCCTTGAAGCCTTTCATGCTTGCCTCAACAACCTACTCATCGCGAGTTCATCAAAAGAGCACAGTTCAAATCTGAGTTCTGTAATCTGTCGGCGAAATTGTGACTGAACAAGGCACATTTTCCAGCATAGGCAGGTGTGCATTTGATGTCCAAAAGCTCACCTGTCCTATCCTTGTGTTCTCCGCATTGAGTATTCAGCTCTACCCAAGCAGATTTATAGGTGTTGAGAGCTTCCCATCTCTGAATACTAGATGCAAATAAGCCCTACAAGATTCTTCGTCTTATTTTTGTGTACTACGTACTATAGTGCCAGGCCATTATTATACATATGCCCTCCATTTCGTGCAATTGATACACAGAAATGCTTCTATATTTAGCTCCCTTGGACCAAGAACTCTCATAGAAACTTTTGGGGATCTACATATGCTTGCGGGAATGTATATGCTACTCCATGAATATCAAATGAGAGTTCCTCTATACATCATCGTACGACATCTTGAATGCACTTTGTGCTAGATCACCGAATTGTCAAAAGAGTACCTATGTATTGTGGCCAATCAGTTCCCTGACATGTCCTGAAAACTTATGCCCACTATCTGAGCAGCATCACAGCATTTTTTGTAGAGAGTAAAGCCCAAAGATCCTCAAAAATGTCACTGAATCATGTGGTTGGCCCTGTAAACATATCCAGCAATGTGACAATGCGACTGAATCTTGAAGTGCCGCAAAGCAATCTACTCAGGTGGTACGTACACCCATGTGATGCTGTACTACATCTTACCTTATTTGCCTGGGGAAGTCTTTGGATTTCCCGAATACTTAGGTGTATTTCAAATACTATATAATGGTTACATACCTAATTGTGCGTACAAGTGGGCATAAATGGTTAGTGCTTATGTTATTACTTTATTACATGGAAGAAATAGGTGATTTCTTTGTCATAGAATATGTGAGTACATCTCTTATCAGTACATGTTACACTTCCTCAGTTACAATTGTGGCATCCATATTCCCAAGAACTGCAGCATATGTCAAACAATATCAGAAACATATCATAGGAGCTGTGAACATTGTCATTGATGCCCTGTCACATTGCCCAATCAACATGTTCACCTGTCCCAGAGAAATATACACCTTAAAAAAGTGGCAACTAGTTGACATGACAACAAATTCTGCCATTTGCAAGAAATATAAGCTTTGACGCTGCTAGACTTTCAGTGGTGCAGAGTCGTTTGCCAGTAACAGGAGACATGTTAGCTTCAACACATGCTGTGACCTAAGAACTGATCATTTACGCCCACTTGCAAGCAAAATTAGGCTTATTACTAGACTGTCTTTCGTGCCCAAATACACGGGAAATCCAAAGGCTTCCCGTGACAGATAACGTAAGGTGTATGGCATCACGTGGATTTGCGTACCACCTGTGTCGAATGCTTTGTAGCACTTCAAGATTCAACACATTGTTACATTGCAAGATATGTTTGCAGCCCAACCAGTTGATTCAGCGACGTTTCTGAGGATCTTATCGTGACATTGACTATACTGCTGCCTTGCAAAATACAAACTTGTAGGCTTGTGTTGATTGCATGGTTCAGCGTTGGGTGGAATATATTCTTACTCCAAACAATTCTAGGTTCCGCACTATTGCTACCGCTTTTGTAGCTGCTGGCTGCATCACTCATGTCATCCTTGGTTCCAACAGATAGAGAAAGCCAATATGGACCGACAGTATTTCACCAAGCCCCACCTTCCAATGAGCAATGGAATAAATGAAATGCGTACGCATGACATTCAAGGCAGATTTTGGTTGCAACACTGTAAAACTTGCTTTAGGCGTGACTGTTGGTCTACCCAGTGACCATGTTTTTTTTACTCTGATCGACACGAAGCCCACCTTCCTGCAAGTGACTACGGATCTTGTCAATGTTAATCATAAAAAAAGCTTCTACCTATAGCTACGTGACAGCGCATTGGAAGGCACATATGGTAGCAGTGAACTAGACTCTTGTACATGCAAGCCTAATGAAATGACATGGGCTAACCATCCATCATCGCTGTCATGCTGCCAACTTTAAAAAAAACTTTGTCTTAAGTAACTTTTACTGAAGTTTTATGAAAACAAAATAGATGATTCACTTTCTATGCAGAAGTCATCATCAGTGCACAAATAGCCCGAAACAGCAAAAATATCCCACTTACATAACTTCAATAAACATTCCCCAATATGCCATGATTGAAAATACATGTTAACTGCTTGTCAAGTCAATCTAGCTAATAAAGTCTTTGCCAGCATCATTTCTTCAGGCAAAGTGAAAATATTTTTTCTGTGTTTTATGCATTTGTTATGTCTGAAATATTAATTTAGGTGCAAAAAATAGTCCCATTGAATTTCTGACACCTGAGTTATGATGGCTACAAACATATTGAATAGCAGCTATAATGTTATTATACGATTCAGTAAATCTATGTTTTGATTGGGTTTGCAAATGTGCGAGTTCTCGAGTGCCACAAATGAAAAGTGAGAATGTAATTTAAATTTTTATTGCCCGGTACTATTGCTCAAGTGCTATGAAAAATAAAGTGTAACTTCATGTTTGCTGTGAGCTTGACCCCTGCAACCAGACCTCACTTAAAAAACGTTGAGGCACTATTCTAAATACCTGAATTTTCAATCAGTTACAATAAAAGACGATGTGTTCTTGCATCAGGAACGTTGTTCTTTTGTAGATCGACAAGCTCGTAGTCATAAGTCATGCCTATTTTCTTTTCTAACTCATTCACATCTTAAAAGCACTGAAGCTTATAAAGCCATGTTAGCAAAAATTAAAGATTAAGACCGTGCATGTGCCCCTCAATAGCAAAAAGCATTATTCACGTAACCAATGTGATGAATGCTGCGAACCCTGTGGTACATCAAACGGTCCTCCAAACATTTTGAGAGAAATTTTTGGTCATAACCCTGACATAGTTTAGTAATACAACTATAGGAGCCAGAAAGCTTGAATAGGACGCACAGATTAGGTTGATGTGGTTTCGTGATATTAGAACAGTACAACGAAGAAGAATAAAAACAAATGAGCCACAGGAACACAAGCGCCGATTCACGGCTGAAGTTTACTCAGAATTACAGAACACATACATACTACATCGACAAGGCAATACGCAAAATTGACCAGCAATCCCAAAAAATAAAAAACAAGTTGTACACAAGAGTGAAGGATTTGTTTACCCTGCAGTATATTTGAAAAAAAGCTGATGCATGATTGTTTTATTTTGACTGTAATTTCTCAATTATTTCCTTTTTTTCAAAACATCATCACAGCACAACTCAGGAAGAATGTGCTCACGCACGTTACTCTATTGAGTAACGTGCGTCTTTTCCTTTTTCCTTCTTTGTGTCTTTTTCCTTCTTTGTGTCGTGCCAGTCTAATAACTAGAAAGCTTACTTGATCTCATGATTACATATAGTAGCTTTTTCCCTACTTGTTTATGTGAAAATCCACTAGTATGAGCTCCTCTCGACTCCACTGTTGCCATAATTGTTGTGTATCTTCTGCCTGAGTAGTTCTTTTTTGAGTCAACTCTAGCCCACTGAAATAATGCTACTACTCAGACTCCCGGCAGCTTTAGTGCAATGAATTGAATTTGCTTCACTTCATTTCATTGCACTAAAGCTCTATATAATGATGCTCCTGAAGATTTATTGTATCTTACACATGTTGAAAATCTTCCTAATCCCCCATATGCAATGCCCTGTTGGGTCCTTAGGGTATGTAAATAAATAAATAAAATTTGTCGCAGATAGTTACTCAATGCAGCAAATTTTCCTGCAGTTGAGTGAACGAAACACACATTCAAGGCAAATAAAGTAAGAGGGCGGCTAGTGATGGCGTTTTTCATATTGAAAAAGTTGTTTGGAGCAAGGCACAGCATTAGATTTCAAGAAAGACCAAATAAATTGAGGAACATGTGAGCCCTATCTATACACATTTATAATAATAATAATAATAATATTAATAATGATGAGTGCCAAGTGTGACAGGGGCTATACAAGAAAGTGCAGTGATTGTCATTTTCTGATCAGCTTCCAAGCCCTAATTTAGCTTGAGCAAGCCTGGCTTTATCCACTCATTGCATAGAGAAAGATGGTAGACACACAGTACAAATACATCTCTCTAATATACACAGTGTCATTAAAGCAACAATTTTGTTTTCTTATTTCTAACACAGTTTAAATTTGCAATAATTAAAAGACGTCTCAAAGTGTATATGCCTCTCTCACTGATATTCATGTCTTTCATGCTTTTCCTTAGGCACAACTACAACACTACCATGTCGACATGAATATAACAATTGGCTCAGACATGAAAGGTGGTCAAAAAAGACCATACAGGCCATTGCTTATTCATTCGATGAACACCATCTGCATAGAGCCCCACCAGTGCTATCTGTATATCCTTTAATTTGAACACACTCCCAGCAACAATGAAGGTGGTGAGCTTATTAGAGAAAATTTTGGTGAGACGGTTTCTATGAACGTGTAATCAAGAGTATTTTAATCACGTAAAGATTAGTTGTGTGTGTGTATATGTCCCTGTTTCACATCATGGCGATGGGCACCAGGTCATCGGAACATTCTAATCGTGTTTGTGAGCTCAAGATTTTGGTTGGGAACGTTGAGTGTTCCCAGTGTTAAAAATTTCTTGCGGCATCCACTCTAGCTAAAGTTCATGGTTGGTGGTTAATGTGTTCATTGTGTCGCATTGTGGTCTGCCTACTTGTCTCGTCCACTTGCGGTCAGCACTTTTGAGGATATGTTTAGGAGTTGTACTAAAGCCATTGTTAGAAATCCGGGCCCAAGTATCTTCCATCAGTGCATAAGAGTCGGATTTGAGTAATAGCTTTCTTCTCCATTAGTGTGTAATCTTTTTAATGTTCTTGTGCAAGAAAGGCATCGAAGGTAGTTTTAATGACTTTTCAGTGCTGCGCATGAACTGCTGGTATGACTGAAAGGTTTTTCTTTTTGTTGTGGTGATGGCTCAGTCAGGGCCACTCAGCCTCCGATTGCTTTATAATATTTCACTTCGTAGGATTGCTCTTTGCATGCTTCTTCAGCACTGTGTACTATTATGAAAGCAGGTACTAGCAGGTGCTGGTAGTGGTGCTTTTATTTTGTGTTTCGCATACTTCTCGCTAGATTCCTTTGCACACAAAGCAAAAAGTCGAAGTATGATGGTAACATTTGCTTTGAGTATTTTTTTGTTCTTATTGCATTTTAGCCAGGTTCGGTACCAGGATAGGTCTATACCGGGAGTGCACCCACAATAAGCGAAGTCCTTCAGAAGGAGCAGAAAGGCGGGGAAGTTGGCCATTGTGTTACGACAATGTTCTCTTTTGGTAACATAGTCGTAACACAACACAGGGGTCAGTCGAAAATTGGGGGAGGGGGAGGGCCTCCAGCCTCCCTGTGCCTACAATGGCACCAACCCAGATTCCAGCCAGTTTCATTTGACTGCTGACGACCTCGTGTGACAGCTCTTCCTCGTGAGCTCATTGTTTGTCAGTTACTTCCTCGCCTTATCAGTTGAAGGCTGTTCATGTGATGAAGACAAACCTCCGTCAGTTTTTGTTTTGTAATTTCTTGGTGGCGTATCCTCAGTATCTTTTCTCAGTGTACCCTTATTTTACTTGGCCGGAAGATCAGCAACGTTACAACTTTGAAGTCGTAACATGTTTTTGTGCACTGTAGAAGTAATCGCCACTCTTTTCTCCAGCATTCATTTTTGGATGGTTGGCACGTCCGTACTTCTCCTCTGAGCTGGTGAGTGTTTTGTAAGTAAGACTTTTTCGCTGCAGCCTCATGGCGCTTGATGCGGTGCACACTCAGCCAGCCCCATTGCACCGCAGAAAACATGAAAAGTGTGTACTAATCACTACAGGTGTGCCCTGGTGCGGCTGGTGTATCTTGATTGATTGATATGTGGGGTTTAACGTCCCAAAACCACTTCATGATTAGGCTGGTGTATCTTTGAAGTGGTGATGTCCAGAGTATGTATTACTAGCTCGACAGGCAAAGCCTCTTTTTTTAGTTAGCTGCAAATCACGTGCGAAGAGTACGATTAACTCTTGCTAAGATTATAGCCCCTTCAAGTGTGCATTATGAAACAAATGAGGCGTATTCAGATAGCGCAATCACAAGGCACTCAATATTACATTCCAAGGAAGAAAATGATCTGTTCTTTTGTGTGAACAAGCCATTACAACTTCTGTGAAATTAAATACTTCATCATTCTGCTGCAAGCTATGTTTAGTTTTGATATAAAAAGAATGAAATCATAAGATCCTTATTTGTGTGCAATTAGTTTTTCATTGCATTATTTCGTGAGAAGGAAATCAACAGTTGACGTTGGTTTTAGAACACGATTTGAGCGACCCATGAAAGATAACAGTTCATTCACTATAGTGATCAACTACGGTTGTGCGCAGCAAACTGAGGTCAAGTAAGGACATACTAACTAGAAAGAAGGTTCAGTTCATCTAACGAACTTAGTATTTCACTCTATTCTGGCCTCAAGTTCACACAGCTAGCATAAACGAATTGCATACACAAATGTCGCCACTGATGCTAAAAGGTTATAATTGTTTCTGTTAAAAAACGTTTCTATTTGAAAACATAAGGTCGCATAATCCTTGACGAAATTCTTGAACATGGGCCGTGGACTTATAACCTGTGACATAGGCGGAATTTTGTGTGATAGAGGGATAGGGGGATGACGTCCTTGGTCTTCAGTGCAGGCAAGTTGAGTATGTGTTATTTGGTTCTCGGTATCCCATTGCTGAAAACTTCAGGGGTGGGCCATTGACCCAGTGTCCTATTCTTTGACTACACCACTGCATTAACTATGAAGCACCCATCTTGCACTTTTGTGCCTTCAGTGGCTCATAAATTAAACTGCCTCTCTGGTGGATGTGACCATTTCAGCGGTTGATAATACAGATTAGCTAAATATCTTGATCTGCATGTCAAACTAGATGTGAAAATGGTCGTTTCAGTTTGAAAAGACTTGAGGAAACATGTTCACATACTACATAATTAAGAAAACCAATGATAACTTTATGTGTGTGGAGCAGTATGAGTCACAAAGATATAAGTAATGGGAAAGGTGATATGCACCAGCTGCTTTGCCAACTGAGCCGTTCCTTGTTTTCAGTTCTGTTTGACTCTCACACTGATTATAGGACGTCCTGAAGACACATACACCACAAAATTGCACCAAATTATGCGATAATAGGACAAATTAACTAGTTATTTGCTGATCACAACAATCTTGTTAGCTCTTCTGCACTCAGTCTGGAGAAAGAAAACTATAAAAATATGACTGAGCTAGATTGAGACAACACTCTGAGAAAAAAATTTTAAGGTCTCACATGGCAAATATACAAAAGATGCACTGCTGCTGACAGCACAGGTAACAGTCT
This sequence comes from Rhipicephalus annulatus, assembly GCA_013436015.1. Taxonomy (NCBI): domain Eukaryota; kingdom Metazoa; phylum Arthropoda; class Arachnida; order Ixodida; family Ixodidae; genus Rhipicephalus; species Rhipicephalus annulatus. Next base: position 202,292 of record WOVY01012012.1, on the reverse strand, counting down.
TCAGTACTTAGAACAGTCACTGACTCTTAACTTAAGATTTATTCATAAATATTGCCTTTCAGTTCTGAGGACCAGTCCTGACACCAGCTGTCAAATGATCCTCCTCATGTTCTGGAGATTACAGCAATACTGACACATTTTCCGGTTTGTAACGGGCACGTTCATATATTTCTCGAAAGACAGCCAGCTGGCCTTAGCCACACCGCTAAACGGAAAATTATTAAGGGACAGCGAGTGTGAAATGAAACTCTCTACTTTACAGGAACCAGCTTGCCAAATCTGTGCAGAGAACTTCCTTCTTTCCCCAGACCTAAATAACGCAGGAGGGAGGGGGCGGAGAGCGGTCTGTAGTTCTGTATTTGATAATACAACACGATGCTTTAAGCGTGCGAGTTTTTTGTTTATAAACAATTTATCCTACGTGTTATGTGTTCTATGGATCAGCACATATGAACTCACGGAAATTTTTTTTGCGCGTCGTACTGTGGGTTCAATGAAGTCTACGGACTGCGTAAGCAAACTGATGTTTTGGATACAGTAGGTCAATATATATATATATATATATATATATATATATATATATATATATATATATATATATATATATATATATATATCAAAATAACCAACAAAAAAACGTTCCACAAGAAGATTGTAACTCGCGACGACCCACAGAGACAAAGTGCCCGACATCCACGCACTCCAGCACAGTTTACCAACTGTTCGCGGCAATGTTGTAGGTAATTCGCATGGTCATTGCGATACAGAATGCGAGCGTCGGTGCATGTGTCAGATTACGCCAAATGCGTGCGTTGTACGATTCAATCACCTTAACGCAGCTGATAACTCCAGTTCCCACACGTCAAGCACTTGTGTGCCGTTAACTAGTACAGCACTGGGAACGCGAAAAACCTGAATTGGTCATGGCGATAGCATAGCAGGACACACGATACGATACGCTTTGCGTCCGATATCCGCGAAGTCCAAAGCGCTTGGCGTGACATCGCCGGCGTGATGCGACGAAAACGAACGCAGGCGCACACGCTACCGGGTCACGTCGAAGTAGGTCACATATAGCAGTGGCATCCGTGGTTGCTTCACCGCACAGATCTGCACGATTTTCATCTGGGAAAGCACCGCATCAGACGTCTGACAGGCGACAAACTCGATAATTGTTCATCAGTAAAATAGTCTACTTTGCGCAACTTCAATTAACTATCATCCATATCAAGTAGGTGTGCATGATTTAATGGCAAAAATATATTACTCATGTGCCACGCACACTACTCTCTCGAACTTGAAAAATCGACACGTGAGTGGGACCAGAACAGCGCCAAAAGCAGCAAGTGCAGAAATCAGCTCATACCAGTCTGATGTTATGCGAACGAAGCTGACTCTTTAGCCGAAGCTGGCAATAACGTTCGAACGACGTGTCAATAAAGCCAGCCTAAATGAACTGCTCCGCCCATATTGGGTGCAGGTTGTACAAGTCGGTCCGGCTCTAATACGCTGGCAGGACCAATATTCGCGGGAAGTTCTGAATGCTGCTCCAACATCACCATTCTATTCGGCTGGCCCAGCCAATATTGACGGAATGTTGTCAATGCTGGTCCAACATCAACGTTCTATTAGTCTGGCACAGCCATTATTGGCGGTATACTCTAAGGCAAAATTAACCGAAAAAGAAGTAACGGAGCCCAATAGGCGCGCGCAATTAACGGATAGACCGTTGAGGAGCAACCACAGAGGGAAGCGTGGCGCGTAAAACCAAGGGATAAACCACCCGGGCATTGCAGGCAGCGCGAAAAGCGTTGCCAAGGTGACCAGGCCTCCCTCTCCTCCTCTGCTGGCTCAGTATTTTCCCGTATTTTCCGGAGGCGGTTCGCGTCGCGCGCGCTCGGGCTGCTTAACCACGGCCGCTTGGATTTGACGATCTAAGAATTACGTGGTGGTGCTTGTGTGTACGCTTAGATGAGCGTGGGCTGCTGCTTTTGTGTTTCGCTGCACCCATGAAGTCTGGAGAAATTCCCGACACGTCACCACAACGCGCTGTATATCTCTGGCTTCAAGGTAGTCACGAACAACACATGACAGCAACAGTTGGGGAGGCCAATATGGCGGCGCAGAACTCAACAGGACTATCGGATGTATACTTCCGTCCGACTAAGGGCAGAAAACAGCGCTGGATGCTAAGGCAAGTAGGTTATTACTCTTTATTCTACTCTACTTGTCGCGTGCGCGATACGGATCGCACTGGCCGGCAACGGGCTTGGCCGTGTTGTATATCGCACGCACAAAATGCATCGCGAAGGTAAGCTACGGCGTCTGCAGTTCGCCCGTGCTTTGCAACCGCCTGGAAATTGGCTGCCATTGCCTTCGGCCTCCCGTACGCTGGCTCATCGAGTGCTCGCCTGTCTTCGCCGCCTCGATGAGCTCCGGGCTGACAATACTGGGCTGAGACCTCGTCACTGCGTTGGCAGTCGTCGAAACCACGTTATGGGTTCTCGTAAAGTGCTTGGTTGTAGTATGTCACGGCCTGTAAGTGCACCAGCATGGGCTGACATGGCTTTCGCTAGCTTCGAAACTCACTTAAAATCAGTCGTAATTACAGTCAGTCGCAAAGAGCTCAGCGCCGTCCGCTGGCCACGGCGGCGGACTCGCGTTTACGCGCTGCACTCGCTCGGGTTCGTGGAAAAGGGCCGCATTACCGTTGATTTCTTCGGCGCTAGCTCGAAACCAGCTCGGTGCTGTTCGTGGCGGCGGTGAAGCGAACGCTCGCTTTTCTGTTCAAAGTTCGCTGGCGGCAGACACTCCGCGTGCAACGCCGTGTTTGGTCTCGCGTTCACTTGCTCGAGCTGAACGACGTCGCTCACTTAGGACTCGCCAACTTGTTAGCGGCACGGTGGTTCGCGGAGTTGTGGCTGCAGCCGCCGCTCCTTAGCTGTTGCGCTACGGGGATCGAAATGAGTCTTCGACGTTCTGTGACATCACGGTGAAATTATTAGCATGTCATATCTCACGAATGTTTTCATTTCACCTTGCACGTGTTTCTCATATGCATTTGTATTCATCCTCTGTCATGTGTGACTCACTATTTTACAAAGGTATTGTGCAGCCGTGGGCGCACAGCGTGCTGAAGACTGTGTGCGCTGGCTTCTGCGATGCCTGTCATCCATCTCTTTCGTCAGAGCAGCTTCAGAAGGACTGTGCGAGATGTGAAGGTAAAGTTATTTGTGTGTCATATTTTAACGCTTGTTTTTATATTAACTTGCACGTACTTGTCATATGCGTGCATCTTCATGTTCTGTCTTGTTTGTCTAAGTATTTTTACTATATTATTGTACGTGTAGCCATAGGAACAGAACAGGCTGAAGGCTGCGTGCGCTGGCGTCTGCAATGCCTGTCGCCTATCGCTTCAGTAGGAGGATCTCCCCAAGAGGTGAACAAGATTTGACAACGAGACTGAACTTGTACACTTCACCATGAATTCACTTAAAAGAATGGAGAAAGTTCATGTGTATGTAGAAAAATAAAAGATTTCGATTTCTCACCTTTGTCGCTTGTTGTTGCCGTGACTGCGAAATCAGTTACACATAGGTGGCTAACTACTTTTTCGCGTGTTCTTTTCTGCGCCATTCATTGCCCACTGCGCAGAACAGGCGAAAAAGTATTAGGCCTGGTGGAAAATAAACACAAAACAAAGTTAGAAGTGGGGACACAAAAGTTCATCCGATTGAAGTATTTGAGTGGATCAACCGTTCGTCCGGCAAGGTGCAACTGTGAGGACTAACGGTTGCCCAGTAAGGTATAAATGTGGAGATCAACAGTAGCTCTATAAGGTGCAAACGTGACGACTAAATGATAGTCTTTTAAGTTGAATTGTGAGACTAACGGTTACTCACTAAGGTCATAGTGTGAGGACTATATGTTAGTTCCTTGAGCTAATCTGTGGGGACTAACTGTCAGACCCGGTTTCCTTAGTCCTTAAAGATATTAATGGTTGTGGCGGCCCAATTAGTCACCAAAAGGACGAACCACACTCTTTTAACACCATTTTGCCTTAGAGTGTTCGTTGTCAATCCTGCTCCAACATCGCTGTTCTATTCGGCTGGCACAGCCATTATTGGCGGTACGTCGTCAAACCGGGGTTATTTTTTTGCTATGAACTGGCGATCTATCCCCAACATTGGGCCAACGTTCTGTGCTGTCTATGAAGTGTTTGCCGTTGAACTCAAAATGGTTGTAATTTAGTACAATTTCAAGAAGTGTAAACAGTATCGTCACTTACACCAGTTTATGAGTCTCATTTTACATATTCAGAAACCATAGCCGCTATTCCTTCATGGTGGGTTATGTTGGTGTACAGTGGGCAGACGTCCATGGTCACCCGAAAACTACCACCTGGGATGCTGAGAGTTTAAGTTTCGCAGATGAAGTGGTTTGTGTCCTTTAGGTAATAGGGAAACTTTGGGGTGATGTCTTTTATTAAGGAATTGATGAATTCTCATATATTTTCTGTTGATGGGCTGTTACTGGCTACAATCGAACGTCCCGGATTGCTTGCTTTGTGTATTTTGGGGAGCGAAAAGAATAGACCGCGAACAGAATGGGCCGGTAACATTGCTTTTAACATTTTGCCGGTAATTTTCTCGTCATGGTGTAGAATATTTAAGGTTTCTTTTATCTCACTTTCAAATTCGGGAGTCGGGTCTGTTGGAAGTTGTTTGGAGATTTTTGTGTATGATAGCTGTCGTTCTCTTTCCTTTAAGTGGTCAGACGTGTTTAGAATTACTAAGCAGCCCCCTTTATCAACCATTTTGATGGTAATTTCAGCATTTTTTCGTAGTTCATTGAGTTCCCTTCGTTCTGTTTTTGATAGGCTGTTTCGAGATGGCCGATTTTTTTCATACGCTCTGATGATATTTTTTTGAACTGCTGATATATACACATTGAGGTGTTTGTCCCTCTGCTGACCTGGACACCACTATTTGTCACCATCAATCAATCTATTCTCGTACATACTGTCCTTCCAATCATGAAAGTATTAACCGAGGCAGAGATTATGCGCGAAGTTATCGAGGTCTTGGTACAGTTCAAATTCATGAATCTACCGGATGATGAACAAAAGATTAAGCCTCTCGACAACACTTGTAGCTGAGCGGGTGTAAACGCTGTGTCGGGCAGATTGAGGACATTTTTCTCATAAGTTTGGCTATCACATGGCACGGGAGTTTCAGCATCATATTCGACACTAAAGCTGTTTTCATTAGGATTACACTGTAGTTTTCAAACTCCCATATTTCTTCTCAAACTTAGGTCGTGGTACGGGTGGTCCCTGACATTCTTGTACGGCCTTACTCCTATTTTCCTGTTGCAGAGCAGTGGAGCTTCTGCAGTCCCGCTTGAATTTTCTATCTTTTACTACTGAAATGTCGCCTCTCTTTTTTAGTTCATATGTTTCCAGTTCTCTTGCCTCATGCTCTCCGAGATGAGATACCAATTTCTGCGTGGCTTCCGTGACACTGTATTCGGCGGCCTTACGCTCACTATGGTCCGCAATGACCCGAGTCAGTTGCAAGGACGCTTTTAGTAATATTTTTCCCACTTCCCCCTTTCTGCTTCACTTAGTGTAGACATTGAGGGGTTGCAGGCTCCAAAATTTGATCAGAGCAGCATCCCCGTGAAAAAGCTTGATGCAAGGTATGCCCACAGATAATCACAACACGTGAATCAAAAGCGAACTTCTGCATAACTGAAAGCAAAATTGTGACTCTTGTAACGTAATATACATGCTACGTTGCAACATCTACGGACAAGAATATATTGGCCAAAGAGACACGCCGTTTCGGCTGCGGTTCAATATTCACCGGTACACGTCACTTCACTGCTGAAGCTACCTTTATCTAGACATCTGCGCCTGCCAAACCACAGTTTTGAAAATATCAGCGTAACACTTTTACAGTACGGTTTTCAAACAGGCGCGAGCACGAACAGCGCAAGGCATATTTTATTTTAAAATTTAGAACACTAGTAGCCGGCATCAATGAGGACCCCGGAAGGCTCTCGTGCCTCCGCAAATTAAGCCAGGAGGAAATTGGTGACAAAGATTCATAGCTGGAGACCATGGTTGTTTTTTATGACTGACTCGTCATACTCGTCAGACAATAAAAAACGTGTACATTGTCCTTTCTTGTCTTTTTTCTTTTTTGTATATGTTTTTCCTCCCGTGTACATGCAAAATGTTTACGCTGCCTACCACTTGGCGGCCATTGAGGGGAAAGGGGTGAAGATGAAAGGTAAAAAGCCGAGCGACCCATTAAGAAAAAACTCTTTCTTTACGCACGTCGTCACGGGCCCCTCCCACCACCGGGGCGACAATCTTGCGTTGCCCGACACATGTCGAGAACTGGCCAGCACGGGATTAGAACTGGATGTGGACTTACACTGACATTTAAATATGAACAGTACGGTTTCGTGCGCAGCGTTCACAGTGTTTTGTTTCTTCTTTTTTGCTTTGGTGTTTGTTTTTTGTGTTTTTTTCTTCTTTTCTTCTCTCTCACTCTCGCAAACATCTTTCAAGGAGAGAAGGACGCAGCAGCAACGAAGTTCGATCGCGTATGTTAGTATAACTTATCCACTGACGAAAGGAGGACCCCTCTCGAAACTGTTGGGAAATAAATATATTTATCCTTGTTGACAATGCTCCCATAGTGCCATATGCCATACCTTCACGAAGACTAACTGGGCCTTTGAATTATTCTTCCCTGTAACCTGAACTATGGATGTCAGTGCATCATCAACGGAGCTTTTGTCGCGAAGATACCTCAATTACCCAACGAAGAGTGCCGTCATTGGAGACTCCATTAAAACAGCAAGCCATTCTTGCTCTGTAATGGAGCAGCTCTGCTCGGCAACCGTGAGAGGCCGACTGGCATGGGCAGCTACTCTCTGTCAAAAGGTCTCATCCCGTTGTAGAAGAACTGCACCGATCTCATGGCCACTACCGTCGGTACGTAAACAAGTACGCGTGTTTTCGTCGCAATTGGAGAAAACAGATTCGGATGTTAGGACGTGCTTAAGGTCTTGAAAGGCATGTTCGCAGTCATCAGCCCACGTAAAGTCAGCTCCAGACGTCAGAAGTTCTTGCAGTTGCGAGGTGATGGTAGCAAAGTAGTGGATAAAGCGACGAAAGTGCAACACGAGGCCTAGAAAACTGCGTGGTTTTTTTTAGTTTCTGGCCGAGGAAAGCTTATTACAGCATCAATCTTTTCAGCATCCAGCCTAACGACATCCTTGATGACAAGGTGACCCAACACCTTATTGTTCGTGTTGGCGAAGTGGCATTTCTTTGTGTTTATCTGAAGTCCAGCATCGGAAGTACACGGCAAGACGTCGTCCAACTGCTCAAGGTGCGGACTTAATGTGGTCGAAAATATGACGACATCGTACAAATAACAGAGGCATGTTTTTCATTTGAGACCACGAATAACCTTGTGTATCATGCGTTGTAACATGGCAGGGGCGTTACATAAGCCGAAAGGCATGACGTTGAATTCGTAAAGGTTATCTGGTGTCACAAATGCCCTTTTATTTTTGTCCGCTCTGTGCATGGGTATTTTCCAAAACCCAGATCCAAAGTTCAGGCTAGAGGAGAACTCAGCGCCCCGGAGAGAGTCAAGTATGTCGTCAATGCGTGGCGTCCTTATCGCGTTCTTGCGCGTGATCTTATTAAGTGTCCGATAATGAACGTGGAATCGCACTGCACCATTTTTTTACCAACCAACACGACATGTGAAGACCTGGACGATTGCCGGATAACATCTCGTTTGAGCATGTTGGTGATGCTGTCTGCAATGGTCTTTCGCTCAGAGACAGAGACACGATAGGGGCGGCGGCGTACAATTGCATGCGATGAATTATATGCGATGCACTGCAACAAAAGTACAGCCCGGGAGCTGGGAATGGACACCAAATGAAGCGCTGTGATTTTCAAGTGGAGCTAAATGTGCCCGTTTTTGCGCTGCTTGAATATGGGGGTTTATTGCGGCTGTTAAAATACAAGTCGTAGCTTCATTTGCACGAGTAGCTGAAGATGGTGGTTCCACCTGGAGGAGCATGAAAGAAAGTGGTTGGGTTTCAGTAAAGCAAGGCACAGTGTTGTTCTGGGGCAGCGCAGCAAGAAGTAGGGTAAACTGCTGCGACCAACGCTTTACGGTCATGGAACCACACCTGGCTAGGCGCAATGGTAAGGCCACCAGATATGTAACGTCTGGATGGTGCAAGGAACATATCCTTTTTAATGATGATATCGCATGCCAGAGTAAGCATATGCTCATAACCTGGAGGATAGGAGCAATCTGCAAGCGTGACAAAATAGGCACTATGTGGACCAATATTTGAAGAAAGTGCAGTGTCTGCATGTGAGTAGAAGAAAGAAAAGTTGGTGAAAAGATAACTTGCCGTGGGTAGGAACCGAATCTCCAACCTTCGAACAACGCGTTTAATGCTAACAGCATCGAATGCGTTCTTCGATGCTGTCATGGAGCGGTTGCTCTCGTAGTTCACTGTTGTGACCTTGCGTAGAATCATGTAGGGTCCTTCCATGACGGAACTCAGTTTGCCGTTGTTGGGATGCCATGGTGTCTCGTAAAGGACAAAGTCACTGACTTGGAATTCAATCGGAAGAAGTTCTCTAACATAAATGACTTTGTCCTCATTGTGGTGGGCGATAGAATTTGTAGCTGCAGTTTTTCGCGCTTCTTCGGCAGTTTCTTCTCGTTGTTCCAGTACAGTAGGATAAGATGGAATGCCATACATCAGAAAGGAAGGTGCGTAGCCGGTCACTTCATGGGGTGTTCTGTTGTATTCATCAATTACCTCCGGAAGCAGCTTAGTCGAACACTTCTGTGGTTCGTCATTGATCTTACATTTAAGTCTCGTTACGATAGTCTGGTTTGTCCGCTCGTTCATGCCGTTGCATTTTGGATGATGAGATGAGGTGAATAGTTGGTGTATACGATTATGTTTTAAAAACTGCTTGAATTTTCCTGCAGTAAATCCTGTTTCAAGATCTGAAAGGAGCTTCCGTGGTTTTCCAGAAGAAAAAATTGTTTTTAGGCATGAAATGTAGCCGTCGCTGTTCTCACTTTTATGAGCAAGCGCCTATACATAGCGAGTCGCATGATCAATAACAAAGTGTATAAACCTTTTTGACGAGCGATATCCAGAAAATCCTCCAATGGTGTCTATTGCAAAGGGGTCGAAGGGCTCTTCAGCTGGAGGCAGTGTTTCAAGCGTCCCAAGCATTTTAGTTTTCGTCTTCTTGCATCTCTGGCATGTATCAAGATGCCGAATGTAAGCGGAAACATTGGTTACCAATTGCGGCCAATAATATTGCGGAGACAGGAGTGATAGCGTCTTCTTCACTCCAACATGCCCAAAATGTTGATATGCCTTCTTCAGAATGGTTGGGTGTAGTTCATGGGGCACGTATATTTTCCGTAGTCCTTATCTCTTGAAGATGATGATGTTATTTTCCAATGAATGCGTACTTTTTGGAAGCTCATTGTTGCATCGCTGAAGGTCGTCGTGTGATAGAACATTAACTATTGGGGCTCTGGAGAGCGCATCTGCTTCGACATTAGTTGCGCCCTTTTGATGCTTGATGTTCACCTCATACATTGACAGTTTCAAAGACCACCGGAAAAGACGACCTTAAGGATTTTTAACATTCTCCAGCCACTGGAGTGCAGAGCGATCTGTCACAACAGTGAATGACTTTCCACCAAGGTAGCAATGCCTTTTATCAATGACATCTACAATGGCAAGACATTCTCTTTCTGTTATAGCATAGTTCACCTCGTGCTTAAGTAGTTTGCGGGTATAATAGGCGACAGAATGTTCTTTGCTTTTGTCATCAGGTTGTTTCAGCACTGCACCGATGCCTTCGCCAGATGCGTCACAGTACACAGTACATGATCTGGAAGGGTCGTATATGCGAAGCACCGGTTCTTCAGTTATACGCTTCTTCTGTTCACGAAAGGCTTGCTCGCATGCTTTTGTCCACACCCACTTGCTGCCTTTGTGGAGTAGTTTTGTGAGTGGAAGAGCGATATCGCTGAAGTGGGGGATGTACTGACGGTAGGTGTTTACAGTGCCCAGAAAACGCTGGAGATCTTTTTCTCGGTTTGGTGTAGGAAATTTGAGTATGGCAGCCACATTACTTTGCTTAGGTGTCACTGTTCCTTGTGAAATTTTGTGGCCCAGGTATTCAATGCTGCAGCGTGCAAATTGGCACTTTTTTCGTTTGAGTTTTACGTTCTCGGTTTTGAGAGCTTTCAATAGCGCTTCAAGGTGTCGTATGTGATCATTAAATGTCTCGGAGTATACGACCACATCGTCAAAGTAATTAATAACATTGGTGAGCTGATGTTTCGCTATTATTGATTTCATGGCTCTTTCAAATGTAGCTGGAGCGTTCTTCAACCCAAAGGGCATTACCAACCACTCAAAATTACCATCAGGCGTGACAAATGCAAATTTCGGAACATCGTCAGGATGCATTTGCACATGCCAGTATCCAGACGTTACGTCCAACGTAGTGAAAACCTCCGCCTTTCCTAAGTGGTCAAGAATATCACCTATACGTGGAATTGGTTGAAAGTCGGGTACCGTTATGGCATTGAGTTTCCGGTAGTCAATACATGGACGAGTGCGTTCTTCACCTTTCTTTTCTGCTAAAATGACAGGTGCGGCGTAGGGCGATAATGAAGGCCTCACGACACCTTTCTTGAGGAGAGCGTCAACTTGTTTGTTGATCTCCACTTTGTCTGCCTGTGAACATCGGTATGGTGCTCGACGAATGGGGACAGCATTGGTAAGTGCGATCCTATGTTTCTCAGTAGCGATGCACCCAATATCTGTCTGAGATTTCAAAAATATCTCGTCATACTTGCTTAAAAGAGAGTCGAGCGCCGCAGACTCATGCTCTGATAAGTTTTTTGAAGTCATGGTTTGCATCAGCAGGGCTTGAATGGTTTTCTTTTTATTGTGATGCGGAAGGTTCATATTCTAACATGCTTGTGTCACTGACTTGCTTTCCCGATTTACAGAAAGATTGAAGTATGAAGCGCTGTCTAGGCCAAGAAATAATTGCGTTCTCTTGCCTCCCAGCACATCTGCATAAACTTCCTTTATGACGTTCCCAATTTGTTACTGAATGTTTACGCGACCCAAAGTTCGAATGATTGATGCAACTTGCTGGACCATGATGCTGTAGTCTCTCATTAACTGAAGCTTTAGCTGTTTGTACACATCCTCGCTGATACAAGTAATTGTTGCTGCTGCATCAAAAATGGCATTTACTGCCTTGCCGTTGATGAGAGCACAGAAGTGTATTAATTTCATTTCATTTTCATTTTATTTCCTTAAAGGCCCCTTGCGGGGCATTACATAAGGGGTGGGTACATAAAAACTGAGCAGAAAACAATCGTTTGTCCTAAAGTGAAAGATGATTAGTGATACTGGTTGTGAAGGTAGATGTACAAGTAATGGCAGGAATGTCGCCTGAAAGGCCATTCCAGGCAACTGCTGTGCGAGGAAAAAATGATGTTGAAAAGGTAACGGTGCGTGCACGTGGGCGTGCGACTTGAAGAGGATGATTAGTTCGTTGAGAGATGTGCGCTGGGGGAACAAAATAAGGTGGCATGCGCATCGAGCTGTAAAAAAACTTATGAAATAACGAAAGACTGGCGATACGGCGGCGGAGGGAAAGGAGGGGCAGTTGAAGTTCTGCCTTTAGTGAAGATACGCTGACGTCATGGGAGTAAGAAATATTGATAAACCTAGCGGCACGGTTTTGAATACGCTCAAGGGCGTCTTCAAGATAGGCCTGTTGCGGGCTCCAGATTGGCGAAGCATATTCAAGTTTAGTTCTAACAAGGCTTTTGTAAGCTAATAATTTTACATTCCTAGGTGCGTTACGTAGATGACGTCTCAAGAATCCCACCCAAAGTTTTGTTTGCCGATGATATGACTTTCGTGATATGCAAACCCCATGAAAGATTGTTGCAGAGTGTGACCCCCAGATATTTAAAAAAATTAAGTTTCAACTGGAACATTACTGATGGAATATGGAAAAACAAGTGGAGAACGGCGGCGGGTGAAGGATAAGGCTTTGCATCTGTGAGAGTGAAGTTCCATTAGCCAATCATCGCACCATTGTTTTACATTGTTAAGATCACTCTGTAGAGCTAATTGATCAGAAGCGTTACAAACAGTGTGGTAAATAACACAATCGTCGGCAAACATTCGGATTTTACAGGATACATGAGTTGGGAGATCGTTAATAAATATCAGGAATAAAATCGGGCCCAGAACCAACCCCTGCGGGACACCAGATGTTACCGGAAGTGGAGTAGAGGTAGCATTGTTAACAAAGACAGCTTGAGTGCGGTTACTTAAAAATTCGCGGATCCACTTTAGGACGTCGGGGTGTAGGTTTAAGCGGGAAAGTTTCAACAGAAGGCGTTTATGGGGTACTTTATCGAATGCTTTCGCAAAGTCCAGGAATATGGCATCAGTCTGTACGTTAGAATCCAAGTTAATATGCAAGTCGTGCGAAAACATAGCCAGTTGAGTCTCGCACGACAAGCCTTTGCGAAAGCCATGCTGCGCGGAATTGAAAAAGCTATTTGAGTCTAGGAAGTCCATAATCCGGGTGTAGATGACATGTTCGATGATTTCGCATGAAATGCTGGTTAAAAAAATTGGTCGGTAATTGAGGGGTGACTCTATAATGCCTGATTTGAATACTGGGGTGATATTTCCGTGTTTCCAATCACTAGGAAGCTCACCCGTGGAAAGAGACTGCGAGTAAAGTAGACACAAAAATTTTGCACAGATCTGTTGAGTGTTCTTTAGAAATTTTGAATTTATGTTGTCGATACCTGACGATGAAGATAATTTAAGTTTATCAATGATTGCCAAAACTCCGGGTTCAACAAAAAGGATTGATGGCATGGAAGTACTGACTATGGTAGGCTGTGGCGGGGGTGGAACATCAGTTTCTTTGCTAAAAACCGAGGAGAAAGCTTTATTAAACAGGTCGGCACATTCCGAGTCAGTGGCCACGTCACCTGCTTCATTAGTGAGAGTAATAGTGCATGAGTGGTTGGGATTTATGACCTGCCAAAATTTCCTAGGGTTACTAGCAAGCAATTTCGGTAAGTGAGTGGGAAAAAAAGAATGCTTAGCGTTACATATTGCCGTCAGGTAAGCTTTTTCAGCAGCTAAATATTTTAACCATGCGTTTTCAATATTTTGCTGCTTGGCGGAACGAAAAAGACGTTTTTTTTCTTATTTTCTAATTTTTTGAGCGTTTTAGTAAACCATGGTTTTTGGGAACAGGCATGGAAACTGAGCTTAGGAATGAATTTTTCGACCAGTGTATCACATTTATCCTTAGATAACTTCCAGTTATCATGCACCGTGCGATAAAGGAAATTATCTTTGAATATTGGAAGAAATCAGTTTAATTCGTCATTTATAGCAGTGTAGTTTCCTTTATCATATAGTCGTATGGTTTTTTTGGTGGTTCGTTGTTTTGGAGGAGTGATTAAAATGTCGGCTTGAATTACTTTATGGTCGCTTATTTCTGACAAGTAGGAAATAGATGTTACACTTTCAGGAATACTGGTTTGTATTAGGTCTAATATGTTTTCACAGTCTTGGGTTACGCGGGTTGGTTTGGTGACAACTTGAGCTAGGTTGAAATTTAGACATACATTAACAAATTCACTCGCCTCACTCTGTAATCCTCCGTTAACAGTTAGATTAGGCCAGTCAATATTCGGGAAATTAAAGTCGCCAAACAAGATAATATGGGCATTAGGGTACTTTGTTGAAAGTTCATTTAGTACCGAATTAAGCATGCCGGGAAAGTCAGGATTTCCTATGTGGGGGCCTGTAGCACACGCCAATTAAAAGTGATTGCGGTACAGCTTGGTATTTTATCCATATTATTTCCAGGTCTGACGAAATATTTACCAAAGTTACGGGTAGTCTCTGGCTAACAGCAATGAGCACCCCTCCTCCCATTCTGCCGTCCCGGTCCTTACGGAAAATCATAAAGTTTGATAAGTCATCTAGAACTTCCTGATCGCTTACGTCACTATTAAGCCAATGTTTCCGTTAATAAAAGCAAGTTGCTACTGGATGATGAAACAAGATTAGAGACGATTTTGCGTTTCGAAATAAAACTGCGAATGTTGGTGAAGATTACGGAAAGAGACACGGTAGTTTGCTGTGTTGGTTGGGGGTTAGTTGATGATAACGGACGATGCAGTGATTGCTAGGTTACTTCCTTCACTGCCTGGGAGGATTCATCAAAGACGTAGCGTTTAGAACCTATGAGCAAAGTTTTGAAGCTTAATTTAAATGCTGTAGATTTTGATCTGGCAAAAGAGACAAGGTGTCTTCGTGCATGTCGGACGGCAAAGGAAAAGTCCTCACCAACGCTGTAGTTAGTGTCTTTAAATTTCTTGCCTTCCGACAAGATCGACTGTTTGACCTTAAACGAACTAAATTTTACAATTACAGGACGGACGCGGTCAGGCGAATGGCGACCAAGGCGATGTGCGCGTTCAACTTGTGAAGGCTGTATTTCTAGTTCAAGGTTTTCAGTGATACACCGAATGACTGTTGCCTCTGAATCGGCAAAGGATTCTTTGGGATTAGGATCAAGAATACCATAAAATATCAGGTTATTTCGGCGGGAATGGTTTTCGCTAACGTCTGCACGGGATTGAAAGTTATGATCATGCCGGGTGATATCAGCGGTTAAAGTTTTAGATGCGGAAGCATCTTATACTCGCGCCTTGTAGTGCGCCGTCCGCCCCGCTTCTCGAACATTCGACAGCTGACGCGCGCGCATGCGCCGTCGCGCCGTCGCCCACCATCTGTGCCGCGCGCGCTTCTCCTTCGAGAACATTCGACAGCTGACAGCGCATGCGCCGTCGCGCCGTCGCCATCTGTGCCGCGCGCGCGCTTCTCCTTCGAGAACATTCGACAGCTGACAGCGCATGCGCCGTCGCGCTGTATATATACTCAAGGTCGGCGCTCGCTCGCTCAGTTGCCGCTCGTCCGTTGGTTTGTACGGCGCGTCGACGTCCGAATTCGCCGTGAAATGAATGTCAACGAATCCACAAACAGAATGATCGACGTCCCTTCGACCAGCGCCGGCCAAACTGTTGGCGGAACCGCTTCCGCATCCTCCTCAGTGTTCCCCCGAGGGAAGCTGCGGGCAATTTTTTTGTGTCATCTAGCTCTCTGCGCATGCTTGAAAGTTGACAGTAATGCGTTTCCAGATTAGTCAGACGCTTGCATACATCGTTCAGTGCTGCGTCTGTTGATCGCAGATGATCTTTAACAGTTTGAAGTTCCGTGATCAATTTGGTTTGTGCTACAGAAAGATTTTTCAGCTCGGTGAGTACAGCATGTATGGTATCTGGAGGCCCCGGGTTAGTTTCAACATCCCCTCCCAAAAGCAGTAATGAGCGCAGTACTTGAAAACATTCGACAATAATAGCAACACACCACTGCGGGCTCGGCAGCTTCACTAGAGAATAATTACTTGACTTTTTACAAAAGATAGCCTGGGTGTTACCAACCTGCATAGTGAAGACGAACGGATTAGTAGACTGCGCTTTCGCACAGCTACCGAGCCCACAGAGCGGCGAATACGGGTGGCACTCTTTTATAGCCGGTGACGTTGAAGTTTGCTTTGACGAGAATGGCCAGGCTGGAACGTAGATCGAGACATCTGGCGGCGGTACGATGAAGTGAAGATCGGTCGAGAGATGGCACCAGTTGTGGGAGCCATCCACAAAGGTATTGGCGGCGGGATACGGTGTTTGTCCGGTAGGCAGGAAAGCCGTCAGGAGCGAGCTCGTGAGAACGTTGAGTATCTGCATAGTGAAGACGAACGGATTAGTAGACTGCGCTTTCGCACAGCTACCGAGCCCACCAATGAAACTCTGGGTCGCTCTCCTCGTTTCCCCGTTCAGTATCAATGGCGGACACATTGCCGCGGCGTGGACATTCGTTGTGCCAGTCGTGGGAAACCAGCAGCTGAACAGTATCTACATTCGTTTCGCGGGGCGCGCAGTTGAGGAGTTATTGTTGGCTGCTGCAGTCTGCTGAAGAGACGTGGAGCTCTTGATGCGATACTAGCGTTACGAGTAAAGGAATCTCCTCTCACCCAGTTTAAAGATGTATCGACCCGTTGAGCAGCGGTGAGCCACTCTATTGACGAGTTGAAACACAGTCCGGCGAGCGCCAGTTCCACATCAGGAAGAACATCATCAGTCAGTCTAGAAATGATGTGGCACTCTTTAAGGTCAGCCAAGGAACCCAGTCGCTTTTTCTAGTCGTAGTAGTCCTTGACAGTCTGCCCTCCTTTCAGTCGGTAGTGAACGAAGAGACGGAAGGCATCTCCGTCAGTCGTAGCAAAGCGGGCTTGCATGTCGCGCTTGCTATCATCCCAAGTTGTTTTGCCGTTGCCGAAAATATCTGTCGGGTACCACTTGAACGGTTCCCCTTCAATATATTCGTTGAAGTGACTGACCCGATCGTGGTGAGTCCGTGACGCCTCGGCTGCCTTCATGTCAAAAAGAAGAAGCCACTTGTCGATGGGGACGTTTTCTGGTGTTCCCTTGAACTTCTGTATGTTAAGCGGAGGCTTTGGCTTAGCCATGGCGCGTTGATGAGGTCGATCCTGTCGGCTTGTGTGAAGCTACAAAATGGGGACACGTCGTGATCCAAATGCCATGCGTTTATCCTAATGCACGCGCACTTCCTCGTTGTCGGCTTCCCCTAGACTCACCTTGGTAATGTGCCACACACACACACACACATAATTATATATATATATATATATATATATATATATATATATATATATATATATATATATATATATATATATATATATATATATACGGTAGAAAAAGAGGTCGACAAAGTGCGAAAAAACACTAGTTTCGTAAGACTAGTGTTTTTTCGCACGTTTGTGGACCTCTTTTTCTACCGCATTTTCCACCGGATTCATTGAATTTCACCCCACCACATATATATATATATATATATATATATATATATATATATTAGCGAGATTGTAACACAGTCGTCGCTGGTCTGAAGGTTCAATTATTTCCTCATGATTGCTTAATTTTCAGACATCAAATACGTCCGTGACCAAAATTATTTATGTGGCAGTTTTAGTTATAATATTTTATGGCGCCTGCGCTCGGACAGGACACTGAACACAGGCAAACGCACACTAAGGCCACTGACATAAAATAAATTACCTTTGCTTCAAACGCGAATATTTGGTTCATCTCTCCCGCATGCAATAAAGCAATATAAGTACGGTAGGTCTCTAAATTTACAACACGTTAACATGAAGTGGCCCCACAAGTAACACTTGCACCTCAGTCTTCGCAAAATTGTGCTTCATGAGACAGAAACTTAAAAAAAAGCTAACTCTGAAGTAATTTTGCTTTGCTACAACACTTTCATCAGAACTAAACCAGAATATACCTATATTGTTGGAATTTGTATGCTGAAACTAATGATACCAATAGCCTCAAGCCAGTGCAGGAAAAGGCATTTTGATTTACATTTCACAAGTCCTCAACATGGCACTCGCCTAGAGAACCTATGAAAGCTCACCTAATCGAGCAACTCGAGATGCGAGGTCAAAAGCAAAGTTGCTTGTGCTGCTTCAAACGAACAATTCGCGATCAGTCTCATTGGTTACTCTTAGTGACCAGTAAAGCACGTCACCCTGGACTAGATCCATCAAGTTGGATCCATCACGAAAACGAAAACATTTAATAATTCTTTTTTGCCTTATACTATAACCGAATTGAACTTTGTATTGAAATAACATTGTAATCTCTATCACTATTGATTTATTTTAGAGCATTTTCCAAGATCACAAAGGTAATTCAGTACTGTTATACTATTTTTTGTGTTGTCTCAACACTTTTCCAAACGTTTTTATTGTTGTGCCAATTTTACTGCCATCCCTGCTTGGACTACGTAGCCGTAGTTTTGGTAAACAAACAATGAAAGCAACTTTTCTAAACACATGTCTTGCCCAGCTCCAAATTTAGCTACTCTAGAAGTTTTAGGGTGCGATTCTTTATCTCACAAGCTATTTCACACACGAGCTTAAAGTTCATTTCCACGACATCCAAGGCTTTCTTATTAAACAACTTATGGAGTACTTCGTCCCATACCAAGACCCAAAGGCCCTTGTCTGCAAAACAGTTCAGAAGTCCCCGCAGGATTTGCTAAAATCTTGGCTTCTCAACTTCCTTGTAGATAGCTGAAGTGGCTCTTTGACGCAATACAATTTATGAGTCAGACACTTGGCATGAAACTTCACAAGCGAAGGCCACTTTTTTCAGCTGAATCGAGGTGTGCTTCAAAACAAAACTGTAGTCTTGTACGAAGAATACGCTCGAAATGTTCAGGTGCCTGAGTGTCCCCAAAAACAACCACCCACCCATCACTGGTAAGTGGCTTCGGTTCTTAAGACAGCGTGGAAAAGAACTTTAACCTTGCGGAAGAAAATGCTTGTGAGATGGGCTGTGTTTTATGCGCACTCAAAACAGCCACTTGTTGCGCAATTCACCAGTCTTGAACCTGGCGTAATTCTTTGCTTCTGATTCGCAATATTACACGTGTTACGGAGACTTCCCACTACGAGATTCATATAATGTTTTAGCGAAGTTTAGGCAATCGCAAGGGTCTGTGGTAAAACGAACTCTTTAACGCTGTCGCATTAGTAAATGCAGGAACCCTACACAGTAAACCATGCGGCAAAAAGGACAGTAGGACAGCTGCGTTAAACAATTGGTACATCAGTGCCTTTACAAGCATAAACAATTATTTTTTGCTTCTGCACAGGTCACACACGCCTTTCACTTGAAACTTTTTGCATTTATGGGGATAGGTATTGTGATAACAATTATGACGTTGCAGACCTAAAGTACCGTTTGCCTGCTATTTGCGGCGCCCAAACCACACTTTTTCAGCAACTGAGACCTAGCAATATCTCTAGAACCTACATTTGCCTACCAACATACTTACTGAATATACGAACCACGAGCTAACAACATTAGCATACTTGGTGTATTCTAAAGGGCTTAAACAATCAGGTTCTCTTGTAAAGACTGCGAATCTGAACAAGTGAGCTCACTGTTTATTTCATGCGGAGACCCCAAGATTTTGGTAATCACATACTGGAGGGTCACCCACAAACAATCGTTAACGAACCTTATCTTTGAAGGTGCCCGCATGAATGCGAGAAACCGGAGTTTCAGATTATCTTGCCCCTTCGCACATTATGAAGAATATTTTTCAGCGAGCAAACGTTCATATTGAATTTTGTGTACCTTATATATTGTAAAAGATTTTAAGAATAATGGACTTGAACCGCAAAACAAGCTTCAGCATACACAGTTGCAGCGCATGAATAAGTTTGTGCAGCGCACAGGAAACACTGATTATGGCGCATCGTTATATTGCGGTAAACTATCCGTAGGTCACACGGGCAGGTGCTTCAATTCCAGATTATCTTATCATCTGTACATTCTGAAAATACAAGAAATTCAACCTAGCTTATTATTGTTCACGCTGTGAATGCGGTGCCTTGTCAGGTGAGTCGAATCTTATCTGTACAGAAACTCGACAACAGATCACACCTGAAAGTTATGGAAACTGACCTGGATGATAAGTGTGTAAGTATCCGTTCAAATTTAGTCGGCAAATGAATGTAATCGCGGTGCACGATATAATTATCCAATCACGGTGATAAGCCTGTGCTATGTAATCATTAATTCCCTTTTTGTCGTTTACGCTATATATCTCAGTGATAGCTCACATGACGGCTTTTTGCTGCGCACTCACTAAAAGACAGCTCTGGCACAATGATGTCTGTTGAGCCAAACGGGCTCCTCTACGGCACAGAAAAGTGTGCATCGCTTAGCTCCATACTCCGCACAGAGCTGACTTCGAAGCAGGTCACAATATGCAGGCAAGCACCCATGTGTGGTCTTAACGTATGTCGGAAAGTGCTATCGTTAGGCGACGCGATATCACGCGTTGTACAAATCGTGAAAACTAGCGAAAGAACTCGCCTTGTTTACAGTGCTCACCCGGATCAGCTTGCTGCCGTAGGTGCTCCTCTTTTTTACTTGCCTGCGGTCATATTAGAGCAATTACATTGCCCTTGTGTTGGAATTCTACAGTGCCATTGGGCTTCCTTGTGTTGGCACTTTTTATTCTGCCTGCCTTTTGCTTATTTCCGCTCTCTCTTTCTACTTTCTTTTTGATTGGTTATTTAAAACACTTCGCGAGAAAAACCATAGAGACACGATTTGCCGTATGCGAACCAGTCTTCAAGGAAACCGCGCATTTTTCTTTTGTTTATTTTACACACGGCACTGCACTGTGGGCCGCGTACTATTAGGGCAAGCCAAACCTCACCCTTAGCCATACAGAACACAGCAAAATCAGCCGTTTCGACGAAGAAAAAACAACTGCCACCAATATCAATAAGACAGTGGGTGAGCACGACGCACAAGGATCACGCAGACGTTGGTTGCAAACTTATCCAACTTGCCGGCACTTATCACTTGAGTCTGTGTGGTTTTGACACATCGTGTGACTCACCACGTGAACTTGGTGTTTCACACACGCTGTGATTTCACATCTATTACATATGCGTTCTCTTTGTTATCTTTAGAGCAGAGCCTCGCATGATTTGCGCCGAGAAAACATTTCTAATGGCACGTTGCCACATACAGCTTTGCTCTAAAGTCCTCTTATAGGTTTCACGCGTGCAGCTATCTGCATGGTCAAGGGTATCTTTGTTACCCCTGACCGCGGATCAGGCTAAACACCAATCAAAATCTAGTTTACAATACACATGGCTTCGAAACCTTAACGGTAGTATCAGGAATGATAAAGAATGCAAAAACGCTATACATCTCTTTTTGTGTCAACCCTAGATAAGAAATCAGTCAAGATTCGAAACGTCGCTGGCGTTTTTAAAATACGGACTGGCGGGAGTCACGCTGTTTTCTTGAAATGCATGCAAAGAATATTACAAAGTATCAGCGTATACGTGGATGGTATGTTTTATTTAGCGGAGCGTTTCATGTGGTTGTACAAAACATCGTGTAGTAGTTCTTTACAGTTTCATTTTTTTACCAGAAGCAGAGCCATAGCCTCCAATGAACCATCACTAATATCGAATGTGTTATCTTATTCATGAGACAGTATCGAGTACACTTCGTTTAAACATTATTTATGTCAAATTCACTAACGTTATTCGTGACTTTGAAAAGAAGCGGGAGACTAGCATTTCACGTAGCATTCCTTTCAATAAATCAAGTAGTTGGCAGTCAGTGCTGGTCTTGTGTGAATTCTTGTTCATGTTTACTGTGCATGATTTTTAACTAGAAATCTGATGTGCTAGATGACGGTTCATGTAGGGTGGAAAAGAGAAAATGTAAAAGGACATGCTTGATCCTTCCGTCACATGAATCGGTATGACGTTGAAATAAAACGCGTCCCTACAGAAGTAGTTTATACAGAAGTAGTTTTATGGTACATTGATATAAGCGAGTTAACGCAGTGTCTGTCAGTGTTTGACAGCTACAGCACCGTGTGTTGTGAATGCATCCACGATGAAGCTCACGGATTCATCTCCATCCCAGCGACAAACGTTCATTACAATAGTTAAACAAACCCTTGTATTCATAGATGTTCGTGGTATCTGAAGTAAATGTTTAGAGCAGAACCAGAGAAAACGATGTCACAGCCAAAGAGCGTGACTGATTGGACGCCGAACCAATGCTAAAGTTGCCTTTTTGGAGTATTTTCTACCTGGCGATAACTTCCTGTGCCAGCACAACGAAGGCTAGGAAAGCGCAGCAGGCACTTTTTTTGCGTGACTTCACGCAGTCCGTGAGCGCTATGTTTTTTATCAACGAAGTAGTAAGGAAAGCATGAAAATACAAGATATGGATAATATGTTCGAGATTATTTTTATTGTTATCAAGAGAGTTCACATCGTGCAGCGTTTTTGTTTTTACTGTTTTTTGTATTCAGCTTTCCGACGTTTTCCTGCCCCGGTAAACAACCATGGCACTACTCGGTTGCAGAATTCAAGCTTGTGAGTGGAAAAAACGAGCAGGAAGAAGCGATGACAGTGGTGCGTCGTGAAGTATTTTGTTCTCCGCCGGGGGATAATAACGTTGTGTACAAGCAGTGAGCGAGAATAAAGTGAGAAGGGCAGGGAAGTTAGCCAGGATTGTAGCGTCCAGTTTGCTGTATATGTGAAAAGGTTGCAACAATCGACATATTGTGAACAGTCACAAAAGTTTATATAAAGAATAGTTCGCATTTGCGCAACGATGTCAACAGGAACATGAGTATTAGGAACATTAGAAGCAATAAGCTGACATGAAGCGCTGGTGCTCACGAGGATGGTAGACACTGCTATATTAATAAACTTCAGTGGATGGCCCCTAACTGCAATTACCAATAACCTGACGTACGTGGCTGCTATGCGATAGGAGTACATATCGCAACGGGTTTCAGCACAGAAAAGAGAATTGAGCTGGTGCATCCTACAGACGCCATTATTACCTGACCAACAACCTCGCCCTGTAAATATATCCTTCTACCTTAACCGTAACATTTTTCTGGTGGATGTGCTGGTAATCGCCCAAGACCACGGAGCCATTGTCGCTAGGTCCTTGCCGAAGCTGACGCCTCGCGCGACTGCCTCCAACACTTTCTGATTTCGCGATGTCAAACAACGGTGATTAAAAGTCATCTTCAACTCATCCGGCGTGGACACCCGGTGCCTGGATGCGTCAGTTGAAGCCACGCCTTTTCTCGGAGGAACACGGCGAGGACATGGAAGTATGGCTCGCACAATACAAGCGTGTGAGCAAGTGCAACGGCTGAAATGCCACGGCTCAGCCAGAGTATGTTGCTCTCTTCCTGACAGACACTGCATTGGTGTGGTTCAAGAACCGCAAAGAATAACTAAAAAATTGGGATCACTTTGGTAAATAAATCACAGAGCGCTTCGGGGGGTTCTACTGCGAAGAGTAAACAACAAGCCAAGCGTACATCACTTCAGCGTACCCAAGCGCCAGGTGTGACTTTTACCACGTACATAGAGAGATCCTGAAGTTGCCTAAAACGGCGAATCCTCGTATGTCCGAAGAGGAGAAATTCGGGCACTTCTGAACGTTATTGCCGAGAACGTTTATAACTACTTGATTGGCAAGGGGAGTCTCGATTCGGTAGATGACGTGATGAAGCATTGTCGCACATGGGAGACCTTCAAGCTGAGACATGGCTGAGACCTTCAAGCCGTGTCACGCCAAATTTCGGCAGGTTAGCGTATGTTGCTACAGTTGCAGGCATTGACGACAGCTACACTCTAAGTGAAATCCCGGCTAGACTACACGCCTGCAGGCAAGAATTTGTGTCAAATTATCGCCGCTTCTAGGTGGCTCCGTAGCCGTGATGCAGAGAAAGCGGCCCGATTTGAAGTGGCCTTCAGAATAGCCCGGGCTTAACGTCAAATTAAGAACAAAGGTTAGCCCGAATTTTAGGTCAAATTTGACCTCGCAAGATACGGCCTGTGGTTAGGCGAGGCTTTCCGTAAGTGGCGCGGCCCGGCAGTGGCGGAAAAAAAGTATAATTTTGCGCTTTTCAGAGCGGTTTCTCGCCGAGAATTCGGCGGATATACGACTACACGTAATTAGAAAACCACTAGTTTCACAAGCACCTGTATTTGCGAGATTAACATGTAAGATAGTATGACGCGAGATTCACATGTAATCGAACTCGGGACCGCATGCACGTGAAGCAGATAACTTCACCATTTCACCACAGCGCCACCGCGTGACGGCGAGTCTTTTTGCGGGGTATATATCTACTACGTGGGTTTTTGGAAACCTTTTTCGGAGCCTTGAAATGTTTTTGTGTCATGTGCATGCATTTGATCAGCGAATAGTTTGTAGGGCTTCACGAATTCGAGACAACCACAGTGAGCGCCTTCGGCTTCCACTTCGATTCGTGGTTCGCCGTTCCGCAAGAACTATTAACGTGTGTTTTTGCGTCGTTTTAGTGTTTCCCCTTGAATCGCGGGTGTTACGCTCTCCAAAATTTGCGGACGAGGCTGTGTTGAGCTGTCGAAACCTGCGTATGTTTCTCGCACGTTCGTGTGTTGTGAGAAATTTGGCTGATTTGTGTCGGAAGGTATACGCGTGTCAGGGACAGCAGCCTATTCTCCGGTGATTGAAGACAATGCGCTTTTGCACGTAAACGTTGCACGGGTATTTTAGCCTGCCTATTCCAACATTTGCATTTCGTTCGCGCGAACTGCCACGAGCTGCACGCTGGGGCATCAGCACCTTTTCAGCATTTCAACGACTACTTATTTCTGCAATTAGAATTTAGGTGCATTATTTCGCTATATAGAGTGATCTTTACTCATATTCAGTCCTTAACTGATCTTATTTGTGGGGAGTGGCTACTCTTACCTTTATTCAGCATCACATCGCTGTTCAAGTGAATGCCGAAACGCGAGCCAAGGTCAAGCATGACGTGCACAAATTAGCGACGGACAGGTCGGTTATCCTCCAAATAAATAATGCCTCTGCACATCTCTTTTGCGAACGTCGGCGTGCAGATGGGGTCAATAAATGACGCAGAACGAACCTCAAAATATTTATTCTTACTGCTAGCAGTTGCTCTTTAGAAAATGGAGATTTTTATAGCTGGTACATTTTCTCCACAGCAGTACACTGGTTGTCTTGGTCGTGGTTAACTGTTACAAATTCATGCTGGAATATGAGAACTGTACTTATTATTCAAAAGAGTGAGCAAATGTCGGTGACATACGCTCTCTTGCTGACTTGAAGTTTGAAGTTTGAAGTTTATTCATCATCATAGTTTTAAACATACATCACTTATCCAGTGGTTGAATGGAAAGGGGTGGTGAAAAGGCAACTGAATGCCTGACAATGCACCGATCCCCGCCCAGACCACAGTAATGCACAACACTCAGCATGTGTGTCTAGAGCATAAATACATAGATTCAATACAGTGAAATATACAAAGTGTAGACGTAGAGCGTGGAAAAGATAAGAAATAATTACACATCTATAAATGCACTCTTTACACAAAAAAGCCCTTTAAAATCCTATAAAAACAAAAACGTAGTTGTGAACAGTTGTGAGGAAGTGAAAAATTTACAGTGCGTTTCAGCAAAGCTACACGAGTTGCACTTCATTAATACACAAAAAAGACATATCACGTTTGAAGCATGAGTAGATAAGCGTGTATCTTCTTTTTGAAAATTGCTGGGGATTGACTTTCATTTACTATGGTGGTGGCCATGGTATTTGAGTTTAAAAACGAAGGAATAAGGTGCGCTAGCTTTTGTCTACCGTAGTTGGTCCGAGTCCTCTCACTGTAATAGGTGGTTCTTCTAAAGTTATACAATGGTAGTTTCCGGGAGTAAGCATCATGAAATTTAACTGCGTTTGATTTGATTTGATCGTAAATGACTGTCGCTAGCTTTTTATGAAAGATATTTTCAAATGTTAGGATTCCATGCTTAAGAAAAAGAGGAGCAGAAGGCGTTCGACGCGGAACATTCTCGATTATACGTAGCATTCTTTTTTGCAGTCGGTGAATCCCAATTTTATTTGTTTTTGTTGTCGAGCCCCAGATTAACAGGCAGTATTGTATGCGGGAATAAACTAAAGCGTAGTAAAGTTGCTTTGTCACCCAAAGGGGTAGAAAGCACCTAATTTTTCCAATCACACCAATGGACCGTGATACCTGGGTACGTAGTTTATCTATGTGACTAGACCAGTTCAACGTTTCGTGAAAAATGACGCCTAAGAACTTTTGAGTCTGGACTCGCTCAATCGAAACTCCTATGAATGACAGCTGCGTATTACGGAGAATGAAATTGTTTCGAGGGTGAAAAATAATGTACTTTGTTTTCTTGATATTTAGTTCTAACTGATTTATTTTCAGCCATAGAGACAAATTGTTAAGCCAAAGGTTAGCTTGTTTTTCTATACTAGAGATATCCTGACCACTTCAATTGATTTATTGATATGTGGGGTTTAATGTCCAAAAACCACCATATGATGATAGCAGACGCCGTAGTGGAGGGCTCCGAAGATTTCTCCTCGGGTTCTTAAACGTGCACCGATATCTGAGCACCCGCGCCTGCAACATTTCCGTCTTCATCGGAAATGCAGCCGCCGCAGCCGGGATTCGAACGCGCGACCTGCGGGTCATCAGCCGAGTACCTTAGCCACTTGACCACCGTGGCGGGGCACGCCTGCTGACTTCTGCACCTGACTTCTGACTTCTGTACTTGATGTTCATCACAAAGTTATGCAACCACTAATCAAAGATCGACCAATCGATTTTCAATTTTGATCTTGTTTTATTGTCGCGGCCTTCGGTTTGTTTATTTTTTGCCATGCTTTCGTAAAATCATCAGTTGAACTTGTTTTGTATGTAAAGGGGGTTTATTGAAGAACTCAGCAAGCCGGTGGTAGCTCTAAAGGAAGGCAGGCGAACCCAGATGACGGTGCTTGATCGCCAATCTCGTGCCTTTTTCTTGTGCTGATGATAGCTGACCTGATGGCATCAACGTCTTTCTTATTCACTACAATTACCCCCGGCGAAAAAGTTGAAGCCATCCTGGCGATCTAACACGTGTGGACAAGCGGGTCAAAGTACGGCTTCAGACGGTTTACGTGAACGATATCACGTCCACGCCGACGACGGTCGCTCGGTGGCGTGAGGGGTTCAATGGTGTAGTTCACGGGTGAAGTACGCTCGACCACGCGGTAGGGACCATGATAATTAGAGAGTAGCTTGGGTGATACACCAGGGGCACAGGGCGGTACATGAAGCCATACAAGTGCTCCAGGAACAAACGTTGGTGCAGAACGATGGTCGTCGTCACGGATCTCCTTCTGGCGCTGTTGGTCGGATGTAGTAAGCTGCTTGGCTAGCTTGCGGCACTCTTCTGCGTAACGAGCGGCTTCCGAGACAGGCTGGTATTCGGAGGGATCTTGCGAGTATGGCAGTAAAGTGTCGATGGTGTGTGATGGTTCGCGACCGTACAGGAGAAAAAATGGAGAAAACCCGGTAGTGACTTGCGTAGTGGTGTTATACGCGTATGTAACAAATGGGAGAACGAGGTCCCAGTTTGTTTGATCAGAAGCGACATGCGTAGCGAGCATGTCCCCCAGAGTACGATTAAACCGCTCAGTCAAGCCGTTCGTCTGTGGGTGGTAGGCTGTTCTCTTCCGGTGAACCATATGGCACTGTTGAAGAAGTGCTTGTATTACATCGGAGAGGAAAAACACGCCCTCGGTCACTGAGGAGTTCTCGAGGAGGACCATGACGAAGCACAAAACGATTGAGTATGAAAGTGGCGACGTCTTGTGTGCAGCTGTGGGGAGAGCAGCAGTTTCAGCGTACCGTGTTAGATGATCCACTGCCACGATAGCCCATCGGTTGTCTGCTGTTGTTAATGGTAGTGGTCCGTAGAGGTCAATTCCTACTCGGTCGAATGGGCGGTCTGGGCATGGAAGTGGCTGCAATGAACCTGTTGCAGGATGTGGCGGGCTTTTCCGCCGCTGACATTCGTGGCAGCCGCGAATGAACTGGCGGACGAAGGTAAACATTCCGCGCCAGTAATACCTTTTTCGTAGGCGCTCGTAGGTCTTGAAAACACCAGCGTGAGCACATTGCGGGTCGGAATGAAACGACGCGCAGATGGTAGAGCGCAGCGTTCGGGGAATGACTAGTAGCCATTTCCTACCATCTGCTGAATAGTTGCGCCGGTACAAAAGGCCATCCCAAATACTGAAGTGCGGAGCCTGGCGGCGCAGGGTTCGAGTGGTTGGAAGTGTCGGTGCCTCGGATAACGCGTCAAGAAGCGAAGCGATCCATGGGTCATTGCGTTGTGCAGAAGAGATTGTGTCCTTGTCAACCGCTGACAACGTGTTGTCCGAGGAAACAGATGCGATGTCCGGGGATAGGGAAGATCGTGACAGTGCATCAGCATCGCCATGCTTGTGGCCGGAACAATATACCACGCGAATGTCATATTCTTGAAGCCGAAGAGCCCAACGGGCAAGACGACCCGATGGGTCCTTAAGCGAAGATAACCAGCATAATGCGTGGTGGTCCGTTACTACATCAAAAGCACGGCCATAAAGGTATGGGCGGAACTTGACAAGCGCCCAAACGATCGCCAAGCTTTCCTTCTCGGTGACGCTGTAGTTTGATTCAGCCTTGGTAAGAGTTCTGCTGGCGTAGGCGACGGCATACTCGGCGAATCCAGGCTTGCGTTGCGCGAGAACCGCACCGAGGCCGACACCACTGGCGTCGGTGTGGACCTCAGTTGCTGCCGTAGGATCGTAGTGACGCAGTATTGGTGGCGAAGTGAGGAGACGACGAAGGGTACAGAAGGCTTGGTCACACTCAGAAGACCATGACGAGATATCAGTGGTGCTGCCTATAAGTTTGGTCAAAGGCGCAATGATAGAGGCGAAGTTGCGCACGAACCGGCGAAAGTAGGAGCATAACCCCACGAAGCTCCGTAACTGCTTCATAATCGTTGGTTCGGGGAAGTCGGCGACAGCACGTAACTTAGCCGGGTCTGGAAGTATACCGTCCTTTGATACGACGTGCCCGAGAATCGTAAGTTGCCGAGCAGCGAAGTGACACTTCTTGAGGTTGAGTTGGAGCTGAGCATTCTTCAGGCACGTGAGGGCGTGTTTGAGGCGCTCGAGATGTGTTCAAACCCCGAAGAACCGAGTCCATCATGCGCTCGAAGGTGGCAGGGGCATTGCAGAGGCCGAAGGGCATGACATTAAACTCATACAGACCGTCCGGTGTCACGAAAGCTGTTTTTGGTCTATCGGCATCTGCAAGGGGGACCTGCCAGTACCCTGAGCGCAAATCTAATGATGAAAAAAACTCGGCACCTTGTAAAGTATCAAGGGCATCGTCAATCCTGGGTAAAGGATACACGTCTCTTCGAGTGATCTTATTTAGGCGCCGGTAATCCACGCAGAAGCGAACGGAACCATCCTTTTTTTAACGAGCACTACAGGTGAGGCCCATGGATTTTGTGAAGGTTGAATGACGCCACGTTGCAGCATATCGTTCACCTGTTCGGTAATAACTTGGCGTTCCACCGCAGAAACACGATATGGTCGCTGTCGTAGTGGCGCATGGGAGCCGGTATCGATGTAATGTAGAGTGGTAGAAGTGCGGCCAAGTGAAGGTTGAACAACATCGAAAGATTCGCGGTACTGGTACAGCAGTTGGAGGAGTTCAGATCGTTCAGATGGTGACAGTCCGTCTGCGATCGCCGAATCGAACACTTTTGAAGCCTGCAGACGAGAGTGGTTAAGAGCACTGACGGCGGCGAGGTCACTTTGGGATGATTCTTGCGGCACGGTAAAAATTTGTCCGTTATCAATGGGCTGTACGCATCCAAGAGACTCGCCTTTAAATAGTTTGATGGTATGCGGAAAGGGATTGGTAAGGCAGAGAGCACTGGCTCCATTCGAAACTGAGAGGGCTTAATAAGGGCGCAGAAGTGGTTTCCGACTTAGAAAGAGGCTTGAGGGCTCGAAAAATGCTACTTCATCACGCATGCCGTCGGAGACCACAGGGAGCAAAACAGCTGTTGTCGGTAGAATGTCAGTGTCTTCTTTGACAACTAGCTTGTGCGCGGCTTGATTAGTGTGATCGTAGGGCTGGTCGAAGAACGGAAGCAGTTCAAGTTCGAAACGGGCACAATCTATAACGGCACGATTACGGGATAGGAAATCCCAGCCAAGTATGATGTCATGAGAGCACGAGGATAGGACGATAAACTCAACAATGTAGTGGTCCTCCGCAATTTTGAGTCGGGCAGTGTAGGCGGCTATAGGTCGAACAGGTTCTCCATTTGCTGCACGTAAGAACATATCAAGCGGCGTGGTCACCTTTCGGAGCTTGCGGCGAAGTTTGGCGTCTATAACAGACACAGTGGCACCGGTATCCACAAGAGCGTATGCATGGGCGCCGTCCACAAAAACTTCGACGATATTTGACGGCAAGGTGCGAGGACTTGAAGATTTCGATAGCGCAGTTCTTGCCCCTTGAACTGCGACGGCTAGTTTCCCTCATTTTGAGGGGCTGGTCGTGGACGCATGGGCGACAAGGAGCGTCGATTGGGTGAAGGTGAGCGACGAGACGAAGTCACGGGAAGACGTGTTTGACTGGCGATCCGAACTTTCATAACCAAAAGGTGGTCGGTCCATGTAGTTGCTTCGTGGTCGGACGTCTGTGTAGGCGGGCACGCGACGACGGCAGTATCGAGAGATATGGCCAGGTCCGCCGCACGCAAAACAGATTGGCCGGTTATCGCGCGTTCACCAGGCATTTGCAGCAAGGGGCGCCGCCCACGCGGCATACGGCTGAGTCGAGGCTGTGGTAGCGAGGGGAGGAGCCCATGCGACGGAAGACTGAGTAGGAGCGGTGACATGCGGCAGTCCATTGAACGGCGAGGGCTGGTGTGGCTGCTGCCTCTTTACTGCGTCACCATAAGTAAGAGGCGCGGCGACAACTTGCTGCTGAAAGGGCACTGGCATAGCCTCGGCAATCTGGTCCTGAAGTGCATGTCGGAGTATGGGAGCTAACGGTGTCGGTGGTTGCTCTTGCTGCTGCAGCGGGAGCTCTTGGCGCTGACAAAACGGCAGGAGGGAAAGCTGAAGTGCGACCTCCTCACGCACAAAGTCTTTCATTTGTGCTAGAAGGCGGGAGTGGTCAGGTACGACGTCCAGTGCAGCGAGTGGTTGGTTAGGCTGAAATGGACGACGGGTGAGAGCTCGTTGCTGTCGAAATTCGTCGTAGTTCTGGCACAGAGTTACCACTTCAGACACCGTGCCAGGAGACTTCGCCAGGAGCATTTGAAAGACGTCGTCATCAACACCTTTCATAATGTGCTGGATCTTGGCACTTTCGCTCATTGCGGCATCGACGCGCTTGCAGAGATCGAGTATATCTTCGATATAGGCGGTAAACGTTTCGCCAGGTTCTTGTGCCCGTGAGCGCAGGCGTTGTTCGGCGCGCAACTTCCGCACGGCAGGGCGACCGAAAACCGAGGATATTGCCTGCTTGAAAGTGGCCCAGTTCTCGAACTCGGATTCGTGGTTTGTGTACCACAGTTTCGCCGCATTAGCCAAGTAAAAGTTGACGGTGCGCAACTTAGCAGCGTCATCCCACCTGTTTGGTTCACTGACTTTTTCGTAGGACGACAGCCAGTCCTCGACGTCCTGGTCTTCGGCGCCCGAAAAGATCGGGGGGTCTCGCTGGTGAACCGGGCCGGGGCAAGTAGGAGCCGCGAGAGGGGCTGTCTGTTGGGCAGCGTCAACTTGCATGGTCGACGGCAGGGTGCGGGATCGGAGTTCCAGGGTGTAGGTGATGCAGTTACCCAGCACGATCCACCAAATGTAAAGGGGGTTTATTGAAGAACTCAGCAAGCCGGTGGTAGCTCTAAAGGAAGGCAGGCGAACCCAGATGACGGTGCTTGATCGCCGATCTCGTGCCTTTTTCTTGTGCTGATGATAGCTGACCTGATGGCATCAACGTCTTTCTTATTCACTACAGGTAGAACATGAGCATCATTATACATAGGCCATGTGTTTCAGAAAACTGTGTTTCAGAAAACTGTCGCGCATGCACTAGTACTCTTTTATTCAGTGCATGACACAGTGTCATACATCGACAACTGATGAACGGAAAGTTCTTTTTACTCTTTTATTGAAGTCAAAAGAGTAACAATGGGACTGCACATCCCAGTGTATGCCCAAATGCACAGAGATGTATGATATCTTGAATAAAGTGTGCCTTATAGCACTGGAAAATGTTTCCGCCTCGGGCCATTTTGTAGAAAAACGACCATCACAAGACAGTGAGACAAAACGGCGATGCACAAATGCCAGGGCATGCAGGCGACGGTAAACGTCACGGCGGCGCAGGGCGTCCAGCTGGCGTAGCGACGGCAGGGAGGGGAGAAGAGGGGGGGGGGGCGTTTCTTTCTCTCATAGTTTTCCGCGCTCACACTTGTGGCTGAACGGTTCTGCCTAATGTTGAATTTCAATTGTGGAGTCGGAGCAAGTTTTTCTGCTCCTTTCAGAGCAAGGGTGTTCCAATGACAGAGTGAGAGCGAGAGTCAAATGTTCCAATGAGAGAGCGGGAGGGGATTCAGAGCGGGAGTCCCTCCATGGAGCAGGAAAAACTGCTCCGCCGAAATTGGTGGAGTGGACCGGAACTCAGCGAGACTTATTTCCTTTTACACATTTGCCTGCTTGGGGGCGCGGCTGGCGCGGCGCGAGTTGTGTTGATAATGGCGGACGGCATGGACGGCTCGGCTACCTCGGCAAAGTGTGCGGCAATGCTTCTGCTACTCGATAGCGACAGCAGACATCGTGGACAATAGCTGTTGCACGCTTGGCGTGATATCCATTCCACACAGGTGAATAGCGCTGAACAAGAAAACGAACGATGCGGCGATGCTGGTAAACCACGTGGGAAACAGACAGCGGAAAAGACCACGCGCAAGGTATCCTGGGTAACGCGGCAGCTTCTGCCTTGCTCCAGCAGGGCGGGTTGTGTTCCGATGGCGGATTTAGAGGATTTGCTCTACGCCAGAGTCGAGTGCTCGCTCGCGAAGTCGGTCAGCTGCACCGACTCCGCCATTAGAATTCAACATAAGTTGATGCCAACTCCTGGCACCAGGCTGGCGCGACGGAGACGGCGGCTCTTCCTCTTTTTTTCTTTTTTTCCCTTCTTGTGTCTGCTCTTACCAACTGTATGCGTGACTTTCATGCCGCGCGGATATAACGTCTATTTTTATTGCTGGGTTCCCTATAGACAGGATTTTAGTCAGTACGCCAGAGCGCGCCGCCTATGTGCCGTTCGTTATCTGGTACCTGACTTGGAGTGTACAGCACCCATTTGGACCTTGCGGCTACTGTGAGGCCAATTGTGCGCGAATAGCTCGAGCTACACAACAAATCAGGGCACGCCGTTGAGGCCGAACAGTACGGCTGCGTTTTTAATCAAACTCACGAACCTGCACTGGTGGCTTCCTCGCTGTCAGCCATGCGAGGCGTTGCAGACACTCGAAGAGATTCCCTGCAACAGCACCATTGTACCTTTCTGAAAGACGTTTTGCATGACAAACGCGCTTATTAGGGTACGACCACACATATAAGCCCTTAGAAGTTCGTGTCTACTACGCGCAGCCTCACAGTGCGGCTTATTCCGAAGTCCACAACGTCGGTCGCCCTTCACCTGTCTGCTAAAGCTGCGGTGCCATAGGACACATCACTCTTTTTTATCGCCTTCGCCACCAGGCTAGATACAACCCACAGCCAATTTAACCTAATTTTAAACGCTTCAACAATGATCCTTGGCCGGCAGAAGATCGTGCAACAAACACTACAGACTCACGACTCAGGTATTCTTCCTTCTGCCTTTCTAACAGCATCAGACGCCACCAATCAGTCGCTTACGCTGTTCAACATCACCACGGCGACGTTCTATGCTACCATTTCTGTCGGGCAAATAGCCGGCGCACAGAAAATAGGCTTGCTGGTATTGGTTCATCTTTTACTGAATATGTGCAAGCACTCAGACAAGGACACTACAACAGAAACTCGGTCAGACCAAGAGCGCTCTTTGTCTGTCCGATTTCCTGTACTAGTGTCCTTGTCTGAGTGCGTGCCCTTGTTCAGTTAAAAGATAGCCGGTGCGACCGAAGGAGGCAAGTTCGCTGGCCGGTCTTCGTCTCTGGAAACTACTCCCCTTCCTCTTATGATGATCCAAAACAAAGTGTGTGTGTGTTAGTGGACTTGCAACTGCGTTATTGGGCACTGGTGCTATGGTTTCCGTCATGAGTGCGACATTCGAAGAAAGGCTTGGTCAGAACGTAGTGTTCCCGTGGAATGGTGGTGTGACATTTCGTGCGGCCAGAAGAGAGTGCCTCATTGCTCTAGGTGTTTGTGTTGCAAGTATTTTATTTGGTGCTGAATATCTCGTCACGAAATTTTTGGTATCATCACGCTACACTCACGATGTGATCCTCGGGATTGCCTTTCTTTAGGATTGTGGTGCTTCTGTTAACTGTGGCACAAGCGAAATTACAGCGACTAACGTGCTTTGTCTGCGCTTGCTGAGAAATATTTACCGGAGAAATACTGCTTTGTCATGTCAAAAGACTCGCTTTTAGCTGCGTGGTCTCTATCACGTTGTTCTGTTAATATTGCTGTTGCCAACCTTGCATCACTTGACATGCAAACTCAACCACTTGCGACGAGTTGCGTGAAGAAAAATGTACTTGTGCCACGGTCTCTCGTGACTGGTGTCAATGGCACCTCAAGCTTATAGGCTTTCAAATGTTCTTCGGTGCGTGCTGTTCTCCCGCGTGATATGAAGCTTGCCTAGTACGCCGAAATCGCGTACGGCACTATCATCGTTTTAAGCGAGGAGCGGCTGTCTAAAACAAGCGACCCCCAGAGAAGCAGTGCTTCTCTAGGGGTCGTGATGCAAGTCAGCATCACATTTTATGCTGACTGATGAGTCTTTGTAACTCGAGTAGTCGACTGGCGCATCTGATTCTTCAACTTCAGTAGTACGAGTTCATCATCCCGTTTAAGTCTGGACGCCACCACACAGCTGCCAACTGTCTCTCCCGCCTTCCTCTTAAAACGATTGAGTGCGACAAGTTTTCACGACTGTTTCGCCGCCATTTCTTTCACATTTTTAAATCTAATTACTTACAAGAAAGACGAAAACGGTGATAATATTTCGGAGCCATTATTTGTTGCGGCAACGTGTCCTCGAGCCACGGGCCGCTTTTGTGTCTGTGACGGCTTTCTCTACAAAATAAATTATTCGGCTAAAAGCGCGCGCTTTCCTTCTGGTCGTACGGCACAGTTTACAATTTGGCATACTGAAAGCTGTGAATGAAGATGTGACTGTTGGTTATGTCGGCTTCATCACGACTTTGAATAGAACCCAAGAGCACTTTTACTGGCCCGGAATGCGGGACACAGTCAAGCACCATGTTGCATCTTGCGAACATTGTCAAAGCTACAAGTGTCCTTCAACTCCTCCGCCAGGTCTTCTTCATTCACTGTCACCTCCTTATCTACATTTTGATCAAGTTGGTATCAGATATTTTAGGTTCATTTCTATGCTCTTCTAACAAGAATTGATGGGTGATAGTATGCATCGACAATCTGACTCGTTACGCAGAAACTTCAAACGTATCGTCCTCGACAGTGGCGTGCGCGTCCATGTTCTTGCTTAGGTTCTTCATTCTTCGGCGTGGCCCTCCCAGAGTCAACATTAGTGATTGTAATCGTCAGTTTGTTGCGAACGCCGTCGAAGAACTGATTCGTCTGTGTAATTCGTAGTGCCATCATTCAGCCCTTCATCACCCTCAGACGAGTGGGCTGGTAGAACGCACGAACAGAGCTCAGACTAACATATTGTTAAGAATGTGATGGGTTTAATTACACTGAAAAATGTCAGCGCTCTACCGTCACTGCCGAATCACCATCACTCGAGAGCGTCCGATCTCCTCTTATTCCTCGCTCTTTCAGTCCGCGTTACATTTCCCTCCGGGCCAGACGAACCTCACCGACAGAGTAGAAGCGATCGGTTGTTGTAGGGCTTATATCGGGCAATGTGCACAATTTGCGTCTTGCGCGAACGCCGGTTCTGAGCTGTCACTTTCGCAACAGCGTAAGTGATGTCACTTAGGCACTGAGTAATGACGAATGGTCCTGAGTACTTAGAAAGAAACTTCTGGCTAAGTCCCTTCTTTCGAACGGATGTCCACAGCCAGACCAAATCACCTGTAACGAATGTCACGGGCGGGTGTTTTGCGTCGTAGCGGTCTTTCGCATGAGCGTGGGCGGAAAGAGTTCGGAGCCGAGCAAGTCGACGAGCTTCTTCGGTGCGACACAAAGTCTGCGCGACACTGGCGTTTTCGTTCGCCAAAGAAGGCAGTATGGTGTCAAGGAAACTTTGGGGATGACGAGCATAGAGAATAAAGAAAGGCGTATAACCCGTGACTTCGTGTTTCGCGGTATTAAAGGCGTATGTAACAAAAGGTAATATGGCATCCCAGTTCTTGTGATCCGTTGCGACGTACATTGAAAGCATGTTGATGATGGTACGATTGGTGCGCTCAGTGAGGCCGTTGGTCTGGGGGTGGTATGGCGTGGAATGGCGATGCTGACACCCACAAAGCCGTAGCAACTCTTCGACAACGTCAGCAATAAACTGTCGGCAGCGATCACTTATCACCACACGAGGGGCCCCGTGACGAAGTATGATCGAGTGTAGAAGGAACCATGACACATCGTATGATGTGGCTAAAGCAACCGCCATCGTTTCAGTATACCGCGTCAGGTAATCTACGCACACAATAATCCATCGGCGGCCGGTAGTAGACTTGAAGAAAAGGCCCAGTAAATATATGCCGACTTTTTCGAATGGTGATGTCGGTGGCTTAACTGGCTGCAGGGGGCCGGCCAAGGGTGTGGTAGGTTGTTTGTGGCGTTGGCAGACATCACAACTTGCGACGTAGTGCTTGGTGGTCTTCCAGAGTCGAGGTCAGTAAAAACGTTGTCGGATACGGCGAAGCGTTCGGGCAAATTCAAGGTGCCCAGACGTGATGTCATCGTGCATGGCTTGTAATACCGCAAGACGGAGGCATTCTGGCACGACGAGGAGTAGTGTGAAATCATGGCTGGAGTAATTCTTGCGATATAGTAGGGCGTCATGAATCACGAATGGCGTGGTGCGTTTAGAGCTACGAGCCACATCAATCATTGGTTTCAGCGAAGGGTCACGCTGTTGCTCGTGACAGAAGGCGTCCAAATTTGGGAAGTTGGATAAGATTGTGGCCAGGTAGTTGTGGAAATCATCATCATCAGCATCCACAGTCGGAGATGGAAGACGAAATAAGCAGTCGGAATCTGCGTGACATCGACCGCTCTTGTAGGTCACAGAATAATTATATTCTTGAAGCCCTAAGGCCCAGTGAGCCAACCGACCAGCTGGGTCACGTAGTCCAACAAGCCAACAAAGCGAATGATGATCTGTGACGATCTTGAACTGCCGGCCATACAAATAAGGTCTGAACTTTTGGACGGCGAAAACAACTGCAAGACATTCCAATTGGCTGACCGTATAATTCCTCTCCACCTTAGTCAAAGTACGACTTGCATACGCCACGACGTGCTGCCAGCTATCGTGATATTGAACTAGCACGGCCGCCAACTGCATGCAGTTCCGTGAGTGCCTCCTGGTCGAAATGGCACCAGAGGGGCCCGGAAGTAAGCAAATACTTCTACTGTTCGAAAGCAGCCTCACACTCAACGGTCCATCGGAATGGGGCATTTTCGTGGAGCAACTCGGTCAGGGGATGAGCAAGCTGAGCGAAGTCTTTGATAAACCGATGAAAATAAGCACACAGGCCCACTAAGCTACGGAGATCTTTCACAGACGTCGGTTGCTTGAAGTCTCAGACAGCACTGATTTTGCGCGGGTCTAGTCGTATACCGTCCCAGTCGACTAGATATTCAAGCACAAGGGCTTGACGCTCACCAAAATGACAATTCTTTGCGTTTAAAACGAGACCAACTTGTTGGACGCTATCTAGAACAACGCTAAGCCGATGGTTGTGCTCGTGAAATGTCTTGCCTAAAATGATTACATCATCGAGATAACACATACATATCTCCCATTTGAGACCGCGAGGGGTGGAGTCCATGAATCGCTCGAAGGTAGCTGGGGCACTGCATAAGCCTAACGGCATAACGTTGAATTCAAATAACCCATCGGGCGTGACAAAAGCAGTCTTCTCTTTGTCAGACGGATGCATTGGTATTTGCCAGTATCCAGACCTTAGGTCGATGGACGAAAAGTATGCGGCCGAGTGCAGACAATCAACAGCATCGTCGATGCGTGGTAGTGGATACACGTCTTTCTTTGTTACGGCGTTGAGACGGCGGTAGTCTACACAAAATCGCCAAGAGTTGTCTTTCTTTTTTACCAATATTGCCGCGAACAATGCATTGGGTTTGTTTATTTGTGTTTTGTTTTTTTGGCCTGGCTGCGCCGGCCTGTCCTATCACTGTTTTCACAGCGTTTCGAACAAACGCTATCACAGCGTTTTGAACAAACGCTATCGAACAACGCTTCGAGCGTTCCGAACAAACAACGTTTCGAACAAACGCTATCACAGTGTTCTCGATACAATTCGACTATTCGAGAAACCCTCGTGCCGAGGGATAAAAATTCCCGCACAGCCGATGCCGCGACATTCGATCGCCGACACTCACTAGCGTGCACGTCGTTTTGCCGACCACTGCTTCGCAGCATGTGTATTCTTTCAGTTGTTAGGGGAGCACAAGTTCACTCCAATAAACTTGTTTTCCTTATATACAACTGCGTCGTCCTTTGCTGCGTGACATCTGGTGGAGGTGCGGGGTACATGAACCCTAAGCTATTGCCAAGCCGACAAGCAAGCCCAACACGACAAGGACGCCCAACTCGTGTCAGCCGTCGACAGCAAGGCCTTCAGCAAGAGTTTGGACTGCTCCCGGATAAAAGGAGGAAAGAAGACGTAAAAACGACGATGATCAACGCAGGCACCATGACCAGCGCTACCAACCCTCCCGTCGTTCTGCAACAACCTCGTGAGCCCCCATCATTCCGAGGATCTCCTGGTGAAGACCCTGAAGAGTGGCTGGGGAAGCTGGAGCGCATCCGCATCTTTAACAGGTGGGATGACGAAGAAACGTTTCGTCATGTTTTCTATTTGGAGGATGCAACTAGAACGTGCTTTGAGAACCATGAAGGCTCCCTAACCGACTGGACTGTCTTTAAGAGCAAATTTCTCAAAACATTCGCTACAGTTGTGCGGAAAGAACGAGCGGCCCTTTTGTTGGAGACGCGAATGCAACACCCTAACGAAGGTGTTGTACTGTTCGCTGAGGAGATGAAGATGCTGTTCCGGAGAGCTTCGCTAATTTCGCACGCACTGCAGAGCCACTCACGCGCCTGACGAAAGAAAGCACCCCTTTCAGCTGGGAAAACGACCAAGAAAAGGCATTCTGCGAGCTGCAACAACGCCTGCAAAACCCGCCCGTGCTCGCTCATTTTGATGAAAACGCCGAAACGGAAATGCACACGGACGCCAGTGATATCGGTTTGGGTGCCGTCTTCATCCAAAAGCAAAGCGGTTACGAAAAGGTAATCGGCTACGTAAGCCGTGGTCTGTCGAAAGAGGAGAAAAACTACTCTGCCTCCGAGAAAGAGTGCCTGGCTATCATATGGTCCATTTCAAAGTTTCACCCATACGTCTATGGTAGACCGTTTAAGGTTGTGACAGACCATCATGCGCTGTGCTGGCTCGCCAATTTGAAGGACCCCTCTGGCCGTTTTGGGCGGTGGAGCTTGCGCCTGCAAGAGTTTGACGTTACAATATTCTACAAATCCGGCAGGAAACACTCCGACGCCGACTGCCTGCCCCGCGCCCCCGTCAACCCACCACCACAGGACTCCGATGAAGACAGCGCGTTCTTCGGAGTCGTGACAGAGAGCGACCTAGCCGCCCAGCAGCGTGCCGACCCTGACCTCCGCGCCATGATCGACTACCTCGAAGGACGCAACGTCGCCGTGCCTAGGGCTTTCAAGCGCAACTTACCAGCGTTCAGCCTCAAGAACTCCATCCTAGTGAAGAAGAATTTCAACCCCGGAACGAGAACGAATTATCTACTTGTCATCCCCGCAGACCTTCGTGACAAAATTTTGGAAGCGTGCCACGATGACCCGTCTTCCGGACATCTCGGAACAGCTCGCACGATTACAAAAATCAAGGCGAAATACTTCTGGCCCCTTACATCCGATGTCACCCACTACGTCCGGAGCTGCCGTGACAGCAAGCGACGAAAAACACCACCGACGAGACCCACCGGACTTCTGCAACCGATCGCCGTCCCAACGAGGCCCTTCCAACAGATCGAAATGGACCTTCTGGGCCCGTTCCCTACATCCCGATCCGCGAACAAATGGATTGTCGTAGCGACAGACTACATGACGCGCTACGCAGAGACCACCGCTCTTCCGAGAGGAACTGCACAAGAAGTTGCAAAGTTCTTTATTAACCAAGTTGTGCTGCGACATGGAGCCCCTGAGGTCCTCATCACGGACCGCGGAACGACCTTCACTGCGGAGCTCATGCAAGGAATCTTACGCTACAGCAACACGGATCACCGAAGAACGACGGCGTACCACCCCCAAACGAACGGACTAACGGAACGGCTGAATAAGACAATCGCAGATATGCTGTCTATGTACGTCGACGTTGAACATAAGACGTGGGACGAAGTCCTCCCGTACGTCACGTTTGCGTACAACACGGCTACCCAAGAAACCACGCAGATGACACCGTTCGAGCTCGTCTACGGAAGACGGCCGACTACGATGCTCGACGCCATGCTTCCGCACGTAGAAGACGACGACCTCAACGCCGACTTCCACCATTTACTGCTGGTACACGTAGTGTAGCCAATTTCGTCTTGCGGCACTTCGTTCTGCGTCACGGGGCACCACGCAACATGCTCAGTGATTGAGGGTGCGTCTTTTTATCCGAATTTCAAGGACTCCTTTGGATATGCTGCTTGGTTCACCACACCTCTACAGCCTACCACCAGCAGACGAATGGTCTAACTCAGTGCTTCAATCGAATGCTAGGATGTATGTCGATTCCGACCAATCAAACTGAGCTATCGTTCTCCCATTCTTGACTTATATTGGGACGTTAAACCCCACATATCAATCTATCAATTCTTGACTTATGCGTACAACACCACGACACATTCATCCACAGGCTTCTCATATTCTTTCTTCTATATGGGCGTGAACCATGCTCCGCCCTTGACACCATTTTGCCGTATTGTGCTGACGTCTCGTAGTTCAACCCTGTTCCTGAAATTGTGCACCACGCTGAAGAGTGTCGTCAGTTGGCCTAATCATTCACCTTAGACAAGCAAGCACTCGACAAAGAGCGCCACGACTACGACCAGCAAGCCTAGACTTTCGCCGTAGGCTCGCTCGTCTGGCTCCGACTGACCTTCCACTCCCGATGTCTGTCCTCTAAGTTTGCCCTAAATTTCACGGTCCCTATCGCGTAGCTGAACGTCCATCTCCTGTCCCATGAGTGATTGAGCCGGTCCCGCCATGTACGAACAGGCGCCACCTCGGTTGTAAGACTGTCCACGTTAGTCACCTCAAGCACTATCACTACCCACTCCTACTCTAATCAGCCTGACGTGGCAGTATGGCTCGTCTTCGTCACCGGGGTATCGTAGAGATGAAGATCATGTGACACAGTGGGTCATGTCTTTAGTGGTTCACGAGGGGAGCCGAGCGCAAGCTGCTGGTTCTAGCGCTGTGATTCCTGGGTCGGTTGCTGCCGCCCACTTTTTGTATAAGTAGACCTGTTGTGCTTTACTACTTACGCCAATAAACCCTGTTTTATATGTATTGTTGATTATTTCGACCATTATCGAAGCCAATTTAAAACTAGAGCAGCCCGCAGGGGTGTCTGCCTAAGTGGGCGTTTGGTGTGTAGCGACACCACGGACTCGAGCTAACGTAGGGGGGGGGGGGGTCTACTACTTCCCACGCCTAGCCTTGCGTAGCTTGGCCCTGTCCGGGGAAAAGGGGATCCTGGGGGTTGAGCCGACGCCTGGTGATTGGACTTTTAAGGCACCCCGGCAGAGGCAACACACCCCTTTGGCCCCGGCTGCACGTAGACGGTACCCCTGGGCTGACCCAACCAGGGGAGATCGGTAGTCGCCTTTTCTTATCTCTTTCCTTACGACTTTGTCTTTATCTGTCACTTTTAGTCTGTCCTGTCGACTTCTCTCTTCTTCTTACTTCCGCTTCTTCCTGGCGGCAAGCGTTAACCTTGTGTGTTCACCTCACCTTGGGATGCCTCACATCATGTTACAGTGGCGGTGTACAGTTGGCGTATGACAGCACTTTTTTCTTCTCTTGCAGCTTCCCCTCGTTGGTCTCGGTGGTGGGTGGCTGTCACCGCCACCGAGCACACTCCATAATTTATGGCCAAAAACTTCCAACTTCCTATTGATCGCTCCTTGAAGAGGGCGCGCACTGAAACAAGCTTTCAGCTATTCAAACTAAACAAAAACAACTTTTCACACTACCACGTTATCCACAGTGACACACCAGCAAAACCTGTCAGAAAATTTTCACTGTTCCTAGTATCAAGATGCCTAATAGACACACCTGGAACAGGGAACAAAGCTACAAAAAAGCCAGTGGTGACCTTCTCATTGAAGTTCGAGACAAGGAACAATATGATAAACTATCTGGTTTAAAGATTTTGGTAATGTCCCCATCGCTGTTTCAGCACAGCGTTCGATGAACACGGTCTGACGAGTCGTATCAGAGGATGACCTAGTTGACTTGACAGATGCCGAACTTCTCGATGGCTGGAAAGAAGAAAATGTAATAATGTACAGAGAATCAAGATGAAGCGAAATGGCAAAGAGACTCCGACAAAACATATAATCGTTACCTTCGGCTCCAGCATCTTTACCGAAACACTCACAACTGGATACACAAAGCTTCCTGTTCGGCCATACATACCTAACCCGCGACGATGCTTTCAATGTAACAGATATGGCCACGGCTCGCAAAGCTGTCATGGCCGAAAAACTTGTGCACAATGTGGAGTTTCGGGTCACACCTTGGTTACCTGCACAGAACCGGCACACTTTGTCAACTGTGAAGGAAATCATGCCTCATACTCACGGTCATGTCTATTATGGAGGAATGAAAAAGAGATCATCACGCTGAAGGTGAAGGAAAACATCTCATTTAAAGAAGCCAAAAGAAAGGTCTCGCCATTCTATGGCCCGAAATCATATGCTGATGCTGCGCGTCCGTGGGTTCCGTTGCACCAGCCTTCGCCACTGCTTCGCCACTGCTTTGGCCTGCAGAGCGAGCTGTCGGCTGTGGCGCCTGCCCCCAAGGAGGAAGTATTTCCGTTTACTCCGCCTACATACGAACAGAGATCAAAAATTCCAGCGTCTTGCAGTCTCAAGGCCTCCCCTAATCAGGCGAGGCCTAAACTTCGAACAACTGGCTCGCACGTGCGGGCATCCAGTGCCTTCGAGGAGGCAATGAATACGTCGGTACCCTTGGTGCATAGGGAGTGGCGTGGCTCCTTGGAGCACCCCAGGAAAACAAAAAAACAGATACCGGGACCTGGTGACGGCCCTGTCAATTGAATTCAAACTTTCCGCCTGAACAGCCACTCGCTCTTCGTACGCACACCACTACTTTACTTTCAGCCCGAACACTCAAATTATACTACGGAACGTCAGGGGCCTTCTAAGGAACCTTGATGATGTCCAATAATTGTTATACAAACACTCACCAAAAGTGCTGTGTGTACAAGAAACACACCTAAAACCAAGACACACCTGCTTTATACCTAACTACAATATTTTTTAAAGGACCGTGATCTTGCCGTGGCACCATCCGGAGGTGTAGCCATTATACTCAATCAAGAGATCGCATGCACACACAACTCCAAACGTCGCTTGTGGCAGTGGCTGTACGAGCTGTTATTTTTAATAAACTGATCACAATTTGCATTAGCTACATTCCCCCAAGCTTTCAGCAGCAAAAAAAAAATCATTTACAATCTTTAATAAATTACCTTCCAGAACCTTCCCTCTCCTTGGAGACTTGAATGCACATAGCAAGCTATGCGGCGACACTCTTTGCGAGGCACGAGGTCGACAGATTGGACAGTTCCTCCTCTCGCCAAGCGCCTGTCTCTTGAATCTAAAAGAAGCAACCTATTATATACTCGCTAACAAAACCGATTCCTCCATAGACCTAAGCATAGTAACTCCGTCCCTCGTGCCTCTACACCAGTGGAAATTTATCAGTAGTCCCTACGGAATTGACCACTTTCCCGTATTTCTGAGCACAATCACAGCAACTGAGTGTTCACCACAGGTTCCCAAATGACTAACAAACAGAGCCGACTGATAACAGTTTTATACCATCGCTCGTTCAGGTTAGAATGATATATGTACTTGATTATCGATGCTGCTATCAACTACTTCACAGCGTTT
Source organism: Rhipicephalus annulatus (assembly GCA_013436015.1). NCBI lineage: Eukaryota > Metazoa > Arthropoda > Arachnida > Ixodida > Ixodidae > Rhipicephalus > Rhipicephalus annulatus. The sequence goes on along the minus strand of WOVY01012012.1, from coordinate 157,887 downwards.
TTGATTGATGCTGCCACAAAATACATCCCACAAACGAATGGACACCCTGGAAAACGACGTTTGCAGTGGTGGAACTATGAGTGCCAAAACCCGCGCAAACAGCAAAACAAAGCTTGGAGGTTACTTCGGAACTCACCAACAGCCGAAATTCTTCACAGCTTTAGAAAAATAAAGTCGCAAGGCAGGAGAACGTGTCGGCAGGCCAGAAGAGAAAGCTGGCAGAAGTTTTTATCAGAAATCAATTCATATACACAAGAGGCTGAAGTCTGGAGCATGGCTGGTAGGGTAGGAGGAAGACAAGTGCAATCTCTCCCAGTTGTAAACACACAGAGTGACACCTTGGAAGACCAAGCTAACTTCCTTGGTGCACACTTCGAACAGGTTTCAAGCTCGTCACACTATACTGATGCTTTTGAAAATACAGAACAAGAATATAAAAGAGAAACCCGAACACAAATATACTGGATAGGAGGCATCTAACCTAGATTTCACCTTAGCTGAGCTTCAAACATCACTAAACTCCTGCAGTAATTCCGCCTTAGGATATGATCGAGTGATGTATGAAATTTGAAAAAATCTACCAATCAAAACACAAAAAACCCTACTTTGCTTGTACAATGCTATATGGTTTTCTGGCGCTATCCCTGCTTCCTGGAAAGAGGTTATTGTTAGTCTAATTTTGAAACAGGGCGAAAACCCCTCTTCACTTTCAAGTTATAGGCCTATTCTATTTAAAAGCTGCTTAAGCAAACTTCTAAACTCCTGACTTGTTCATTTTCTTGAAACGAACACTTTGCTCGACCCATATTAGGGCGGGTTTCGAGGGGGTAGATCCTCCACCGACCCCCTTGTTCGTATTGAGGCACAGATCAGAGACGCTTTTGTCCCCAAACAATATTTTCTCTCTGTGTTCTTTGATATCGAAAAGGACTATGATACAGCAGGGCACTTTGGAATATTAAGAAACATGTCCCATCTTGGCGTGCATGGCAGATTGTTCAGTATAATTGAAAGTTACTTGTCAATTCAGACATACCACGTTCGAGTGGGCAGCGTTCTCTGTCAATCGTTTGTCCGAAAAACAGGCGTGCCACAAGGTGGTGTAGTTATTTGCACACTTTTTATTATCAAAATGAACTCCTTGCGCTTGTTTATTCCTCGCAATATGTTTTATTGCATATGTGTCGATGACGTTCAGCTTGGTTTGAAGTCGTGTAATCTGGACGTGTGTGAGCGGCAGGTTCAGCTTGGTTTGAGCAAAGTCTCTCATTGGGCAGAAGAAAACGGGTTCCGACGGAATGCCCTGAAAAGCACGTGTGTCTTGTTCTCCAAGAAGGGAGGCATTCATTCCGAACCTGATATTCAACTGCATGGGCAGCGTCTTTCTGTTAATACTGAACACAAATTCTTAGGCCTAATCTTGCACTCTAAGCTAACCTGCATACCACACATCAAATATTTAAAAACACATGTGCATAAAAGCTATGAACGTTCTGAAAATGTTGTCACCCACTACGTGGGGAGGTGATAAAAAGTGTTTAATGAATTTGTGTAAAAGCTTCATACTTACTCACCTAGATTATGCGACAATAGTATACCATTCTGCGACACCTACTGCCCTTAAAATGCTTGACCCTGTTCATCATATAGGCATCCGTCTGTCCACGGGTGCTTTTCGTACTAGCCCCGTGGAAAGCCTGTACGTGGAATCGAACGAATGGTCGCTCGATCTACAGAGATATTTCATGTCTTTTAAATCTCATCTTAATGTAAGTGCAGAGAAGAATCACCCATCACAATCCACAATTATTGACATGTCAATCCTTGCTTTGTTTGAGAAACGGCCTTCTATGAGACAGCTCTACTCATTACGTGTGAGGGGGCCTAGCGAAGGAAACCGGTGTGCCACTCAAACACCACTTGATGACTCCCGCAGTAAGCCTGCCACCATGGCAGTGGCAGGCGATAGATTGCGACGTGTCTCTTTTAGAGGTTACGAAGCATGCACTGATTGCACATATTCAGACATACTTCTTTGAACTAGAACACAAATACACACGTCCTGAGCTCTTTACGGATGCTTCAAAGTCTAACAATTCTCTCTCGTATGCAGCCGTCGGCCCATCCTTTTAGAAAGCCGGCGTTCTGCACTATGATTCAAGCATTTTGACCGGCGGAGTTTATGCAATACTTGCGGCTGTTAAACACAATAAACAAATAAAGCTACAGTAGGCAATTATATATACAGATTGCCTATGCGTATTAAAAGCTCTGAAAACTTATAAAAAGCACAAAAACCCTATCCTTGTCTCCCTTTATTCACTCCTATGCCCAGTGTACTCATCTAAGCAGCATGTTGTAGTCTTCTGGGGGCCAGGACACCGTAAAATAAAACGCAACATTCTGGTGAACCAGCTAGCTGGGTGCGCCAAGAAAACCGCTATCTACACTTTGATACCAATTTCTGCACTCGACTTGAAACCTTTTCTAAAACGAAAATTCAGGGGTTTTCGGCAGAGCACATGGAACACATACACAAGTAATAAATTGCATGTCATCAAGCCGCACCTTGGTCACTGGCTGCAGTATTAAAATCACGCTTCACAGAAGTAATCCTTACACGGTTAAGAACAAGAGATACACACACAACACATTCATTTATTTTACCTGGGAGCGATTCACCTTTGTATGACAGATGTGGAGAAGCACTCACCGTACTTCATATTTTAGTCCAGTGTAAAGAACTAGAGACGCTGAGAAGACAACACTTTCTGTTACCCTACTGACCACAGATATCACTTCATCCTGCAATGTTCGTTGGTAGGGAACCACTTCTTTAGACATAAATCATTGTTGACTTTTTTAAGAGGTTTGTACTTTTCATAACATATACCCGGGCATTCTGTTGCACGAACTCTCCACAGATGTCCCCGCTGCGGTGGCTACACAAAACAAAGCACTTGCCACACGGCCCTTGGACGCAAGAGTGTGAACGAATGAGGCACCATCTTTTTATTATCAAAAACTTTTCCCATCTATTACCATCATACACTTTTCACGACCTGGTCATGATTTTATTACTTCTATGTTTTTACCCGCCTTAGCGCGAGGAATTTCATGGCCCCTCTTCAGCCACTTATCACAATCATGGTCCATATCTCTAGTAAGATTAACTGGCGCTTTTTGGCCATAAAATGGCCCTTGTGCCATGAAACATAAAACATATCATCATCAAAACGAGAGCAAAGTCCGCCAATTTTCAGCGCTGATTATCGGTCACCACCCACGGTCCCGTCAATATGATCACGTGACTGCACAAAATAGTGACGGTTGCTTTAGTTTACATTTCACGTGCTCGGCGCGAACGTCTGTAGGCAGTTCTCCACCATCGCCATTGTCGACGCCACTGTCATTTCACGAGGAAAGTGTAAAAGACTGACGAACAAATAACAGGTAACCGGTAATATGGGCCATCGCAGGGAACTGTTGGATACGACAGCTTCCGGTTCGACGCACCGAGCTGGTTAGCAGTGGCACGCGCGCATTTTTGTACCGCTCCGTTGAAAAAAACACCTCTCCATGCATTGTCAGTGTTGTAGAAGTTGTTTTTTCTGTTTTTGCTAACCGTGATTGTGACAATGACAAGCTACGAAAGCCATGAACGGTAGGGAAACGTTTTATCGCACTAGGATGATCTGCAATGCACTTATGCTGCTTGTGGGTACGCTGTCAGTTTGGCTAGCAGATCAGTCGATACAGAAAACAGTTTTCATTGCATGATACGTTACTGCAAATAAAAATCGCTATTTGAAAGATCTCAGGGCATGGAGTGACTGTAACGGTGCGCTAAAAGTTTATTACGGGATCACTGCTTTAGCCGACGTCGTCGGTCGATCGGCATGAAGAGCAACACTTCTTGAGCGAATTAAGATATCTATTTTTATCTCGCCTTCTGCGAGCTATAAGATGCATTTCTTAGTCGAAGCCAGATGCTTATATAAACGCTGATCTTGATTAAGCTGCGCGGCTTGGCGGCACGCAAACAATACAGCCAGACATAGACGGCGCTGAATAATCTAAACCCTGCACTTGTTTACCGCTCTTCTTCCTTCGATTGCCGTCCTGGCGCACAGTTTGAGCAAGATAAACGCAAATGCACACGTCCAGCGCTACGTGTAAACTTACTCCCGAGTAGAGCATTTGCCTTTTTTGTCATACATATGAGTGCGATGACCGGCGCTCATCTTGTATGGCAGGTAGATTTCACCCGCGCGTTCCCATAATATCTTTGCTAGGTGCGCCTGCGCGCCAGTTTATTTCTTGACGTAATATTCACAGCGAATTTGTACGTAAGCTTTTTTAGTGCGGTTTACGCATGTATTTGTGATGAAATTCTTTTCGCGCACTCTGTATTTAACGTTCCGTGTATACTCAAAGGCAACCTGTCGCCGTGGCTCTCTTCACAGCCGCGGCCCACCTCATTTTTCTTTCTTCGTTTTGTGGCAATCGATTCATGCGTTTGCCTTTCACGCTCGAGTTGGAGCAGCCAACGGCTTGACAACGGACCATGGTTTATCAGGACGAAGTTAAACGGGCAACCATTCACACGAATCCCAAATAATCGGACGCTTGCGGCGAGTGGTTCATCATCGTCTACACTTCTCAAACCGGAAGCCGGTAGGAAAGTGTGCATCCCACAATCTGTCGCTCTTTTACTGGTCACCTATTGCGGCGATTCGCGGCGTGGGGAATCATTTTCAGTTTGTTACTCTTCTCAACCGGGATTCTGAAATCAACGCTGCACCGAGCAGGGACGAGGCAGCTGGATACGCACGCTTGAGCCCCGCTGGCTTGTAAAGGCCCAACAATATGCAGCGTTTTGTCGGCGCTTCCTTAATGTTTCGTACGCTGGCGTCACTCCGCGTTCACGCTACCTGTGACGGTGTCCGAAACGTTCACTTATGAACGATTCAGACAATCCAGCGTTGGCGTTGACACATGAAGCTGTTCGATGGATAGAGAACTAATCAGCGCATGTCTGGCAACGACTTCACCTGCGTAATAGCATCGTCGCTGTGGCCGAAATGGCTGCCACCCAGCTTGGATCCAGTAAGCCCTTGACAAGCTTTGTGTGACCCGCGGGTTCTGAAATTATGCTCGCATTTGGCGTAGCTACGAAAGGTTTCCAAGCGACACCAGTAGGCTTAGCAGGCAACGTGTATTGACCAAATACGGGGTCTGAAACATGTACAACATCCAAGCTCAGAGGTCAAATTTTTGCAAGTTAGTTGTTTTTCTTAATCTGAATAGTTCTCGCTACAAGGAAAAGGAAGAAAATTAGCCTTTAGACAGCACTGGACTTTTTTCCCTCCCTATAAAAAAATGGCAACATATCCATGGAGTGAAAGATGGATAGTGGGGCGAAGCATCCGTCCAACCATTCGTTCTTGCTTCCGTCCATGCATGCGTGCGTCTGTGTGGCCTTCCGTGCGTCCGTTCGCCAATTTGTTCGTGCGTCTGTTCGTGCGTCCGCACGTTCATCAGTGCGTCCGTCCCTGCTTTCGTCCATGCATCCGCTTCTACGTCCGTCCATGCGTCCATCCGTCCGTGCAGTCATCTATGCGTCCGTCCATGCTCCGTGTCTCCGTTCGTCCACCTATTCAACACTCCAGGTACCACCACCTCACATATTTTCATCATATTGTTACGTGAAAGTGACACGAGGCGTGTCTATTTAAAATCTATATTTAAGCTGATGCGTATGGCGTTGGCTAAGATGGAAGCAGCACGCGCAACCAACACACCACTCCCTCGTTGTCGTCTTCTGACCGCTGATACGTTAGCTACGTAGCATTACCCCCCGGCGGTAAAAGCGCCGTCTCGGTGCACATTAACTACAGTCTTCAGTAGGCAGGTGGTAAGGCTTTAGCCTGCTGACGTTCAAAACATCACTGGGTGTGGTTGCAGGCAGGCTTGTGGTCTGAGATGCAGGAATGATCTCATAGGTGACGTCGGTTATCTGACGGATGATACGGTAAGGACCCATGTAGCGAGACGATAACTTCTCTGATAAGCCAACTCGACGAACTGGGCACCACAGGAGAACAAGAGAACCGGGTGAGAAGTGAACGTCAGCATGCCGGCTGTCGTAGATGGCTTTCTGGGTGGCTTGCGAAGCCGAAAGTCTAGAGCGGGCGATCTGACGTGCGTGGACGGCACGAGCAATAGCGTCGCATGCATATTCGCTTGACGGCGTTGTAGTGGTTGGAAGTGAGGTGTCGAGTGGTAACGTCGGATCATGGCCGTAAAGCAAATAAAAGTGTGAATAACCAGCGGTGTCGTGGCGCGAAGAATTGTACGCGAAGGTCACGTGAGGTAGCGCCAGGTCCCAGTCATGGTGGTCGGAGGACACATACATTGCGAGCATGTCTGTTAGGGTCTGATTTAGCCGTTCGATAAGGCCATTTGTTTGGGGATGGTAGGAAGTGGTCAGCTTGTGGTGCGTCGAGGAAGAGCGCAGAAGATCGTCGATCACACGGGACAACAATGCGCGGCGACAATCCGTGAGTAATTGGCGAGGAGCGCCATGGTATAGGATGACGTCGTGGAGCAAAACGTCCGCAACGTCAGTACTGGTGCTGATGGGGAGCGTTCGAGTGATGGCATACCTAGTCGCGTAGTCTATAGCAACGGCAACCCACTTGTTGCCCGATTTCGACTCGGGAAAAGGACCGAGAAGATCTATACCAACACGGAAGAAAGGCTCGGTTGGGATGAAGATTGGTTGAAGAAGCCCAGCCGGGGGCGCAGTAGATCGCTTCCTACGTTGGCATTTATTGCAGGAGGACACGTAACGGCGAACGGACCGGGCGAGACCGCGCCAAAAGAAGCGGCGACGCACGCGGTCGTACGTCCGAGATACACCCAGATGACCAACAGTTGGTTCATCGTGAAGCTCGTGCAGCACGGTTGAACGCAAATTTTTCGGCACGACAAGAAGGAGCTCAGGGCCATCTGGCTGGAGGCTACGACGGTACAGCGTGCCATTCAGGAGGACGTACATGCGAAGTGACGTGTCGTTCGGAGCAGATTCGAGACGGCCAATAAGTTGTCGCAGAGAAGCATCACGACGTTGTTCATCACGTATCTGAAGAAACTGGGACATTGACATGACGCTGAGGCTAGGCTCGATGTCTGGTTCGTCGAGCTGATCAACAGGGTAGCGGGATAAGCAATCAGCGTCCAGATGGAGACGTCCAGACTTATAAGCAACCGAGTAGGAATACTCCTGTAGGCGTAATGCCCAACGACCAAGTCGTCCTGGGGGGTCCTTCAGAGAAGAAAGCCAACACAGCGCGTGATGATCTGTGATGACACGGAAAGGGCGGCCATACAAGTAAGGACGGAATTTCGAAACCGCCCAAACAAGAGCGAGACATTCCCGTTCTGTTATAGAAATATTGCGTTCAGACTTAGAAAGCAGACGGCTTGCGTACGCAATTACACGGTCATTGCCCCGCTGAATTTGCGCCAAAACTGCACCAATTCCGTGACCACTCGCGTCTGTTCGCACTTCTTTGGGAGCATCGGGGTCGAAATGTGCTTGAATAGGAGGTGTCGTTAGAGCAGTGATTAGCTGAGAGAAGGCGTCAGCTTGAGGAGGGCCCCAAGAAAATAGGACGTCTTGTTTGAGAAGGTCGGTGAGTGGCCGGGCGAGTGCCGCAAAGTTTTTCACGAACCGGCGAAAAATAGGAGCAGAGGCCCACAAAACTGCGAACATCATGGACAGAGCGTGGGACTGGGAAGTTTGTTACAGCGCGTACTTTCACCGGGTCTGGCCGTACGCCGGCAGCGTCAACAAGGTGACCCAATGCGGTAATCTGACGAAGACCGAAGTGGCACTTGGAGGAATTGAGCAGCAGGCCGGCCCGTCGAAATATGAATAGAATGGTCGAGAGGCGTTCAAGGTGGGTTGCAAAGGTAGGGGAGAAAATGATCACGTCGTCTAGGTAACACAAACATGTCGACCATTGAAATCCTTGTAGGAGCGTGTCTACCATTCTCTCGAAGGTCGCTGGAGCATTGCAGAGCCCGAATGGCATGAACTTGAATTGGTAAATACCGTCAGGGGTAACGAAGGCGGTCTTTTCTCGGTCCATTTCACCTACAGCAATTTGCCAGTAGCCAGATCGGAGGTCGAGAGATGAAAAGAAGGTGGCGCCATGGAGGCAATCAAGGGCATCGTCAATGCGTGGTAGAGGGTACGCGTCTTTTTTGGTAATTTTGTTGAGGTGGCGATAATCAACGCAGAAACGTCATGAGCCGTCTTTCTTTTTTACTAATACCACGAGAGATGCCCAAGGGCTCGTTGATGGTTTGATTACGTTTTTCGTAAGCATTTTAGCCACTTTTTTCAGAATCACTTCTCGCTCAGACGCTGACACGCGGTACGGCTGACGGTGAATGGGCGCAGAGTCACCAGTGTTGATTCAGTGAGTGAAAATTTTGGTCTGGTCCAAGGGACGATCGTCAGTGTCAAAAATGTCACTGTATGAGGCCAAAACTTGGCAGAGGGCGTCGGCCTGGTCATGCGACAGCTCCGATCCAATCATGTTTAAAAAATAGCATCGTCTGATCTGGGTGAGCGTGAGACTGCGCTTCGATCAAGAGCAGATACAGCGACAACACTGACATCGTCCTCTGTTATGGCAGTTAGCTGGGCTAGAGACATCTGGCAGGGCAACACTTGAGGGGTGAAACCAAAGTTAATGAGCGGAAGTAACACACAGTTATCCGCTATGGTCGCTACAGTATAGGGCAAAGTAACACTGCGCGTCAGCCGAACGTCAGTAAATGGCGTAACGATATAATCACGGTCAGGAAAGGGAGGGGTTGATGACAAAGACACGTAACGTGACGGCTCGAGGGGGCAGGCGAACGAAAGTGGTTGGGCTCAAGTGGCTGGTGGGCTTTGCAGAGTAGTCGGCAAAGAATGGTAGATCAAGGCTGAGGGTACCAGACGAACAATCAATTAAGGCCGAGTGTGCCGAAAGGAAATCAAGGCCAAGTATGAGGTCATGAGGGCAGCAGGCTAGCACGGCAAAAAGGACCACGGCGAGACGACCGGCAATGCTGACACGAGCAGTGCACATTCCGATTACTGGTACAGTACCACCATCGGCAACACGTATTGCCTGCGTCGTAGATAGCGTCATAATCTTTTGTAAGCGGCGGCGTAGAGAAGCGCTCATAATAGACAGGTGCGCACCTGTGTCACTGAGGGTGGTCACAGGAACATTGTCGACTTGTACTTCAAGCAGGCTATGGTGCGTGGGAAGCGTCAGTAGAGGATTTTCGGCCGTCATTGGTATTGCAGCTTCACCTCTATAAGCTGCAATATCTAGTTTTCCTGCTGCGGTCGTCCAGAGAAGCTCGGCGAGGGAAGCGCCGAGGTGGCGGAGAGCGCGATTGGCGACTGTAGCGGCGACGGGGAGCGAGAACTGCGGCGACCGGACGAAGGGGCGTCAGGGTAGTGGCAACTGGGCAAAGGGGCGTCAGTGGAAGGCTCGTAAGATGACGACGAATAGAAATTGAAGGGTGTGGCGACTTAACGTCGAGGGGTCATCGATTGCATGAGCGCCGAGGTAGAGAAAGTCTGACGTCGTTGGTTTGACCAACGGTGGCGGCAATAGCGAGAAACGTGCCCAGGCTGGTGGCAGCAAAAACAAATAGACCGGTCGTCGGGTGTTCGCCATTCCGAAGGGTTACGGAAGGGCATTGTTGGAGGTGAACGGCGAGCGTGTCCTCGGGAGTAGGACGGCGCTTCAAGGCGAGTCAAGGGACATGCTGATGGAAGTCCGAGATTCGCAAACTCCTGCCTCACCACAGCTTGTATTATTGCCACTGACGGCTGTTGTTGGTCAGAGGCGAGCGTTGCGAAAACGGTTGGCTGAAGAAGAGCCGGACAGGCGGCTTCGATTTCTCGACGAACAATGCGTGTGACGTTGTCATACGTGAGGGACTGGCGGGCGGCTTCACACGATGAGATCGCGGCCGTGTTGGGCAGCTGGCTGAATCGCTGAGTAATACGGCGGCTCTTGGCTTCTTCGAACCGCCGGCACTCTTTAATGATGGCGTCGACGGTGGCAACGTTGTTGTAAACTAGAAGATTAAATGCGGCATCTGCTATGCCTTTCAGCACATGGGCCACTTTCTCCGACTCACTCATGTGCTCGTCAATCTGGCGGCATAGGGCGAAGACGTCGTGTATGTATGCGGCGTACGACTCCGTCGACGTCTGTGCACGAGCCGCCAGTTGATTTCGCGCTGTGATCTGCCACCCAACGGTGTCGCTAAAAAGGTCGCGGATCTTCTCTAAAGGAGTCCCAGCTCGTAATCTCCGCTTCGTGCGTCTCGACCCACACTCGCGGTGGGCCATCGAAGTAAAAAAACACATTGGCAAGCATTAGAGTCGGGTCCCACCTATAACTTGCGCTGACCCGTTCGTACCGGTTGATCCATTTGTCGACGTCAACGCCATCCTGACCAGAAAATACACCGGGATCACGAGCAGGAGGTAGAACGACGTATGTAGAAGTCACAGTAGGGGCAGGTGGCGAAGACGATGGTTGTTCACCCTGTGACATGGTTGGACCTATGATGATGCGGCCGTTGCGGAGCTTCGTGATGAAGACGGGGAAGTACCCAGCACCTCCACCACAAAGATGTTACGTAAAAATGACACGAGGCGTGTCTATTTAAAATCTATATATTCAAACTGATACGTATCGCGTCGACTAAGATGGAAGACAGCACGCACAACCAACAGACCACTTCCTCGTTGTCGTCTTCTGACCACTGATATGTCCGCTACGTAGCAGTATATTCCTCATATAGAAGCACCGCCATCCAGTGGACATTCCGAGCACTGAACGAGAGGAGGCACACGCACACTTTCTTAGGGCTTGCGTTCCGTGTCTACTTCCCACCTTTAACCACCTTGAGTTCATGGTATATACTAGTTCACTGTATTCATGGCACTGTGGCCCAACGCTCGCTATACCTTTCTAAAACCTAGGAGGTTACGCCCAGCGAGTATAACGTAGCAACCCTTTCTTGTCTTCTGTGTGTTGTTGAACAATAAAAAATTCGCAGCGTGCGCGTTAACAAAAATCCGAATTCCCTTTTCTATCATTCCCTCTTAGCAACCAGTGGTATGTGCATTGAACACTATCTTTATTGTTCAACAACGCACAGAAAAAAATCTTTCACCGGCACCACCTTGGAGATCAAAACAATATACTTGTTACACGCTACTACTACGGCTACGAGGGACGAACGGTTGCTGCCATAAAGAGCTTCACCCCTGAAAAGCAAATTAAATACAAAAGCTTCATTTAAAAATATTTCTTGTTGGTCTACTGACGGACACCACGCTGTTGCGCGAGGTGCCCTGTTCATTCTCTTCTATCTAGAGTGTATCGATGCTCGCTCCGCGCGCATCGAGGCACCCTACTTCAATCGCAAGGTATGAAGCTGAGGTGGCCTTAGCGCTTTCCATGTGGTAGGCCATTCTCATTGGCAGCATTTATATTACGACGCCAAGAGACGCGACGCCAGAAAACACCGGGAAACGCTGCATAAAGTGTGGCCTTAAGACATATAAACGCTGATTGCATGCTACTTGTTCACCAGATAATAACTTCAAATAAGCACAATCGAGCTCATGATTCCACGATAAATCCCTAAAATCGGCATAAGAAAAATAGTGGGAATCAGCGATATGTGAAACAAGAATGAGGATGGTTATGTTACTCTAAAATCAGCACAATGTTACGAGGCGGAGATAGATAATGCCGTGCATGACTTACGTGACATGATTATTATGTTTGGATGTATCGCTTGCCTTCACCATCTATTTACGTTACGTGATACGAAATTTAGTACATGATGAGCTAGCGAAATGACCGCGATCACGCTATGAGCATGGTATGTTGTCATTTTCTTAAGTGACATGCTTGTCAGCACTATCATGTTTGCACTAGTCATATGCTTTCGCCATCAATTTATGTCACGTAACACCGAATTTAGTATATGCGGAGCTAGCAAAACGGCCGCGAGAAACTCTTGAACAGCCCAATATACTTCAATGTAGCGTTAACGCCCGCGCACGCTTCGCACAGCGACGCTACGTTAGCAAAACGCGAGCACTCTATAGTCTGACGCCAGGTGCGACCGGCGCGACGAGCTCCATCGGGGCGGTCCCACAACCGCCGCGAAATGTGACATGCTGCATTTCGCGCGAATGAGTTACCCAGACAACACTGCGGGTCCCTGTTTTCGTGATGGAGAGCACTGGGCACGCTGAAACACGCATGCGCCAAAGCAACGCAGCGCGGCACGCGCCTGTGAGTATATTGCTAGACCGGCACCTGGCGGGGCAGCGCTCTTGTGACGCGACGAGCACGCGCACCATGTCACGTCGAAATGTATTGGAGCTTTGACTTATGTGGCATACAAGTTTTGCAACATGCTATGTGAACGAAGCCAGCACAAGATCTATGTAGTCATGTTCTCACGTGACACGCATCTCAAGACTTTCATGTTTACACTTGTCACATACCTTCGTCATGCATCGACGTCACGTCATACAAAATTTAGCATATGTGAAGCTAGCGAAATGGTCGCAAGCGCATCATGAGGCTGGCATGTCGTTATGTTTCACATGGCACGCATCTCATTATTATCATGTTTGCACCAGTCACATACCTTCGTAATCCGTTCACGTACTGTACTACCGAATTCGGTATATGTGACGCTAGCGAAACGGCCGCGAGCGCATCATAAGCGTGGCATGTAGTCTTGTTGTAAAATGACACGCACGTCATTATTTTCAAGTTAGGGTCTGTCGCTTCTGTTTGCCATGCAATCATGCCATACCATACAAATTTTGCAACATGCCATATGAACGAAGCCACCGCAAGAGCTAGACGATCACGAAATCTAAATCATGACGTTTATGGCATACATGTCATCATTCTCATGTTATGACAAGTCAAATATGTTTTTCATGCCGTCATGTTATGCCATACCAAGTTCGGTATCGATACTATTATTGAAACGACCAAAAGAGGTAAAAGTCGTAGGTGGATAGATAGATAGATAGATAGATAGATAGATAGATAGATAGATAGATAGATAGATAGATAGATAGATAGATAGATAGATAGATACGCTCAATGTAGTGGAAGTTCGCTTAGAAATGCTTCGCATTTAAAATGCAGGACACACATGGACGCGCTGCACGAACCAAGCAAAACAAAGCACATGAAGCTGTTCCCAGGCAACGAGGTGTTGCCGCCAGACGGTACCACATGTATAGACCATGGTGACAACGCTAAAATTTTCAACATCATCGTTGCTTAGTCATCGTCCCTGTGCACCTGAGGCGCGACGTAGGAGCTCTCTGAACACATCAAAATGCTATCGATATCTCATGTCTGGGAATGCGCGAAGGAACATTTGGGCGCTCTTTGCGCGCCAAGTGGAATAACTTCTATGTAAAAGACGCCATTATAACTTCACTGGGAAAACTCGTAAATACCAAGCAATCAAATAAACGCGTCAGCTCGAGCTTGAAATTGGCTGTTACTGATTATTGTGCTGTTTATAGCACCATCACTAAAAGCCGTCTGAACCTTTCGGTTCATTTCCACGTGGCTGTCACACAATTTCGGGTAGCATTTAATGCAGTTTGCTGCTGCAGTCGCTCCGTCATTCTTTTGTAACAATAAAGAGACGGAAACAACTGTATTTGTCACATCTTAAGGGAAAGAAGCTGTGGGTACGTGTGGATGATTCCCTACATGGAAGCCTTCCAATGCTCCGGATCACACAGTTGTTACAAAGGCCAGGGGCTTTGTAGTGATAGGAGCACTGCCAAATAATGTGGTTAAGGTGCACTTTCCTCATATTATGAAACTTGTCGTGCGAATAATGGGTAAATTCTAAAATTGATGACCAAACAAAACAACTGGGGCGTTCCAGCGTCGGACGCTCTCAGGAGGACGGGAAAAAGTTCGCTCATGCCGACAAGCGTTCAAACTATCCTAAAGCAACCGCACTTGCTTCAAATACATGATTAGAAAAAATAATATTAATATGGTTGAGTACTTATAACACACCTTGTACGTTTAAAATGGTTCGTATGGGCCTAACAATGAGAGGAACGCAGACCAACCAAACTCTTTAGTTTTGTATGAAACAACGGTTTGGGACTACTACACTGTTCCGTAAGGCAACCAAATTTTTTGGTGGGTTCCACCTACAGCAGTAATCGGTGATATGCGAAGCACGAATGAGGAAGGTTGATACGTGACCTTAAAATTAGCACAATATTATCAGGCGGAGGACATAAATAGTTCCATACTAGACTTCTATGTCATGATTGTCAGGTTTGGAAGTGTCATTTACCTTCATCGTCTATTCACGTCACGTAATACCAAATTCGGTATATATGAAACTAGTGAAACGACCACGAGCACGCTATGAGCGTAGCATGAAGTCATGTTTTACATGGCGCGCATGTTATCATTACCATGTTTGGATGTGTCATTTACCTTCGACGTCTATTCACGTCACATCATACCAAATGTGCTATATGCGTAGCTAAGGTTAATGGTCACGAGCGCGCTATGAGCGTAGCATGTAGTCATGTTTTACATACATACATGCCAAGATTATGATGTTTAGATATGTCATTTACCTTCGTCATTCATTCACGTCACGTAGTGCCAAATTTGGTATATGTGAAGCTTACGAAATGGCGGTGAGCGCATCCTGAGCGTGGTATGTTGTCATGTTCTTAGAGGACAAGGTGGTTAGGATTATCCTGTTTGCACCAGTCATATACCTTCGTCAAGCAGTGGCATCACGTAACACCTAACTTAGTACAAGTAAAGGTAACCAAACGATCATGAGTGCACTATGAGCGTAGCATGTAGTCATGTTTTACAGGACACGAATATCATGAAAATTATAGTGAAAAAAACAAAAACGCCGACCAAGGTTTTCTTTTTTTTCGCTATGATTGTCCCCGACCAGATGGGATTCCGTCGGACTCTTGACTCATGATAATTATGTTTGGATGTATGATTTACCTTAGTCATTCATTCACGTTAATACCAAATTTGGTATATGTAAAGCTAGCGAAACAGCGGCGAGCGCATCTTGAGCGTGGCTTGTGGTCATGTTGTTACATGGCACGCATCTTCTGATTATCATGTTTGCACCAGTCACCTACATTCGCCCTTCATTCACGTCTCGTAATACCGATTTCGATATATGTAAAGCAGAGAAACGGTGGCGAGCGCATCATGAGCGTGGCATGTCATGTTGTTACATAATACGCATCTCATGATTATCATGTTTGCACCATTCACGTACCTTCAGTATCCATTAACGTCCCGTAATACCAAGTTCGGTATATGTGAAGCTTGCAAGAAAGCGGCGAGCACATCATAAGTGTGGCATGTAGCCATGTTGTTACATGACATGCGTGTCATGATTACCATGTTTGCACCAGTCACATACCCTCGTAATCTATTCACGTCCCGTAATACCAAATTTGGTATATTTAAAGCTATCGACACGGCCGCAAGCGTATCATGAGGGTGGCGTGTAGTCATCTTTTTACATGGCAAGTATTTTATGATTATCACGTTTGGACGTGTCATTTGCCATCATCGTCCGTTGGCGTCACGTAATATCGTGAAGCTAGTGAAGCGGCCGCGAGCACATCTTGAGCGTGGCATGTAGTCATGTCGTCACTTGACACCCATTTCATGATTGTCCTCTATTCCAAAAACCAGTGCCACTAGGTACCAGCGTCCAGCGCCATGCCTGATATGGGCCCAGTATGGCGCTGGTACCAGCGCCTCCCAGTGCAGGTACTGGGACGCTGGAGTGGCAGCGTCGCAGTACTCTGCGCAAAATGGCTTCACGGGGTTAAAACAGGAGTGCCCATTCGTCATAAATAAATATATATATAAGAAAAATAGAACGCAATCACACTGATAATCAAAAAATAGAAATTGAAAAAAAAGAAATGTCTCCTGACGGTATTTGAACTCGCCAGCTCCTAATTTCGAACCGAGTGTGCTACCCCCTACGCCACGCCACTTTTTTTTCTTTATTCCCTTCTTGACTACAGGTCCAGCTAGCTTGACAATCACTATCACGCGTGTTTCATGCATGATAACACATCGAACAAAGATATTACATCTTCAACACAGTCGGTAGTCTTATACACATCTCGAACTTTTATAACAGCTTCCACGAAACACTTATTAACAGATAGAACTCTCACATCACAGTGGGTGTACGATAGCGTACTACGCGAAACCGAATGAAGACCAAGTAAAAATATCACATCCAAATTTTGCACAGAACTATCACGAGGGAAAAAACGAATTCCATATGGAGTAAAAGGTAAATCTTTTTTTAAAGTCCTCTGTGAAATGTCCCAAAAGAAAATAGCGTTCTTACAATCAATAAACACATGTTTATTGGTCTCAGGTTTGTTACACAGGAGACGGCTGCTTCCCCATGGTACAAACATCCCTCTCTCTTCAAGCCACGTTTTTACTGGCAAGGTTCACGTACGAAGTTTAAAAAAGAAGGTTTTCACATTGGGTGGTATACACATGTTTTTCACTCGTTTTAGTACGTCATGCCCATATAATTTTTCATACTTTGAACGGTACAGGGGCACAGGAAAAATATTCTGTATTAAGTCTTTCATAAGGCGCTTTCTTTTCACACTAGTTAGGTAATCTATCGAAAACCTTGCCCTTAAGAAACGATATGAAAGCACATCTTCGCGCAAGAACGGTGACAAGGTGTGCCGTTCTCCCCTGTCTGAAGATACAAAGAAGTCAGGCATGTGATGTAAGAGCGTTGTTTGAAATAAAGAACATAAAAAATACTCTCTCTGGTCTTTTATTAGCAGGGAACGTGATATTACTTGGTTAAGAAACAGATGGCACAAAGACAGCCCTCCTTGCTTAACACGACCCCGCAGGGGTGCCTGCGCAAGTAGGCGTTTGGTGTGTAGCGACACCACGGACCGAGCTAACGGGGGGGGGGGGGTTTCAACTCCCTCCCACGCCTAGCCGTGCGTGGCTTTGCCGTGTTCGGGAAAAAGGGAATCCTGGGGGTTGAGCCGACGCTGGGTGATTGGACCTTTAAGGCCCCCCGGCAGAGGCAACACACCCCTTTGGCCCCGGCTTCACGTAGACGGCACCCCTGGGCTGACCCACCCAGGGGAAATGGGCAGTCGCCTTTTCCTATCTCTCTCTGCCTACATATTCGTCTTTATCTCTCGCTATCTATCTGTCCTGTCTTCTACTCTCTTCTGTTTACTTCCAATTTTTCTGGCGGCAAGGGTTAACCCTGTGTAGTTACCCAACCTTGGGTAGTTATATTCGGTTATAGCGGCGATGCATGGCTGGCGTCTCCAAGTGTTCACTATTCAACCTTGTAGCGTCCCCTTGTTGGGCTCGGTGGTGGGTGGCCACCATCGCCGCCGAAATTAAAATGCTTCTTATGGAAAACCCTTTTTCTGCACTCCCTGATCGCCGCCTGAAAAGGTGGCGCACCGATGACAGCTTCTTTACTGCACAGCCTAAAGAGACCTTCCCCAAGTACCATGTAATTCACAGCCAAAATGAAAAGAAAACAGTCCGATCTATTTCACCATTTATTGTCTCGAAAACGCTCACAGATGCAATTGGCTCTGGCTATAAAGTAACTAAGATGGGGAATGGCGATCTCCTTCTAGAAGTCCGCAACAAGACTCAGTACGACAAGCTCACAAAACTCGTTTCATTTGATAACATCCCAATATCAGTGGGCCCACATAGGTCGATGAACATAGTGCGTGGTGTCATATCTGATGATGACCTCCTCGAGCTGTCTGAAAGTGAATTGCTCGAAGGCTGGCAAGAACAAAATGTAGTGAAAGTACAAAGAATAATAATCAGGCGAGATAATAAAGAGATCCCAACAAAGCACATCATAGTTACCTTCGGTACAAGCAACCTTCCCGACTCTATTGAAACTTGTTACTGCAAGCTTCCCGTCAGACCTTATATACCGAATCCTCGCCAATGTTTTAAGTGTCAGCGCTTCGGACACGGATCTCAAACGTGCAGAGGGCGCGCTAGGTGCGCGAAGTGCGCATCTTGTGAACATGTATCCGAAAGGTGCACTTCTGAAGCCTGTTGCGCTAACTGTGAAGGAGATCACGCTGCCTACTCCCGATCATGCCCTGCATGGAAAAAAGAGAAACAAATATTAGAACTTAAGGTAAAGTTTAACCTGTCATTTCAAGAGGCACGTCAACGTTTTTTCACACACAATAATTCTGAACCTTCTTTCGCCGACGTGACGCGTCGAGGCGCCGTGCCACGTCTTTCGGCACCCGCGAGATTCACACCAAGTGTGACTGCGGTTGTGCCAGAAGCGCCTCCGACTGGAGCAGTCTGCACTGCTCCGCCTCCGATTCAAAAAGCCCAGCAGACTTCAGAGACTGCTGGACCACGGACCACAGCAAGTACAGTCAGGTCCGAAACTGCCGTAAACGTGCCTGCCAAGCAGGCACGATCCACCACCTCAGAAGAGGTGATGGACACAAGCCATACTCCTTCGGCGCCCAACACGCCGAAGGAAAGGCGCAGTTCTTTGGAGTGAAGCAAGAAAGAGAAAACCCGCATTACAGGGCCCCAACAGGCCCTGTAACGTAAGGCAACGTTTCTGTACAGACAGCACTTAACTACATTAAAAATGGAGACACAAATTTTACAGTGGAACGTCAGAGGACTACTGAGAAACCTTGACGATATTCAAGAACTTTTACATAAACAGTCACCAAAAGTGCTGTGTGTACAAGAAACACACCTAAAACTCAAGATCACTAATTTTCTACGCCAGTATATCATTTTTCGAAAGGACAGGAATGAAGCCGTCACGTCATCTGGTGGTGTGGCTATCATAGTAAATCAAGGAATTGCATGTACTCATCTACCACTCGAAACATCTCTTGAAGCAGTGGCTATTCGTGTAGTCCTCCTGAACAAACTCGTGACCATCTGCTCTGTCTACATACCTCCACACTACTATCTTGAAAAACGTGAATTCCAGTCCCTAATAGATAAACTTCCAGAACCTTATATCCTCCTTGGAGATTTCAATGCACATAGCAATCTATGGGGTGACTCTTGCTGCGATGCTCGAGGTCGCCTGATCGAACAGTTCCTTTTTACTTCTGGCGCGTGCCTTTTGAATCGGAAAGAGCCCACATATAACTGCCTTGCTAGCAATACCTACTCGTCAATAGACCTTAGCATTGTCTCACCATCCCTCCTTCCTTTACTGACATGGAATGTCATCAATAACCCTTACGGAAGTGACCACTTTCCCGTAACGCTAAGCACACCCATATCAAATGAATATCACCCACAGGTCCCCAGATGGATCACTGACAAAGCTGATTGGGAACAGTTCTCGCAGATTAGTCACTTAAGTTGGACTGACCTAACTGGTTTAAACATAGATGCAGCTGTACAATACTTTTCTACTTTTCTGACCGACGCTGCGATGAAATGCATCCCGCAAACTTCTGGACTGCCTGGCAAGCGACGTGTCCCATGGTGGAATACTGAATGTCGCAATGCACGCAAACAACAAAACAAAGCGTGGAGATTGCTACGGGACTCACCGACTGCAGAGAATCTTGAAAGTTTTAAGAAAACCAAGTCCCAAGGCAGGAGAACGCGCCGGCAGGCTAGGAGAGAAAGCTGGCTTAAGTTTTTATCAGGCATCGCTTCATATACACAAGAAACTAAAGTCTGGAACATGGTTCGCAAGGTAACAGGACGACACGCATCTTCACTACCTCTCGTAGACACACAAGGGGACACCTTGGAAGACCAGGCGAACTGCCTCGGTGCCCACTTCGAAGAGGTGTCTAGTTCGTCGCATTATACTGCAGCTTTTCAACGACACAAAAGAAAAATCGAAAAAGAGAAACTTCAGCGAAAATCCTCTAAACATGAGTCGTACAACAACCCTTTCAGTTTGGCCGAGTTACAAGCATCGCTACATGTTTGCAATAAATCAGCTCCAGGTTCGGACAGTATAGTATACGAAATAATAAAACAACTGCCTTCTGAAACACAAAAAACCCTGCTTTCCCCGTATAACTCTATCTGGTTTTCCGGTGAAATCCCTTCTGCGTGGAAAAAAGCCATTATTATTCCGATTTTAAAGCAAAGCAAGGATCCATCTTCCGTTAGTAGTTACAGGCCAATCGCACTTACAAGTTGCATGTGTAAACTTTTTGAAAAAACGATAAATCGCAGACTTGTACATTACCTTGAAACGAACAATCTGCTCGACCCATTCCAATGCGGGTTTCGAGAGGGTAGATCCACCACTGACCACCTCGTGCGTATCGAGGCACAGATCCGAGATGCCTTTGTCCACAAACAATACTTTCTTTCTGTGTTCCTCGACGTCGAAAAAGCCTATGATACGACATGGAGATTCGGAATATTAAGAGACCTGTCCAATCTTGGTGTGCGTGGCAGGATGTTTACTATTATCGAAAGCTACTTGTCCAATCGCACATTCCGTGTCCGTGTGGGCAGTGTTCTCTCCCAAACATTTGTCCAGGAAACAGGCGTGCCGCAAGGGGGTGTACTTAGTTGTACACTTTTTCTTATCAAAATGAATTCCTTGCACCTATCCATCCCCCGCAATATGTTCTATTGTACATATGTCGACGACGTTCAGCTTGGCTTCAAGTCATGCAACTTCGCAACGTGTGAGCGGCAGGTTCAGTTAGGTTTAAACAAGGTCTCCAAATGTGCAGAGGAAAACGGATTCCGACTGAACCCACAAAAAAGCACGTGTGTCTTGTTCTCCCGAAAGAGAGGCATGCACTCAGAACCCGACATTGAACTGAACGGTCAACGTCTGTCTGTAAATGCGGAGCATAAAATCTTAGGCCTAATCTTGGACAAGTTGACCTTCGTACCTCACATCAAGTATTTAAAAACAAAATGTTTAAGAGCCATGAATGTTTTAAAAGTGTTGTCACGCACTACATGGGGTAGTGACAGCAAATGTTTAATTAACTTATATCAAAGCCTCGTACGCACACGCCTAGATTACGGTGCTATAATCTATCAGTCGGCAACACCATCAGCCTTGAAAATTCTCGACCCTGTCCACCATCTAGGCATTCGCCTCTCTACGGGTGCTTTCCGCACCAGCCCTGTGGAGAGCCTGTACGTGGATTCGAATGAATGGTCGCTCCACCTACAAAGATGTTCCCTGTCCTTTTTGTACTTTTTGAAGGTGAAGGCAGAGAAGAAACACCCTTCCCATTTCACAATTAATGATTTGTCTTGTTCTAGCTTGTTCGAGAACCGTCCTTCGTTTAGGCAGCCCTACGCACTGCGTGTAAGGAGCCTGGCCGAAGAAACAGGCGTGCCTCTTGAACACACTTTGATGGATCCTGCAACATATCTGCCACCGTGGCAGTGGCAGCTTATAGACTGTGATGTTTCTTTTGTTGATGTCACAAAGCACGCACCACTTGCACACATACATACATACTTTTTAGAACTACAACATAAATACACATGCCCTGAGTTCTTTACTGATGCGTCAAAGTCAAACACTTCTGTGTCATATGCAGCAATAGGCCAATCCTTTTCTGAGGCCGGCGTTCTTCATCCTAATGCAAGCATTTTCACAGGAGAAGCTTACGCAATACTGGCGGTCGTAAAACACATTAAAAAGATAAAATTACAAAAGGCGGTAATATACACCGATTCCCTAAGCGTGGTCAAAGCCCTGAAAACTCCTAAAAAACACAAGAACCCCGTGCTGGTGTCACTCTACTCACTTCTGTGCACACTCTACACATCAAAACAGCATGTCGTTGTCTGCTGGTTTCCAGGGCACCGTGAAATACAAGCGAACGTTTTGGCCGACAATCTGGCTGCTTGCGTCAATGTCACTACTGCCAATGCATCAACACCAGTCCCTGCACTTGACCTAAAACCTTTTATAAAACGAAAGCTCAGGGGGTATTGGCAAAGCATGTGGTATAAACAAACAGATAATAAACTCCATGCTATTAAGCCGCAACTAGGTTATTGGCCGCCACTATCAAAATCACGACACACGGAAGTAATACTAACAAGGCTTAGAACTGGACACACACATTCTACACATTCATTTCTTCTGCCTACCGGTGATCCACCATATTGTGAGAGATGTGGAGAGCCCCTTACGGTTCTCCACATTCTCGTCCAGTGCAATGAGCTAGATGCTGTAAGAAAAAAGCACTTTTTACTGCCCTACCGACAGCAGCTCCCTCTACACCCTGGGATGCTCATCGGTAGGGATCCGCTTTTTAAACTGCAAACACTTTTTACGTTTTTAAAAGAAGTGCAAAGCTTTCACCCGATATTTCGAGGTCATCTGTAGCACGACCTCTATAGAGTGGTCGTGGCTGCGGTGACTATATCTTCATCATGGTTTTATTATCATGACATTTTGCCATGAGCTATCATCATACATATGTCGCGCCACTGTCATGATTTTATTACTTTCATGTTTTAACCCGCGTTAGAGCGAGGAATTTTAAGGCCCCTTTACAGCCACGCACCATATCATTGTTCATATCTGTAGTCAATTGAAATGGCGCTCTTTGGCCATCAATTGGCCCTTGCGCCACTAAAAACTACTCATCATCATCATTGCTTAACACGCCGAAAGAAGTTTGTACTAGATGTTCGCTCCCATGTAGAGCTCCAGACGAAGGTGGCGAATATCCTGTGGATTTTATGAATGTTTTTACGCGTACAACTAGTGTCGTGTTTTCTTGTCCTCTTCGTCCCCGTAAATTTGCGCTACTACACCATATGGTTAAATGATGTCTCACCAACTAGCCCAGCTCTCAACCCTACTGAGCGTACAACTAAGTATTTGCAAAAGGTACATATTTTAGCAGCCAGGAACACGTTGCATACAGCTGACCGAGAGAAAATTGATAAGTCACGACCGCCCCATCCTTCGACGATCGCGCGCCGTTCTTCAGCCTTTTCAAGCCAAAATGCTTCACTGTCTTGATACCTGTCCAATGGTACCCGTAGGTAACGACTAGGTGTCTTGGGCCACTGAATATTTCGAAAAGAACTGGCGTGAGGTCCCAATTATCATGCCATAAACCAATGCTTTTCTCTTTGTTTATTAAACTTCCACTCGTGTCACAAAATCTTTGAGTGATTTTAAATAACGAAGTGACACTCTCTCTATCAACAGCAACAAAGGCAATATCGTCGGCGTATGCCAAAACACGCACTTCACATGACTGCAACCTGAAACCATTAATCCCTGCATGGTGAATGAATTTCTGACACAGTGGCTCCAAAAATAGAGCGAAAAGCAAAAATCCTTAAGGACACCCCTGGCGCATGAAGGAAAGTACTTGTATGCGCTGTGAGAGTTCTCCATATACAATTAAATTTGTGGTTGAACTTTTGTATGCCAATCTAATACCTTTACATATGATCGCACCAAGACCAACGTACTCAGCTAGCGTGAAGAGTATATTGTGTGGAACCATGTTGAAAGCCTTGGCTAGATCAATTTGCAACAAAGCTACTTTTAGAAGCGCAGCGTCACAATACTCCAAAAGGCTCCTGGCAAAATGAATATTCGTAAATATGATCGTACGCTTGATACCGCAAGTCTGATGTGACCCGACCAACTTGTATATAACTGCTTGCAACCTCCTATCTAGAACTTTCATAAACACCTTATATTCTACGTTTGTTAGCCTGATTGGCCTGTGTCCTGTCACTTTGCGTAAAACTTGTTACTCTTTCCCTTTAGGAATCAGCACAGTGTGCGCCTGATTAAACAATGGAGGCAGAGTTCCGCGATTTAAAGACTCTGAAAAAACCTCATGCAATGCGGCAGCCATATCTTCCTTGAACGCCTTTTAAAAGGCTCCTACGTCACGCCAAAGAATCCATGTGAGGTTGTAAAATGACTATTTATCCGAAGAACGCACTGTTCAACTTCATGTTCACAAGTCGCACAGTCAAGGCTGACACAATATTCATTTTCAAATAACAATTGCGTCTTGATTTGAGAGTTACGAATGGCTCACGCGCACCGAATGACATGCGGATATTAGCAAGAGCGCAAAGTTCATTCAAGCATCCACATCTTAACTCTGAAAAATCTGAAATTGGCTGGAGGAGCAGCCAGAGATTGTCAGCTGTTGCTGTCGATAGTTTTTTCCTTTGATAGTTGGTTCTCGCACTTGCTACTTCTTAACATGTACAGGTGATTTAAATGTCTTGTTCGATAGATATCTGCGCACACGAGTGAATATTGAGTATTTTTTTTCGCGCAAGCGACGATGTAGCAGTACACATCCGGCGTGCCAGATTACATAATTGCCGTTATATCGATACCTGCAACTAAAAAACCGTCAAAGAAACGAGTAATGGAATCCACCGAAGAAGTACGCCAGTATATTATTTAACTAACGCGTACCAAATTACCAACTCAAAATTACGTGTTCTTACATACGAGTCAGAGAAGTACCGGCTCCTGCGCTCAGATGGAAGCTTTCGGTGAGAGCCTACGTTGCTTTGGCTTAAAGCGTGACACATCGATCGTCGCCGCTCCTTGTGCGGGCATTGCACACGCAGATAAATGGTCAATTTAGGCTCAGGGATGTCTAAACAGTAATTTACAGTCATTCTTACACTTTAGAATTGTGCCTACTCAAAGTAAAAAGCGCCGGCTGCATGTAGACTGACGCGGTCGGCACGATAGGCCTCACTGGGACGGGGCACTGGGTAAGGCTGCTCTAGAAGCAGCTGAGTTGCGATGCTTGAAGTTTCTGCATTTGAGCTTTGCAACATTTCTAACTGTTACTTAAACTGTACCTTAAGTAAGTGGAAGGCAAATAAATGCCAGAAATGTATTTATAGAGTGGCGATGCCGAGCAACAGCCGTTTTTCTGGCCTTCCCCGGCAGTATACAGCAGGCGTGCCAGCTGTACAGATATATGTAGGTATATCAATACCAAAAATTAAAAAAAACACCGATGAAAATACCAATGCAATCCACTGAAAACGTATGTCAGGGAGTCAGTTCACGAAGGCGTATTAAATTACCAACTGAAAATTGCGTGTTGTTACATATCAGTAAGAGAAGTACCGGCTAAGTGCGGCTGGCAGCTTTCGGTGACAGCCTGCGTCAGCGCTCCTTGCGCAAACACGGACACAAGAAAAAATAGTTGATTTGGGTTCATGGATGTCCAAACTATACTTTACAGTTATTCTCACACTTTAAAGTTGTGTGTACACGAAGCAAGAAGCGCCGGTAACATATATACCAACGCGGCCGGCACGACAGGTTCAATGCTCGATGGGCCGGGCACTTGGAAGACCGCTCTCAATGTGGTGAGTTGGAATGGTTGAAAATTCTGCATTTGAGCTTCGGAACATTTGTAACTCTTAGCTGAAGTAAGTAGAAGGATAAGCATGGCCAGACATACATTTATGCGGTGTGGCGGAATCGAACGCCAGCTTTTTTTTTCTCGCCTCCGCTGGGAAATCTTCCCAAGCAATCAAAAGAGCTCATTTACATTTCGTCAACTTTGCGGCAAAAAACAATTTCCTGTTTCTGTTAGGAGTGGCGTGCAGCTCCAGGCTTACAAACACTGCAATGTAGAAATTTGACAGCGATACACGGATAATGCCAGTATGGCCAGTATGCGCGGGGGCATTTGCGAAAAAGGTGCATTATTATTGCTTCAATACATACGTGCGCCGCAAGAATTACGTATTCTCGGTATCTGCTAGGGTAGCATCTCTCCGCGTCGTCGAATCAAGCATTTTATATTCAACGACACCGAAACATACCACATATCACGGCACATGCTACAATACGTGCACGCAGCGCTGGTAGAAACAGTGCGTGCTCCAGTATTCACCAGCGCTTGCCAGTGATAATTCCAGCGCTTCCAGTGCTTCGCAATGCGCACCACCATCACAGCGGTTCATCCAGCGCCTCTACCAGTGCGACACAGCTTTTTCCCAGCGCGCCCAGCGAAGTGTCAGTGATTACAATCGTGCACCAGTGTCTCCATAATCATATGGTGGTTTTGGGATGTTAAACCCCACATATCAATTAATCCATGTTAGGGTCTGTCACTTGGGTTCACCATGCAGACAATTGATACCATAGCTCTTTCGCAACATGCCCTGTGAACGAAAGCGCCACAAGAGCATCAAGACCAGAAAAAGGAAATCATGACATTCATGACATACATATAATGATTTTCATGTTTTAAATATTCCATCATGCTTGTAATACAGCTATTTTATGCTATACAAATTTCGGTATTGATACTATTATCGAAACGACCAGCAGAGATAAAAGTCGTAAGTGGATAGATAGATAGATAGATAGATAGATAGATAGATAGATAGATAGATAGATAGATAGATAGATAGATACGTTCAACGTTGCCAAAGTTTACTAACAAATGCTTCGCATTTAAGACAGGTTTCTTTCGGTAACGTGAGTGTTGCTTCCCAGCAAATGGCGTGCAAACTGAGGCTGAAAGGTGTTTCACTTGGATATAATAACCACAATAAAGACGTGGGCAGTGGGTATTTGATGGAGGTATTGTATGTATCTGCTTTGTGTCTCTCAGATTTCGCAACGAGAATCTATTTTCAGTGACACGCAAAAAGCTGCACACAGTTGCATGCGATGCAAGTTTCCCTGTTCCTATGTCTGGGACAATAGACGGGGGAGACCAAGGGCAAGACGTAATAAAATGGGTTAAAAGAATGCAAGTTGCTCCTGCCACAAAGAGTTTCTTTTTAGGGTACACACAGGGACATTGCATGTAACGATATTTCTAGGGGAACATGTTTTTTTTTCACCCTAAGGGTAAGCCTTTTTCCCATGCCAGAAAATACAAACCTTTTTTTATATTGCTGAGAGAGGGGCAGTGTTTAAGATGTACTGCAGAGGGCAATCAAATAGGATTTCCTGTTGTATCTGTGGTGACCATTGCGCACACACCCGTGCAGCCTCCATCTCGTCCCTGGATAGCTTGGAGTGACACTGCCACTTGCTGCAACACGCTTAAGATAAGGGACATCGCCACCAAAGTTTCACCGGAGGCTTACGTGACCTCTAGTGGCTATAGGTAGTATTCACGTGACGTCAGTTTGGTGGGCACGGCAGCGAAAAATGCACCAGTGGCCCTAGCAACCGCGTGGCCACCATTTTGAAGCCGCCATATTGGCGCCAGTGGTATACCGGCACCTGAGTACTGCGGGCACGTTTCTTTTGTGTTATTTTTTCTTTAGATTTATAATGTACGAGATTGACAATTTGTGAAGCTGCCGCAGCCACAGGCAATACGTCCTTTACTCGCTTGATCATGTACGCGAAGAAATTGGACGCCGATGCTGTACAGCCATACAAGAATTAAGTGGCTCTCTGCAATGTGCGTTACCCACTCAATCTGACGAGTGAGGAGTCGGCGTTCGACACCGGACTTGTTTCCTTTAGCAGTAGTTTATCACGAAGGTGACAAAGAACTCTTCGGGGCATATGCAACAAGTTTTGTGACGCACGAACCAATCAAAGCCAGGGAATCTGTGGGTGTTTGACTAGTGGGTTTGCGCAAGAACCTTCGCTAAATAGCCATGGTAACTGGATCACTGTGGGCGCAAAAGTAAGATAATCTGAAGTTATATTTGGTCTGCAAGCGCGAAAGTAAAGTTCACCCATTATTTGATACCAGTTCGATGTTTTATGAATCTGGTTGAAGCGGTGGGCTTAACAGCACTTACGAACTTGCACGTGAAAAAAACCATTGCATGGGGTAGATTAAATTGTAGTGAAGTGCACACGAGACAGCTTTGATCAATCAAATGAAAAGTATCTGGAGCAATAAATTATTCACTTAACCAAGGTTACAGGCCACCTGTGCTTTGATGCAAGCGAGCCAGGTCACTTCAGCCAGAAAAACAAAAGCGTGTAGGTCTTATTTCAGCTTGCAGTGTACCGCGCATGCATTAATATGAATATTCTAACGTTGAGTACTCCGCTTTACTATGCTTTTCTACGAGCCCCACCGCAGTGGTCTAGTGGCTAAAGTACTCGGCTGCAGACCCCTAGATCACGGGTTCAAATCCCGGCTGCGGCAGCTGCATTTCCAATGGAGGCGAAAATGTCGTAGGCCTGTGTGCTCAGATTTGGGTGCACGTTAAAGAACACCCAGGTGGTCAAAATTTCCGGAGCCCTCCACAACGGCGTCTCTCTTAATCATATAGATTTTAGGACGTTAAACCCCACAAATCAAAGCTTTTCGACGACGTCTCTGCCAGAGCAAGAAAACTGACTACATTTATTGTGTTATTGTGATTTCTTTGTTTTCGTGTTTTCTCGCATTTTATTTACTCAAAGCTGTGAGAATCTAAACTCAACTGAGTTTCCATTTGCAGGAGAACCAATCTAAAGCACTCACACCACAGCCTTGTTGAAATTTGCCTGATGAAGATGACTGAATCAATCGACACGATGCTTCTCCCTAACCTGCAGCGCATCGCCTCGTGACCACGAATAACATTCGGCAAGGAATAAAACTCAACCGGTTTTCCATTTTTACTTTCCTCACCCTTCTTTTTTGTGCAATAGCTGCACACAAATGCGGCAAAATCAAACGTGATGACGAATGGTGGGCACAAAAAACGATGCCACTTTGGTATCACGCAGACGCACACACGCGTGTACATGAACCTAGTCATGGCGGCCTGAAGTAGTGCATTCACCGTGATTCCTGCGTGCTGTGAGGATAGTCCAAGCGTAAACTGCGGGAGGGCAGGGTTGCTCGGAGGTGAATACCACCTATGAAACCCAAGCTACCAAGTTTTGTTTTATGACTGTTTTTCTAAGCGCCTTGATGTTGGTACGGCGTTAATAAACCGTTATATTTTAGTGTTAGTATCTGTTCTTCGTCGACCCAGCATCCCACATCTGCTGACCTAGAAAACGAACTAACCACACCGCCAGGCCGACTCAGAGGCACTCACCGCTCTTCGCCATGAAATTCAACAACTTCAACAGGGACTACAGTCCCAGCAACAGCAGCAATATTGCAACGCCTCCGCCAACGTGGCCTTGCCCGCTGGTTCCGCTGAGGGTGCCAGAGCTCCTACAGAATCTATCCCGAACGCTGCTTCCCGATGTGTTGCTGTCACGCTTCTGTTGTGGAGGGTGGACACGCCCAATGTCTAGTTTGCTCGGGTCGAGGCCCAGTTCCCTTTGGCGCACATCAAGCATAACCGGACTCATTTTGATTACGTCATCACCTACGTAGACGCACGTTACGCCAATGAGGTCCTTGCCAACCTACCAATGGCCAACCTGTATGAACACCAGAAGACTGCACTTATCCATTGCTTGTCACTCTCGGAAGGACAAAAGATAAGACAACTGCAGTCCATAGAGCACGCTGAGTGTGAACATTCGCAGCTCCTGCACCACGTGCGTGCGCTCGCGGGCAACATAGTCCAAGATTTGTTCCTGCAATCGCTTTGGCTTCATCGATTTTCACTCCAGCAATTCTGCAGGCTCAAGTAAGGGTGCCCCTCGACGAACTTGCGTCAATTTTTTACGCGTCGTCGAGGCCTTCTTGAAGCAGCTGTTGCTCATCATCCTTGCTGTCATCGTACCGCTGTACACCAAAAGCTTGCGCGCGATATTGACAATATATCACGGCTCACCTCCATTCAACGACACTTGGGTGAGCTTAGTCTTTTTATGCAGCAGTGCCACCATTCGCAAAACCGCGGCCGTAACACCACCTGGCCATTTAACCCGGAAATCAATGGTCCCTGTTAATACCACCGACGCTTCGGTGACAAAGCCCGATACTGTCAATCGCCCTGTTCCTGGGACGTTCGATTCTTCAATTGAAAATAAACTTCAAACTTCAAACATGCGGAAAAGGAAACGGCGGCTCGTACGGACAGCCACAAGCTGCCAACCCGAAGGCCGTCGCATTTTTGCTACCGGACAAATCTTGAAACTGCATTACCTGGTCGACAGTGATTCCGACATTTCCTTCTACCCACAATGCCACCTTCAAGACCCTCGCCTACCAACATCTTTCCATATCAGCGCTGCAGACCATTCCACAATTATGGCGCACGACTCACTGCACTTGCGCGTGAATCTCAAGAACCTACGCCACGACATTCACTAGAGTTTTGTGATCGCTGACGTCGCCGACTCAATCATTGTATCAGACTTTCTAGCTCACTAAAACCTCCTTCTATACTGCCCTTTACAAGATCCTTAGTCGAGCGCCATACACTGTTCCCGCTACACACGTTTTTCCCGATGCCGGTCCTCCGCAACAAGTTGCACGCCTATGTGCCCGAACTGCTCACTACTCTGCCTCTTTCAGCCCAAGCACTGCCAAAAACTTTCACAACCTTCCTGCTAACATTGCTCCGAGTACCTCTCTTCTTCTAACATCTTGTAAATAACCAATATGAAAGTGTTTAATGTATACATTGTGTGAAACTTTTGTGAACACACCCTTTATTTAATGTCTCCTTCGGGAGACTTTTAAGGTAAATAAGCTGAACTGAACAGGACGCTACAACGGGTCATTCCACCGCAAGCCAACGAACAACGACCCAACAGCCAATAATTAGGATACTCAGTGTCGGCAATCACTAGTCGTAACATGCCATCCTCGCCCAGTTTACTAGCTTGACGCATCCCACTGGCCTGCCACGCAAACTGCAGCACAATGCATTACACTACATATGGACCACTTTAGGCCCCTATATTTTCTGGCATCTATGCCATTAAGCACTACGGTCACCTGAAGACCCCACCTATTCGTCGACCGAATACGACGCACCATTGCTGCCTTACACATGTCACCTACAGCCCACAACAGCGAGCCTACGCCTTTTGTCTTAAGGAGCTACATCCTGCACGAATACTTCTCTCGTTACGATACCATCCGATGGCCTTTCCAGCCACCTTACAGCAGAACCTACTCACAATCTAAGGCAAAAGAGTGTTAAAAGTGTGTGTGGTTCGTCCTTTCGGGGACTAAAGGGGCTGCCACAACCATTAATTCTTTTAAGGACTACCTGCATCGGGTCTAACATTTAGTTAGTCTCCACAGACGAGCTCAAGGGACTAACATTTAGTCCTCACATTTGCACATTATAGTGCAACTGTTAATCCCCACATTTACACCTCACCGAGTACCGTTAGTCTTTACGGTGGCACCTCGCCGGATGAATGGTTGATCCTCTCAAATACTCCAATCGGATAAACTTTTTATCCATAGTTCGAATATTCTTTTTTTGTGTATTTTGCGCCAAATCAAATACCTTGTTCGTCTGTTTTTCTGCACAGTGAGCCACAAATATCGCAAAAAAGCACGCAAAAAGTAGTAATTTACCTATGTGTATATGCTTTTGCAGTCATGGCAACAACGAGAGACAAAAGTGAGACTTCGAAATAATTTATTTCTCTATATACACATCAAGTATCTCCTTTCTTTCAAGTGAATTTTTGGCGAAGCGTACAAATCCAGTCTCGTTGTTAAATCTTGCTCATTCCTTGTGGAGCTCTGCCGATTGAAGCGATAGATGACAGGCATTGCAGACGCCAGCGCACGCTGCCTTCTGCCTGTTGCGTTCCCACTGCTGTGCGTACAATTAGATAGTAAAAATAGTTAGACATAGATACACATGACAGAACATAATGCACGCGTGTGACAAGTACGTGCAAGTTAATATAAAAAACATGCGTGTAAAATGTGACACACAAATAATCTTACCTTCACTTCTCGCACAGTACTTCTGAAGCTGCTCTGACGAAAGAGATGGTTGACAGGCATCACAGACGCCAGCGCACATAGCCTTTAGCCCGGTGTGGGCCCACCATTGCACAATAAGTATGTAAAATAGTGAGTCACACGTGACAAAGGATGAATGCGAATGCATATGAGAAATACGTGCAAGGTGAAATTTAAACATACGTTAGATATGGCGGGTTAATATTTCACCGTGATGTCCCACATTGTCAAAGACTCATATCGATCCCCACCGCGCAATAGCTTAGGAGCGGCAGCTGCAGCCACAACTCCGCGAACCACCGTGCCGCCAACAAGTCGGCGAGCCCTAAGCCAGCGACGTCGTTCAGCTAGAGCAAGCGAACGCGAGACCAAACACGGCGCTGCACGCGGAGTGTCTGCCACCAGCGAACTTCGAACAGGAGAGGGAGCGTACCCTTGGCCGCCGCCACGAACAGCGCCGAGCTAGTTTGGAGCTAGTGCCAAAGAAATCGACGTTAATGCGGCCTTTTTTCACAAACTCTACCGAGTGCAGCGTGCAAACGCGAGTGTGCCACTGCGGCCAACGGACGGCGCCGAGCTGCTTGCGACCGACTGACGGGAAAGCCAATGGTAATGGTGACCGATTTTCACTGAGTTTTGACGCTAGCGAAAGCCTCACCAGCCCGAGGTGGTGCACTGACAGCGCACGACATACTACAACCAAGCTCGTTACGAGAACCCGTAACGTGTTTTCGAGGACTCCCAACACAGGGACGAGATCTCAGCCCTACCTCGTCAGCCCGGAGCTCATCACGGCGGCGAAGACAGGCTAGCACTCGATGAGCGAGCTTACGGGGGGCCGGCGGCAATGGCGGCCGATTTGCGCAGACGAACTGCAGACGCCCAAGCTGACCTTCGCGGTGCATTTTGTGCGTGCGATATACAACAGGACCAAGCCCGTTGCCGGCAAGCGCGATCCGTATCGCACACGCGACAAGAAGAGTAGAATAAAGAATGATAACCTACTTGCGAAAAAATACAGTGCTGAGTTCTGCCCTGAGTCGGACTGAAGTATGCATTCGATAGGCCTGCTGTCATCTCGGCTGCCATGTTGGCCTTCCCAACTGTTGCTGTCGTGAGTTGGTCATGACTATCTTGAAGCCAGAGATATACAGCGCGGCGTGGTGACGTGTCGAGACTTGCTCCAGACTTCATGGGTGCAGCGAAACGTAAAAGCAGCAGCCCACGCTCATCTAAGCGTACACACAAGGACCACGTCGTAATTCCTAGATCGTCGAATTCAGGCGGTCGTGGTTGAGCACTCGGAGCGCGACGCAATGCGAACCATCGCCAGCAAAAACGGGAAAAGACTCAGCCAGGAGAGGAGGAGGACCGCTAGTGACCTTGGCAACGCTTTTCACATTGCCTGCAATTCCCGGGTGGTTCATTCCTTTGGAGCGTGTTTGGAGACTAAGTGATTTCCACACGGCACGCTTTCCCCTCTGTGGCTGCTTTTAACGGCCTATCCGTTCATCGCGCACACCTGTCGGCCTCCGTTACTCCTTTTCCAGGTAATTTTGCCTTAGAGTGCAGTCATTCATCGTGACGACAACAACTTCATTTTATGACTGGACGGGACCAACATACGCGTCTCGACTGACCGACTCAAGCAAACATACATCGCTGCGAACTAACCAGGCAGCGCCACTCTTTCCACTGGCATCGTTCCACAGGTGCCAACGTGCCAACCCGCTCCTTTCACGACACGCTGTGAACGTTTCTTCTGCCTCCGTGAGTTTTTTTCTGAAGACTCTGCCCTCGACGGGGGGGGAGGAGGCGTGATTCGGTGACCCCGCGTAGCAACTTGTGCAGCTTGCGTCTTGTCACTGGATAGACTGGTGTAATACAGCCACTTGCTGCAACACTCTTCCGATAAGGAACAGCGCATTCGCTGCTTCACCGCAGGCTTACACCCCCCTCCCCCCGTGGTCGTATCTCTATTGAAAATCCTGGGTTGGTGGATGCTGGAATCTTTGGTGAATATGGTGGCAAGAATAGTGGATATGATGGTGTAGTGGTTAGGTTCGTCACATAGCAAGGCGTGTGACGCGAGGAAGATGGAGACAGTGAGGAAAACAAAAGGGAGTTATATTGGACGAACAAAAAAAACTATTGCACATACAGTACTATAATTGGTACACGCACGCAGTTCACACACAAAAAAAAGAGTAAATCGTCTCACAGTCTGTGCCGTAGCCCGGTGCCTTGAAGTGGTATCCGTTGCGTGCTCGGCCGCTGTCGTCGCTTGGGTGCCAGGTCAGCATACCAATGTAGATGGCATCACCAGGTCTAGGCGTAGCCGCACACTGTCAGCGACGTCGGCTCGGTGGACGTGGTCAGCAACTCCGGTCTTTCGAGGGCGCTCGCCGTACCGCAGATGTCCACAGGACCACTCACCGAGAACTCGTGCTTGGCCATGCCGACACGCCGTGCCCCGAGGACGTCCATGGCTCGAGGACTGGAACCCGGCCTTTCGAACCTCGCGCGTAGTTGCGGGTTCGCCCTAGGCTCCCTTGTGTTGTCTTGCCGGCGTCCGAACGGCTTCGTTCTCCGCGAACGTCTCCTCTTCTTTTTTTAATGTGCGTGCTACAATGCCTCTTCAGTCTTCTCATCTTCCAGGTGATGTGGCGCTGTCGTCTGCTGATGCTCGCATTTTTCAAGCTACTAGCTACATCACATCACCCCCCACTTAAGAAAGTTCTTCCAGTAGAAGAACTTGAGAGCACTGGGGACACGTTGGTTCGCTGTCGGAAACACACACGTAAGCACCACTGCACACTATAGCAGTTCCGAGCTCCGCACACTCGGCACACTCGGTCACATCATAAGCTATTAATACCATTGAGCATCGATTCTTCATACAGACGTTGCTCACGGAGTTGGCAAACGGCTCATGTAATGAATGTGCGTCCAAATAGGTAGATGTCAAATTTCCGGACCGCCCACGTAAGAGCCAGGGCCTCTCACTCCACTGTAGAGTAAGCCGTTCCACGTGGTTGCAGTCCACGGCTTGCGTATGACACTGGGTGTAGTATTGGTTTCGTTGGAGTGGAACGCATGGTAGCTCGTCGCTTTCGGTGTCATCCGCCCGGCAAACAGCTGATGCTTCATGCGGTGGTGCAGGCGGCCATTCCTCATACTTCTTCAGTAGGTTTATATGGAATGGCGTGCTTCTGGTACCGAGGTCACTTAAATAGTCGACATCATTTCTCTTCTCAAGGACCTTAAATGGTCCCTTCCACGTCAGAACCAATTTGTTGGTATCCGATGGAAGCAGAAGTAGAACCTTGTCTCCAGGGGATAATTGACGTGGTCTGGTCTTTCGGTCACAATGCTTCTTCTGTATCATTTTCAATTTCTGAAGCTCCTCTTTGGCTAATCGGCAGGTGTCTTCAAGACGATTCCGCAGTTCGACTACGTACCGATACGATGTTTTCACATCATCATCAAGATGATCAGCGGCCCATAATTCTTTCAATATCGCCAGAGGACCTCTGACGTAACGGCCGTAGAGCAAGTCGAACGGGGAGAAGAATAAGCTCGACTGGGGAACTTCGCGATAAGCGAAGAGTAAGGGCGCCAGGTACCGGTCCCATTTCTTCGGACACTCCTGACACAATTTTCTTATCAATTGTGTCAGGGTGCCGTTGAACCTCTCTACAAGGCCATTAGCCATGGGATGATATGGGGTTGTTGACAATTGTTTGAAGGAAAGAAGTTGGCTTAGCTCCTTAATTAGGCGTGACGAGAAGGACGTGCCTCTGTCACTGATTATCTCCCGTGGGACACCTACACGAGAAAACATCTCCAGAAGTGCCTCAGCGACTTTCTCCGTCTCAATGCTCGGCAGTGCTACAGCATCGGGACAATGCGTTCCCAT
Organism: Rhipicephalus annulatus; assembly: GCA_013436015.1. Lineage (NCBI taxonomy): Eukaryota > Metazoa > Arthropoda > Arachnida > Ixodida > Ixodidae > Rhipicephalus > Rhipicephalus annulatus. The sequence continues at coordinate 121,954 of WOVY01012012.1, read as the reverse complement.
GTCCACCATTGTCAGTACGTACTTGTTTCCGCCCTCTGACATCGGTGATAATGGACCCACAATATCAATGGCTACTCTCTTGATAGGGGTGTCATTTATAGGAGTGTTGCCGAGAGGTACACGACCCACTAAGTGCTTGGGAATAGTTCTTTGACATATATCACACGATTTAACAAATCGTGTGATGTCTGACTGAACCCCTGGCCAGTAGAACTCTTCGAGTACCCGGTCTGTAGTTCGTTTATTTCCCTGATGGCCCGCAGGGATGCCTTTGTGGGCCATTTTCATAACAAATTGTCAGAGGCACCTTGGTACTACAAGCTGATTCACCTGCCTCTTAGAGTGAGGGGTGTACTTGCGATATAGAATTCCGTCCTTCGTGAAGAACAATATTTTAGAAAACCTTGTCTTGATCTCTTTGTTCACTGCTGAAGCATTTCCACAGGCTGCTGTCTTCCTCCTGTTTGGTTCTTAAGTCCAGTGGGCTGATGTCTAAGGGGTTAATAACTGGAGCCGAAAGTAGATGTGGATTTCCAGCCTGTCGGTTTACTGCAGCAACTTTAGTCTTGAAACGTGTTTTCCTTGCTGCCGACATCAAAGCCTTCACATACAAGGGTCCGTGTACAGAACCGGATCTTTCTGCGCCAGAATACTCTTCTGCAGTGTTCCGCGTGTAAATACGGCTCTTCCAATCGCCATCAGGATTGTGAGCATCTCGAACGCCTTCCACATTTCCTAAGACAGCATCATATAAAGGAGTATCTATACAAAGGGCTCGAGTTTTGCCAGTGAAGAAACGTGAAAAAATTTCCACGTGTGCTTCAGGCAGCTTCATCAACCGTTCATCCAAGAGGTAAATTGAGGAAAGCTTTCAAGACAACTTGCTATCTGCCACAAGAGCCCTTTTGACAATGATTGAATCGCATCCTGTATTTCGCAGTACTGTTGCGGGATATCCTTCGAGTACACCTTCGCCCGTGGGCATCAATTTTTCCTTCAGCTTGGCTGGGTGCGTTTCTGTGCACTCCGGACTATCACGAACACAAAGCGAAGCCTGCGAATCTAAATTAATTATCTTGGCTCCATCTCTTTGTTAAAAAGAGCATGAGGCCTTGTCAACGCTGTTGGCCCTTTTGGAGCAGTCACATGTTTTATGCCCAGTGCGGCGGCATTTTCCAAAAAAGGGTGGCTTTGTACTTTGACCCTTTGTGTTGGTCCAGCAATCAGCAGCTCTGTGACCCTTTTTGTTGCAAAGGAAACACTGCGGTCTCTGTCATCTTGCCGCTCAGACGTTGTAGTTTGACCTGGAGGCTTGCTCAGGATATCGCCTTTACATTTGCCAAGGTTAATCAACCCCTGGGCCTCCAAGTAGTGGTCTGTAGCCTCCGCAAGTTTTTCAAGGCTTTCACAGTTTCTTTAAGAAACACAGCGCGTTTCTCATGGCATTGTGCGAGAAACTGCTCCGAGACAATTTTGTCTCGCAGAGCATCGTAGGTCCGGTCTCTCTTGGCCATTTCTTGCCAATGGTCAAAATAACCTAATAGACGCCAGGCAAACTGCGTGCCCGTTTCAGAATTATCTGGTTTGGCTGATCGAAATTTCGTCCGATAGCTTTCTTCTGTGAACTTAAAGCGTTGTAGTAGCGTTTTCTTCAACGTTACGTAGTCCGTGGCACGTTCTGGTGCCATCCTACCAACTACACTCAAGGCCTCTCCGGTCAAGCAAAGGCTTAGTGATAGGGCCCATTTGTGTTGCGCCCAGTCTTGACTAGCAGCGACGCCCTCAAATCGCTGTATATATGCGTCCAGCTCATCGCGTTCCCCGTTAAAGGCTGGGATGAGATTATGTGGACTTTGGTAGCTCTGCGTGGTGCCTAAGGGCGCACCCTCGGTAAGCTGCCGAGTAGTTGTGCTACCTGCTGTCGCACCTAACTGATGCAACTTTAACTTGAGCTCAAGAACTTCCTTCTCTGCTTGTAATCTGGCGACTGCCTCTGCCTCGGCTTCTTTCGCGGCATTTCGTTCAGCCAGACGAGCGTCACGTGCCTCTTTTTCGCGTGCGCGTTCTTGGTCCATCCATTCTTTTAGTGCTGAGCCGCTTAACCCCAATTGCTTTCCGATCGCCGTCAGCTTATCTCCTTCCATCATCGACCGTCACACACACATATGCGATGTGATACTCTCTTTAGATGTAACAAGAGTAGTCCTGTCTCGCGCTTCACCAGATATGTCGTGGTTAGGTTCTTCACATAGCAAGGCGTGTGACGCGAGGAAGATGGAGACAGTCAGGAAAGCAGTAGGGAGTTATATTGGACGAACAAAAAGAAACAATTGCACATACAGTACTATAAGTCGTACACGCACGCAGTTCACACACAAAAGAAAAGAGTAAATAGTCTCCCAGTCTGTGCCGTAGCCCGGTGCCTTGAAGTAGTATTCGTTGCGTGCTCGGATTCTGTCGTCGCTTGGGTGCCAGGTCAGCATACCACTGTAGAGGGCATCACCAGTTCTAGGCGTAGCCACACACAGTCAGCGACGACGGCTCGGTGAACGTGGTCAGCAGCTCCAGTCTTTCGAGGGCGCTCGCCGTACCGGAGATGTCCACAGGACCACTCACCGAGAACTCGTGCTTGGCCACGCCGACACGCCGTACCCCGAGGACGTCAATGGCTCGAGGACTTGAACCCGGCCTTTCGAACCTCGCGCGTAGTTACGGGTTCGCCCTAGGCTCCCTTGCGTCGTCTTGCCGGCGTCCGAACGGCTTCGTTCTCCGCGAGCGTCTCCTCTTCTTTTTTTAATGGGCGCGCTGCATGCCCCTTCATTCTTCTCATCTTCCAGGTGATCTGGCGCTGTCGTCTGCTATGCTCGCAATTTTTAAGCTACTACATCACAGATGAAAACTGTACTGGACATAATGGCTGATGACGACGAGAGGGAAAAAATGATGGCAGGTGATGGTGGTGGTGGTGAGACAATGGTGGTGACGGTGGAAAATGCCGGCTGATGGCCGCTAGAGTAGAAAAAAAAAGTGGCAGATGTTGGTGGTAGTGGCGAGTCAATTGTTGCGATGGTGAAATTGCCGGCTGATCGTGGTGAGGCAAAATATGTTTGGCGGGAGGCTTGGTGAGCAAGTAGGATGACGGTGGCGAGATGGAAGCTTGGTGGATGATAGTTGCATGATAAAAAAGCACATGCCATTATGTTATATCACTTATTTGTAGTGTTTCATTCTGGAATGCACAAGAACATATGTTTACGGTCAAAAGAAACCAATGCTACTCATTAGACTTTCTATCACGTTAAGTTTTTATTCCTCTGGTATCAACCACACTTCATTTTTTGTGAAGCGTAGAATATGCGGCCGTGAATATGTTTACATTTTGCGCACGTACTTATTCAGTTTGACATCCGCGATCTGTTTCTTGTTGTGATGTTTAGAGGACTAGAGGTTTCACTGTGAACAGTGACAATAAATGTTCAACATCGGCACGCAGTTGTCGAGAAATAAATGAGCTCCAGTTTGCAATTGCCCTTTTCATTGCTAGAGCGGAACACAGCGGTCACTTGATGTCGCTACGCTATAAACGCAACTCCAGCGATTCTCGCACACTCCATTGCTTGTGCCGTACATTTAAAATAACAAAACAGATGCGAAAATGCATAAACTTTCACTTTCAACATGTGTCGAGATGAGCCCCAGAGAATTTGACTTTCATCCTTCTGTTCTATTACCATGATATTCATCGAAGGTTATGCCTACCAACCGAGCCCATACAAGTGTTATTGGCACTTCTTGGTTTCAGAATACACAATTTTCACGAGCAAAAATGACAGTACAGTACAGCTGTGGCATCAATTATCTAAATGAGGCTTTCTTATGGTGTACAGTGTCTTCGCAAGAAACGACAAACACAGATGCCTTACCAGCAAAATTTTCTTGGGCGGAGCATGGTAAATCATCAGTGGCCAAGCTGCCGATACTTGGAAAGTTATGGTGGCCAAGGGAAGCATTGTGGAAGCAGTGTGACAAGACTACCAGTGGCCAAGGAAAAGATGGGCGTGCCGGGAAAATCATTGAAAACACTTTTTTTCGTGGTTGACATTGTGTTAGTATGCCATGCAATGGCCAAGCATGTTCTTGACATTCATTTTGACCAATGCAACTGCTGGCACATTTATTTAAGTTTTTTGTCTTGGCTACATTTTGATGCCCGGCTAATTTTTTCCAGATTTTTTTATGCCTTTCCCTCCCCCCTTCACGAGAAGTAACAAGGCAGATGTGTGTGGTACTTCAGGTGCATTGAACACATTATGATAGGCAATATGCCATTTTTCTGTTCTTTCCTGAACTCTTGCAACTCTGAAGATTTGCTTGGGCCTCTCTTGAAGTCCTCAATCGTAGTGGCATGCCTTCTTTGCATGGGTACACCTTCTTGATCTGAACTAAAGATGAGCCATTTTTTGTTACGTTTGAAACAGCTGGGTCAGTTTTTTATGGCAGGGTAAGTCTCATCTGTAAAATAGGACGAAAAATACATCACGTTCTCTTTTTTATCAAGCCGTCTTTTAGGCAATCACCAATTTTCGACATAACACAAAGCTGCAACTTTTGTTGAGAAGCTAACTGGTTATGCATGATTATGGGGACGACAGCACCTGCACAGACAGGAAAAGATGTTCAACTGCATGATGCATTGTTATTACTGAAGTAGCATGCATAGTCATGCGAGAATCCCATCAATACGAAAGAAATGAAGAAAAACAAGTTTTAAAAAATCCATCTTTCCTCGTACCCTTTTTTAGATTATATTTCATATTCTCTTCAATAGGCAAGGTAACTTTTTATTATAGCATTATGAAAGCAGCATTTGCCCCGAAGCAGTTTATAGTGTTCTTTTATTTTTCTTGTATGTACGTACCTCTGTATTTATAAACGTTACTGAGGTAGTAAATACACCTTTATTCACGGAGATTATTTTTGTCACGTAGCTTCTGTTGTCTATGTTTTATTTCATTTCAATGAATATTGTCAGTCCTGCCGCTTAGCTGTGAGGCTGACTATTAAACGATGAAATCGGTTATGTGCTCTGGTTCACAGCTTCCACAAATCGGCAAGCTGATAGAACAGGAAATAAGAATGTACAACATTAAGGTGCCGAGCATGTGGTGGCAGTAAAATTGTTTCTATGTCCAATCTTTCTCTAGATGGCAAAAGTTGGCTATTTTTAGGGAGGCAGTATATATAAACTGAAAAAAAAATGTATTTGAAGGCCAAGTTCTAAAACGAACATCAGTGACGTTTATTTGCAATATTCTGGTCCTAGTAAAACATTTTCTAACGAACAGCAACCAAAATATCAAAGCGTGGAGAAGTCATGAGAATATTGCCTATAAAAGCCAAAGCTATAAACCAGCTTATTTGTTTTATTGACGCTTACCAAGCAGAAGCAGCAGCACATTTGTGGAATTTCAAATAAAGAATGGCTCTCAGTGACCCAGCAGTCCATCTTTGTAAGCACATTAGCTACAATATGATGGAGCTTTCTGGGCATGGCATATTTAGCACTTCTGACATTTTCTAGAAAGAAATGGCTGATCTGTAACAAAAAAGTGAAACATAAACCAGAAAGTTGATAAATGTAACACGTTTTAAGGCTTTGAAAAAGGCTCTACCATATGCAGTGGTTGGGGGTTGTGGTACCAGTAGAAAAATAATCTTGTCATAAAAAACAGCGTCAGTTTATCAAAATATTCATTGCATTTTCTACGCAGTACTGCTTGGGCTGGCGAAGGTATGCCTTGTCTGCAGAAAAGTGTGATCGAAATTTACAAAACGCTGTCAGTATTTAGGCCCGATACATTTTTGTAAACTGCATTTTCGGCGCAAATTTCATAAAGCTCCGGATGGACCACTGGCATAATCGTGTTTTAATGTAATATATGAATTGTCTGACGAGTGATACTGACGCGTTACTAATAATACATTTAGCTGATGATACATCAATTACGACAGAATAAACAATGAAAATTGTGAAGAACTGCATTATATTCGGAATAGCTTGGCTCACCAACGTTGCGTACCTGTTGACCAACCTCAACTTTTAAACTGCTCCAACAACTGAAATTGCAACTTTCTCAACATCGGTAAATGAACTTCCGAAGTCGCTGAATGTACAAGGAAAGGTTCTGTTTGAGGTCTCATACTCCAGTTTCCAGACTTTGGGATCGTTGTTGCTAGACTGCCTCTAAATTTGGCAGAAAATTTTGCCTTTGTAGATGTGGCTTTTCTGTGCCACAGCGAAAGCTATACATGCAGCCTGCCAGAGCCTTTTTTAAACACTCATTGGACAACTACTGCAAGCACACTTGCTTGACGCTACGGCAATAATAATGAAAGTTTTTTGTGGTAAAACGCCCGCATTCACTCTGCTGTTTTTCGTCATTTTTCTGGGAAGTTTGGCATCCGCTGAACACAATCAAGAAATTTTGTGCCAATTATTCATGCAGTGGCTGACGACGACGAGTAATTAAGCCTGAAGTGGGTATGCGCCACAGTTAAAGGGTGAACAAGACCAAGCTCTTGTAATGAGTTGGACTATCGGACGACCTATCGGACGACCCTTTCGCTACTCGCATTATGCGATGAATGATTGTTCTTTCGCTGTTTTAAATGCTTTTTAAGCCGTAATAACTTGATTGCTTTCCCGACATCAAGCCTACCTAAAGCAAGTGTGCCAATAAGCCTCACGATTATTTCGTGTATGTAGAAAGTGGACATCTCCTTCAACTAAAACGCTTGTTTCTTTAAGCTGCGCACTTCCACGGGGCCAGTGAAATCGTAGCGAAATGAAAACTCAATACACGTGCCTTGGACAGTGAATTGTAGACTCTCCAACCAACCTGAAACAATAGAGCATTGGTTTATTCATTGTGATGATGCATTTTATTTTTGGGACATTCTAAATAAACAATAAAAAATAACTTCCATCCAGGTCAAGGCATTATGTCGCTCCCATTCGAAAAGCTTACTGATAATACTCCATATGACCTGTTTATGCTGTTGCAGCTTCAATCACTATGGAAAAGCCACATGATTGATAGACACGTCGAGCCACCACGGCCGACGAGATCCGTCTTCCGAGAAGCGGATGCTGAAGTGCGCAGTGTTGTTTAGACTTTTAACTCCGTTCCCGAGTGGCTTCCTCTTTGGGACGCTTGTGTTTATTTGCCTGACTTCTGATGAAGTATGTTGGCGTAGTTCCCAATTGCTGGTGATGGTTTTATGCAATTAAGAAGGAAACCAGCGTGGCTCTGTTGGCACTGTTGTGCTTAAAGGCATCAAACTATGCTATCAATCTTCGACCCGTCTTGTTGTCAGTGATCACCTGTCAAAACCAGTTTCGATTTATTCCTCTGTAAAGCAGGGCTGCCCCTTGTCCTCACTTCTGTTTACTCTTCATCTAGAGACGCTATGGTTAAGTTTAATACGACCAAGTAGTGTTCGCGGTTTCCATATATTAGAAGCAGAAATTAAAGTATTATCTTATGCAGACGACGTGGCAGCCTTCTGCACAGAGAAACCAATCAAAAATGCGTTATCAGAGAAAAATAAACTTTGCGTACTATCAGGAGCTCGTTTCAACGCCTAAAATAGTTTAGGATAATGGTTTGGCTTGAGGGGTAGTACACCGAACCACTGCGCATGAATTAATTGGACAAAAACTCCTCCAACATACCTCGGTGTACAACTGCATGCGTATAGATTCAGTGCGCGTTGCTGAAAGGAGTGTGTCTGTCCCTAAGCTTGAACGACAGGCCCAGACATTTGTCCCCTATTGACTTGCAATCTTCGGAAGAGCTGAAGCTTGCAATACTCTTTAGCAACAAAATTTTACTATGTGTTGCGACTTATCTATTGCTCAAGTTTTAAATACAACGCTTTTATCAAATTTTTGCTTGTTTTGATATGGTGTTCGGCTCTTGAGCTCATGCGTCGTGACAACGTTTTTCGGCCAGGCAGTTCTGTTGGGTTAGAATTAAAACCTCTATATATATTGCAAACAGTCTCCCGCTTTTTGTTTTTTCGTGACAATTCCCAACCCGTAGTTGGTTTGTTCTTGAAGGTTATTCCCATTGACTGCTTCCTTGACCTAGTCATTTCTTCAAACTTTCCCAAACGGTCATGTTTGTGGGGATTCATGCAGGAAGTTTATTTTACAGTTAGGTTCCTTAAAACTCGCTTTTCTATAGAATACTTGTGCACAGAGTCTCCCAAAGTATTATACAAAGATTTACTACGTATGCTTTTTCAGCCTCCATTGTACCGTTATTGTACTCCGATATGCCAGGCCATGATGTCTTCAAACGAGTGCGCAAAACTTATGTGCCTCCAAATTAAAAAACATTCTTCTGTAAACTACACTCTGAGATGCTGCCCGTTAAAACATGGTTTAGAGGGAGGGTATTTTTGTTTTCTGTTTTGACTGCCGCCTCTGTGATGTGCGAGAGACCATAGAACACCGCTTCCTTGCAAAGATGTTATGTTGTTCTGGGATGTCCTTCAATGGAAGGCGCGTATGCAATATCGCAACGCAGAACCAACCATTTCCTCGAGCTGGCCTTTCATTAGAATGGCTGTCCACCTGAAAGACATTTACGATGAAATGGACTCCAAACCGGACTGCTACCCCATCTTGGTGAGGTGCTTGGCCTTAACACCTGCCATGTATAACACAATTTGAAGAACTCTCGCTGCTCTATTGAACTTCATGAATTATCGACTGTTTCTTTAGTAACGCTAAAGCGCTTATTCTCGCTCTGCGATTGTACCTATGTTCAATACTATAGGTGAAATTTTATGTTTCTATAACATACATTTTAATAAATACCATGAAAGAACAAAGAACTGGCGAAGAAAAGTGGTGGAATATTGGGCTAGTTCCCAGCGGAGCAGAGTTCAGGCCCCACTGTGTCGTTGGCGCTAGGTTTTTTTGGGGCAAAGCTCCTTAAGGCGTGGGTCTTTCCATCCCTTGTATGCATGTAGTAGTACGTAGCCACTGGTGACACATACCCGCGCTAGAGCAAGTATGTGCCACAGGGTATGCTAGGTGGGAAATGTTGGTAGTTGGTTGTTCTCTAGATGGACGCACGGACGGACAGACAGAGTAGCATACGGACGGACGGATAGATAGACGCTCGGACGTACGGACCGACGGACGCACGAACACACAGACAGATGGATAAGTGGACTCACGGACGGACGCGTGGACAGACACGCGGATGATTGTGTGGACGGACGGAAGCAAGAAGGAATGGACAGACGGAAGCACGGACGGGCTGATGGCCGCCTCGCCCCACTCAGCATTCACACCGTGGATATGCTGTGATTTTAAACGCGAAGCATTTCTTACAAACTTCGGTGAATTCGAGCTTATCTATCTATCTCTTACCTATCTATCTATCTATCTATCTATCTATCTATCTATCTATCTATCTATCTATCTATCTATCTATCTATCTATCTATCTATCTATCTATCTATCTATTTACCTTTATATTGATACGCAACAGCCTGCACAGCCTGTCTGGAAGAAAGAGAAAGACGACGTTGGTGGCTGGTGGTTGATGAACTGTCGCCATCTTGTTCGCCGAGCACGGTGCATCGTATTTAATTTATTAAATAAGTTACCCGTAACATTATTGGTGGAGGTGGATGACTCCCGTACCTCGATGGAGACGGGCAGCGGTCGCAACACCGGGGACTCTTCGGCTACTTCAACTGCCAGTGCCTCATGCCCACCGGTATCTCGATCCGAGTCGACAACCTACGTCACCCTGCCACCCTTGCGGGATCCTGGAACTTTCTCCGCTGACGGCACCATCGACGTTGACTCCTGGCTGCACCGGTACGAGCGAGTCAGTGCTACCCACCGCTGGGATCCCACGCTCATGCTCGCCAATGTTGTGTTCTACCTCGATGGCACGCCGCGGACATGGTTCGAAACCAACGAAACCGAAATCACAAGCTGGGATCTTTTCAAATCGAAGATCCGTGATCTTTTCGGCGATTCATCTGGTCGTCAGCTCGCTGCCAAGAAGACTCTCGCCACTCGCGCCCAGACGTCTACTGAATCGTACGTCTCATACATTCTTGACGTCTTGGCGCTTTGTAGCAAGGTCGACCAGCGCATGTCAGAAGAAGAAAAAGTTAACCATGTCCTCAAAGGGATTGCTGACGATGCCTTCAACCTGCTGGTTTTTAATACTGTCAAGAGCATCGACACGATCCTGACAGAATGCCGCCGTCTAGAACAGGCTAAAGCCCGCCGCGTCACCCACGGCATCACGCGCCTGCCGAACACAGCTGCAACTTCCTCTTGTCATGACTCCGTCCGCCCAGTTCCCCGATGTGACAACCTCACCCGCATCATTCGTCGTGAAGTCGAGGCAGCCCAACCAGTATTTACTCCATTTCCAACGCCTGAACCTTCACCGACCACTATCTCACTGATACAAGCCGTCGTTCGTCAAGAATTATCGAACGTCGGCCTACACCCCATTCAAACAGTCTACTCTGCCGAGCCTTTTTATCGTCGTCCCTCTGCTCCTCGATTTGGTCCCAACTACTCTCGACAGCGCGATTTGTCCGAATGACGTACACTGGACGACAAGCCCATATGCTTCAACTGCCGACGTGTCGGCCATATTGCTCACCACTGCCGCAATCACTGGGCTCCGCCGGCACGCTATGGGCCTCCTACCCAAGCCACTTCTGACCACCAGTCGTCCTCAACATTTGATTTTGGTTCCCCTATGCCGACCACAACCTCTGATTCTGCTGCACCTCTGACGAGACCTCGCTACGCCCGCTCACCATCCCCTGCTCGCCGTCGATCTCGTTCGCCCCCACAACGCCGTCCTGCCTCTCCGACCTATTCGCATCGCCCCCGACCGGAAAACTAGGCAGTGCAGCTTCTGGAGGTGAAGCTGCATTGACGGCGACCTCTGCAAGAAATCCTCGTGTAACGTTACCGACCACCCGGAATCTGTTGAACGTTACTTTAAACAATGTACCTGTGCGCGCGTTGATCAATACCGGCACGCATGTGTGCATAATGAGTGCTGCTCTTCGTCGCCGCCTAAAGAACGTTGTCACACCCGCCTTGGACCGAGCCGTTCGAGTCGCCGACGGGGGAACTGCCGCGATTATTGGCATGTGCTCTGCCCGTGTGACTATCGCCGATAGAAGCACTGCTGTTCTTTTCAGCGTTATAGAAAATTGCCCTCATGAAGTAATTCTAGGCATGGATTTTCTAACCGCCCACTCGGCCCTTATAGATTGCTCAGCCGGCTGTCTTGACCTTGAAATGCCTCTACTTTCTGATCTGACCAACCCACCCCAAAGTCGCCTTTGCTGCATTGATTTCGCACGCCTTCCGCCTAACTGTGTCACACATATTGACCTCTTCTCTACACCACCTGTACCTGACGGCGATTACATGGTGGCACCAATTCATGCCGTGATGCTTACGCATGGCGTCGCTGTTCCGCACACCATTTTGACAATCGTTGAAAACCGCACATGCCTTCCTATTGTCAATTTTGCCCTCACTGCCCAAATTCTTCCACAAGGTATCTCCCTGGCCGAAATTACTGCTCTACAAGACCATACGGTTGAACCCTTCAGAGTGGATGATTGCTGCACCTCAGACCATGAACCAACTCTATCACGTTCATCGGGCGTCGACGTTAACCGCATGGTACCATCAGACTTCGCTCCTGATCAAGCGGAAGCCCTTCGTCACGTCCTGGCGTCCTATAGTGACATTTTCGAATTCGCCAGCACGGCTTTAAGCCGAACGAGTGTTGTTACTCATCGCATCAATACTGGTGACGCCAGTCCCGTTCACCGACGTCCATACCGTGTTTCCGTGTCCGAGCGCACAGTCATACAACAGGAAGTCGAAAAGATGCTTGCAAAAGACATAATCGAACCCTCTTGTAGCCCCTGGGCTTCTCCTGTCGTCCTGATCAGAAAGAAGGATGGAACATGGCGCTTTTGTGTAGATGATAGGCATCTCAAAAAATTACGAAGAAAGATGTTTATTCGTTGCCTATAATCGACGATGCCTTAGACTGCCTTTACGGTGCTACGTATTTTTCTACTATCGACCTTCGATCTGGCTATTGGCAGATCGCTGTGGATGAGATGGACCGTGAGAAGACCGCATTCGTCACTCCTGACGGGCTTTATCACTTCAAAGTTATGCCCTTTGGTCTCTGTAATGCGCCGGCCACATTCGAAAGAATGATGGACTTATTGCTCCAAGGGTTTAAATGGTCAACCTTCTTATGTTATTTAGACGACGTTATCGTTTTCTCGCTCACATTCGACTCCCATCTCAAGCGTTTATCGGCGATTCTTGAAGTTTTTCGTCGAGCCGGACTTCAACTGAACTCGTCGAAATGCCACTTTGCTCGTCGTCAAATAACCGTTCTTGGCCACATCGTCGATGCCGCAGGAGTCCGCCCGGATCCCGAGAAAATTCGCGCCGTCACGGACTTTCCTGTTCCGAAGTCAACAAAGGACGTTCGCAGTTTTGTGGGCTTGTGCTCTTACTTTCGACGGTTTGTTAAGGATTTCGCCATCATTGCACGCCCACTCACAAACCTCCTGAAGAAGGACACCCCGTTTTTATGGGGCGCTGATCAAGCCTCATCTTTTTCCCAGCTCACGACGCTCCTTACAACACCGCCGATTTTAGCCCATTTCGATCCATCAGCTCCAACCGAGGTTCGCACTGATGCTAGTGGGCATGGCATCAGGGCAATGCTAATGCAACATCAACGCGGACATGACCGTGTTATAGCATATGCAAGCCGCCTGCTATCTACAGCCGAGCGCAACTATTCAATCACGGAACGTGAGTGTCGCGCTCTTGTGTGGGCAGTCGCCAAGTTTCGCCCATACTTATACGGGCGTCCATTCCGGGTAGTCACCGACCACCACGCGCTCTGCTGGCTGGCCTCACTCAAGGATCCCGCAGGACGCCTCGCTCGTTGGTCCCTACGATTACAAAAATACACGTTCACCGTAACGTATAAAACAGGGCGGTCACACCAAGATGCTGATTGTTTATCACGCTACCCTGTGGAAGAAAGCTGCCCATACTGACACCCTTCCAGACCTTCTGTCTGTGATGCAGCTACTCAACCTTGGCCACGAACAACGCCTGGATGCTTCCCTGCGAACCATCATTGACAAGCTTGAGTCAAGGCCTCGCGACGCATCTCTGCAAATGTTCCTGCTAAAAGACGGCATCCTGTATCGCCGTAACCTCGATCCATATGGCCATGACTTGCTCCCCGTCATACCAGCACATCTTCGTGCGACTATTCTCAACCAACTTCATGACGCTCCTTTGGCGGGCCACTTGGGCGTCTCTCGCACATACGACCGTGTACGTCGTCGTTTCTTTTGGCCTGGTCTTGCCCACTCCGTTCGACGCTACGTCGCCGCTTGTGAACCCTGCCAGCGCTGCAAAAAGCCATCTTCCCTACCAGCTGGATTCCTTCAGCCGATCGACATTCCCATTGAACCTTTTTTTCGAATTGGCCTCGACCTGCTTGGCCCATTCCCGATCTCCAGCTCAGGCAACAAATGGATCGCTGTCGCCACTGACTATGCGACACGGTACGCTATCACACTAGCACTTCCGACGAGTTGCGCAACTGATGTGGCGGACTTTTTGGTATATGATATTATTTTAGTACACGGAGCTCCACGCCAACTTCTCACTGACCGGGGCCGCACCTTCCTATCAGCTGTCGTTGATGAAATCCTGCGATCTGCTCTGCCAAGCACAAGTTTGCCACTTCGTACCATCCGCAAACGAATGGTCTTACAGAGCGCCTTAACCGCACCATAACCGACATGCTTTCTAAATACGTAGCGGCCGACCACCAGGACTGGGGTGTTCATTTGCCATTTGTGACGTTCGCATATAATTCGTCACGTCACGACACTGCCGGCTATTCACCATTCTATCTTCTATACGGCCGAGAACCCGCCCTACCATTTGACACTTTGCTGCCCTCGGTCACGGAGTATGCCGGCGAAGCCATCGCGCGAGCCGATCACGCACGCCAACTCGCCCGCAGCCGCCTGCAGGCTTCACAGGAGCACCAAAGGCAGCTCTACGATTCCCATCATAGAAACGTGCACTTTTCACCGAGTTCCCTTGTCCTCCTCTGATCCCCCACTCGGCGTGTAGGGCTTTCTGAAAAACTGCTGTCACGCTACACTGGACCATACCGCGTCGTTCGCCAGGTGACTGACGTTACATACGAGATCGTTCCAGCCGATTCAACGTCATCATCGTCACCTTCGAGTGACATCGTGCACATAGCTCGACTCAAGCCTTATCACCCTCCTTCTACCGCATCCGAGTTGCTCAAGCACCGAGACGGTGCTTCTACCGCCGGGGGGTTATGATACGCAACAGCCGGCACAGCCTGTCTGGAAGAAAGAGAAAGACGACGTTGGTGGCTGGTGGTTGATGAACTGTCGACATCTTGTAGTTACCCGTAACAATATCTATCTATCTATCTATCTGGCTGCCTACGATATTTAGCTCTCCTGACCGTTTCGACAATCGTATCAATGCCAAACTTGCAAAGTATTTTACATAACATGGCTGTATGGAGAACACATTTTACTAGTCATAACATAAAATCGTAACATGTAGGTCATGAATGTCATGATTTACATTTCATGGACCTGCTGCTCTTGTGGTTGTTTCGTTCACAAGGCATGTTGCAAAACTGGAATGGTATGGCATGGTTGCATGGCGAGCGCAAGCGACATGCCCTAACATAAAAATCATGATATGCGCGTCATGTAACAACATGACCACATGCTGTGCTCCTGATGCACTCGCGGCGTTCTGCAAGCGTCACATATACCAATTTTGGTATTACAGTGCATGAACGGATGACCAATGTATGTGACTGGTGCAAACATGATAATCAGGAGATGCGTGTCATGTAACAACATGACTACATGCCACACTCATGATGCACTGGCGGCCGTTTCGCTAGCTTCACTTATACCAAATTTGGTATTACGGGACGTGAATGGATGACGAAGGTATGATACTGGTGCAAACATGATAAGCGTGATATGCGTGTCGTGTAACAACATGGCTACATGCTACGCTCATGACGCGCTCAGGGCCATTTCGCTAGCTTCACAAGTACCAAACTCAGAATTACGTGACGCGAGTGGACGACATAGGGAAATGACAAACCCCAACATGATAATCACGACATGCGTGTCATGTAACAACATGACTACCTGCCACACTGATGATACGCTCACGGCCGTTACGCTAGCTTCAAGTGTGCCAAGTTTGGTATTACGTGATGCCAATAGATAACGAACGTATATGACTGGTGCAAGCATGATAATCATAAGGCGCATGTCATGTGAGAACATGACTACATGCCACAGTCAAGGCGCCAATACATTTCGGCGTGACGCGGTGCGCAAGTTTGCCAGCGTTCATTTCGTCGCGTCACGCCGACTTTGCCTCACCAGGCGCCGGTCCTTCCATATACTTGCAGGCGTGCGCCACGCTGAATTTTTGACGCATGCGCGTTTCAGCATGTCCAGCATCCCTCCGTCATGAAAGGAGAGAGACGCAGTGTTGTCTGGGTAACGCATCCGTGCAAAATGCAGCATGTCGCAGGTCGCGCCGGTTGCCGTCGGGCCGCGCCGACGAACGCTTGTCGCGCATGGCGGGAGACTATAGAGGGCTCGCGTTTTGCTAACGAAGCGTCGTGGTGCCCAACGTGCGCGCGCGTCAACGCCACATTGAAGTACAATGGACCCTCCATGATGCGCTTGCGGCCATTTCGCTAGCTCCACATATACCAGATTTGGTGCTTCGTGACGTCAATGGATGACGAAATATATGAGTGCTACAAACATGACAAAACTGACACGCGTATCATGTAAGAACATGACAACATACCACGCTCATAGCGTGCTCGCGGCCGCTTTGCTAGCTCCAAATATACTAAATTTGGTATCACGTGACGTGAATACGTAACCACGGTAAACGACACATCCAAATATAATAACTATTACGCGGAAGTCATGTACGGCATCATTTACCTTCACCTCGTAACGTTGGGCTGATTGTAAAGTGACATATCAACATTTCTCATTCGTGCTTCGCATATCATCGATTTCCACTGTGCGTGGAATCTGCCATTTTTTTCTAATTTTGTGCGATGTGGATACGGACACCAGCGGCGGCAGCGGCAGCGGTGGCGGAGAACTATGGTGACGCGCGATCCGAGTTGTGATCTCATAACATCTTTCGCTATAACATGCACATGACACCACCCGGTAGACCAAACGCTCATACTTTCTCAGTAATACGTGGAGTTGGGTGAAGCGTCCGTCAGTCCGTCCATGATACCATGCGGTTGACCAAACGCTTATACTTTCTCAGTTATTCATGAAGTAGGGCCAAGCGTCCATCAGTCCGTCCACACTTCCGTCACTCCGTTCGTTCTTGGTTCCTTCTATTAATGCGTCCTTCTGTACATGCGTCTATCTGTGCGTCCGTGCGTGCGTCCATCCCTGCGTTCGTAAGTGCGTGCATCCGTCCGTTCTTGGATCATTCCGTGTGTTCCTGAGGGCACCTATCTATGCATGTGTCCGTCCATCAGTGCAGCCTATCGTGCGCCCATGCGTGCGTTCATCCATCCGTACTTTCAACGGTGGGTCCGTCCCTGCATTCGTCCAGGCGGCCGTCCATACGGCCGCGCGTCCAATCGTGCATTCATCCATTCATCCGTCCTTCCACGTGTCTGTCCATCCGTCCGTCTGCTTCTCTGTCTACCATTCGTGCATACCATCTCGTGAACACTCCAAGTACAGTCATTTCGCATATTTTTACGATACCTTCACCATATAGAAGTAGCGCCATCAAGCGGACATTCCAAGGACTGAACGTGAGCTTGCTACCTACTACTACTACTACTACTACTACTACTACTACTACTACTACTACTACTACTACACATCGTGGATACACGACCCATGGCTTAAGGACCTTCGGCCCTAAAATTGGAATACGTCCTTAAAGAAAACCATGATGGGATGCGAAGCAGCAGTGGTGAGCACGCCATTGACCCGGTTGAAACAGGCGTCGACGCAGGTCCTGCAAGAACGGTACTGAAGCGAATCTCGGCGTAGCCTTCACTATAGAGTGAACGTTTCTCTGAAAAGCAATGACACGACATGGGAAGCGGGTTGGGTTTCCAGTGAGTTTCATCGCAGAAGAACGAGCCGAAAGAGTGTTTCCACTCGACGTGTGGTCGAGCGTTGTGGGTGGTGGAGAGGGTGAAGCGATAGAGAAGTAAGTTTCCAGCAAGTGGAAGAGCAACCCAACCTAGGTCTGTTGGGAGGAGCCAGCAGCTACTGCGGGTGAAAGACAGAAAGACGTCAACGCGCAGCTGCGACTTGACCTATACTTGGCATCGTTCCAACAACTGTGACTGGGAAGGGTGGCACGGTGTGGCGCGTCCGCATGGAGACACAGATGAACAGTGGCACAGAGGCTAGTCAAAGAACTGGTTCGCATCTAAAAGGCCGCATAAAAAATGGCAGCATATCCACGGGATGAATGATGGAGGGTGAGGCGAAGCACCTGTTCGTCCATTCGTTCTTGCTTTCATCCTTCCATGCGTCAGTCTGTGTGACCATCCGTGCTTCCATCCAACCGGCCGTGCGTGCGTCTGTTCGTGCGTCCGCACGTCCATCCGTGCGTCCGTCCCTGCATTCGTCTACTCATCCGCCCCTGCGTCCGTCCATGCGTCCATCTGTGCATGCAGCCATCCGTCCGTCCGTCCACGCATCTGTCTCTGAGTTCGTTCATCCATGTAATGATCACTCCAAGCACCACCATCTTGCAGTTTTTCATCATATATTCCGCATATAGAAGCACCGCCATCCAGTGGACATTCCACGGACTAAACAAGAGGTGGCTTGCGCTTCGTCTCTACTTCCCACCTTTAACCACCTTGAGTTCATGGTATATACTAGTTCACTGTATTCATGGCACTGCGGCCCAACACTAGCTCAACCTTTCTAAAACCAAGGACGTTACACCCAGCGAGTATAACGTAGCTACCCTTTCTTGTCAGATAATGCTCAATGTACATTCCAATGGCTGCTAATGGGCAACTAGAGACAGGAGAATTCGGCTTTTAGTTAACGCGCACGCTGCGAATTTTTATCCTTCAACAACGCACAGGAGAAATCTTCCACCGGCTCCACCTTTCGGGTGAAAACGTAAGACTGGTTACGCCCTACGACGAGGGACGAACGGGTGCCGCTTTAAGGAGTTTCGCCCCTGAAACAAAAGTGGCACCATGAAAGAAAAATCGCGTGAAGCGGGTTCTAAGCACGGTTTGTAAACTGAAGAGACATAGTCTGGCGCCTGCCATTGAGGAATATGGCAGGATGAGATCAAAGTTATCAAACATAGGTCATGACAATTCTCTTTGTCGCAAATGTATCTATAGCGACTGCCTGCACAGCTGTAAATGTTATAGCCTATCAATGGAGCGAATGACTATTAGTGAATGTCCATCAATTCTCTGTCTGTTTATGTCCACCCGTCTCTCCGGGCATCAGCCCATCTATCAGTCTCATGTTTCCTCCAGCTTCCACGGATCCGTTCATTGGTGAGTCCCGTCCATCTGTATGTCCGATACTGCCGCATACGCCTGGCGCAAGAGAAGGTTAGACTCAGGGGAGCTTCACACCTAAAAGGCCGAAGTTAAACGAATGCAAAGAATCAAGTGAGCGGGAATAGTATGTAAACAAGCACAGCGAAAATTCTTCGTGCGAAAGATTTTGTTCTGCTCCATTCTGTTTTGCTGTGAAGAGGGTAAAGTTCATATTGCCTTGGCTACTCCATGTCAATAGGTTAGGCTGTGAAAAAAGTGAAAGAGTATTACAGAACGGTACTCAATATTGAGCAGACAAAACGTAATATAATAGCTCACTTAAACCAGTTGGAATATCATGCCAACGTACGCTTTGCTTCCAGCAGTTCACACAGCCACAATATGTTCACACGCACACCTTTCTTTTCTATTGTCATTGTGTGCACAATCACATCATTCTATGTATGTAAATCCCTCGCTGTCTGTCAGAGATGATTATTCAACCCGATTTCCACTAAGAAGTCTATCAGGAAGATGTTCGCCTTTTTCTCAAGATGCATCTCAGGTCACTAGGTTCAAGTAATCTCTTTAATGTGAGAGGTCGTCTGTCCAAACTTTCTAGTGTGCTCATTAGCTGTTTTTTCTTTCATTCCTGTATTTGATGCACTTTAAAAATATCGCGAACATTTCTTTCGGCATGACCACAATGGCACTCCGAAGACTTAGATCGATATATTTTGCGCAGGACGCTGTTTGTGTATGTTACTTCCAGTCGAACTCTGTGGATTCATGTCTCTAAGTGTCATGGAAGATCTGTCGCACTTGAAAATTTTCTGTGTGGATCAATTTCATAGTGTTGATTCCTTTGATTTAGGATAATCAAACCACTTCATCGAATAATGATTAGCTCCTTTCATTAATAAATGTCAAATATCTGCCCCAGACATAAGGATTGCGCCATCCCGTTATTCGTTCAATGCTGTCTTGGCAAGGCTGTCTGCCTCTTCATTTCCTTTTATTCCAAAGTGACTAGGTACCCATTAGAATACAATGTTGTGACCCTGCACTGAGGCATATTCCACATTTTCTGCAATACATTGTGCTATTTCGCCATATTTGTAAAAGCATCTCGTAATTTCTATAAGCTGAAGGGCAGCTTTGCTATCCGTGCATATCACTCACTTTCTTGTCCCGGAATTCTCGCAGATAAGCTTAACTGCTTCAAAAATAGCCACCAATTTTACTGTCGTTGATGAAGAATTGTGCTATAATTAGCACATTATCTTTTATTGAATTCCGGGTATAAAGACTGCACAGTCTGACGCTTCTTCAGTATATGATGCATGTGTATATATCTTCATTTTTTATTGTGGATTAAATGAAATTGATAAAGTACCACCTGTGCTGCTTCTAGTGGCGTCTTGTCTGCATTCTGTCGTATGCCATATATTTCACAAATATCGGTAGTTATAGTGCGAGAACAGAATGACGACGAAGATTCAAGAAGGATCTTTGTTGTGTTATCGCGCTATAGCTATCTTTATTTTATACCAACTAGCCCAAACTGCCACACTCACAGATAACATTGAGAACCAGCAACGTTCAAGCTGTTTCGACAGTTTTCATTGTTTAAAGGCTGGTACTACTGTTTGAAATGATGACACACTAGATAAAAACTCACCAGATAAAAGATTACTTTAATGTTTTGTGATAATTTTAAATAAATTTTATATGTTTCTTCACCTCGGAGTACTGCCAAATGTGGTTCTCAAGCCTCTGCATACAATAAATCACTCGAAGTCGATCATGACAACCCCAGAAATACCCTCCAATTCCTTGCCAGTAACAAGTGAAGTCTTCTTTTGGTGGAAGCTGAAAGTCCGTGCTGAAATTCCGTGCTTGGTGGAAGCTGAAATTCTGGAGACGACCTCAATTGCGTGGACTTCGACGTCTTCGGCTGTTGTCGGGTCCGACGCGCAGGCGGGCGCGCGGGAGAGCATGTCAGCCAGGAGCAGCTTCTTGCAGGAACAAACTGCGAACCGTAGTTGTACTTGAGCAAGCGCACAAAGAAACGCTGTAGCCTTGGTGGCATCTCGCCGATATTTTTTGCAATCGCAAGCAATGGCCAGTGGTTGGTCTCGATAACAATCTGGCGGCCGTATATGAACTGGTGGAATGTTTTGCATGCGAACACGATGCCAAGCGTGTCTTTTTCTATTTGGGAATATCGCGTTTTGCTATTACTCAGCGTACGCGACGCCTACATGACCGGACGCCAGTCAATGCCAAGCCTTTGTAATAAACCCGCACCTATGCCGACTGCAGAGGCGTCCGCTTCCAGCTTTGTCTTTTTTTTTCTCGTCGAAGAAAGCCAGGAGCGCGGAAGACGCTAGTGCCTCCCATACGACTTCCCACTCGTGCGCGTGAGTTGCAGTCCACTCGAAAACGATATCGTCCTTGGCGAGGCTCCGCAACAACACCGTATGTCGCTTAGTTGGTGTATGTACTTGCGGAAGTAATTCACAACTTACATCAATCTCATTACTGCATTTTTATCTTCAGGAGCGGGCATAGCTTTGATGCTATTGATCAAGTCCGGGCTGCAGAGCGCACCTTCTTCGTTGATCACGTCACCCAAAAAGGCTATTCCGCTCAGATCGAAGACACACCTTTTTGGGTTAGAGGTCAGTCCTGCTTTCTCTGCCCTTTCTAGAGCGGCGCACACACGTTCATCGTGCTGAGCTTTGTTAGCCCAGCACACCAGGACATCATCGACGTACACACGTACTCCAGGTGCACCTTCAAAGCGTTTTCCGAAATGCTTCGCTGGCAGATCAAATTTCGAACGGTAACCTTAAAAGCAATAATGACCTAACGGTGTTGAAAACGTGCAGATCCGCGATGTAGCTTCATCAAGTGGTATTTGATGAAATCCGAAATTCGCATCTAGACGCGAAAAGACGTGGGCCCCTGACAACTCCCTTTCGATGTTTATCGCGGATGGGCACGCAGTAGGGCTCACGCAATATATTTTTGTTCACTTCTCGTGGGTTCGTGCATACTCTAAGTGACCCGTTCTTTTTTCGTACAGACACCAGTGGACCCACCCATTCAGTTGGTTCTTCTGTTTTCACGATTATGGCTGCTTTTGTCATGTGGGCGAGTTCGTCAGGTAACCGTTCTTTCAACGCCAGTGGTACTCTCCTTGCTGGTTGAACGACTAGAACAGCATATGGCCGAGGAACCATCTTGTAATTTCTTTTTATGCAACCAGTGCCTCGAAAAAGATGCACGAATTCTGTCTCGGCCGCCTATGCACCGCTTCGTCCTATCGCATCGATGGTTGCTGGGATAATGCCGAACTCACGGCAAGTGCTCAGGCCGACAATTGCTTGGCGCCTATTTTTTGACGAAGTTGTTTTTTAAGGGCGAAGCTCTTTGATGCGGCAACAGTTCGTCCTCGTAGTAGTAGTCGTAGTCGTAGTGTGTAACCAGTCTTACGTTTTGACCTGCAAGGTGGTGCCGGTGGGAGATTTCTGCTGCGTGTTGTTGAAACATAAAAAATTCACAGCGTGCGCATTAACTGAAAGCCGAATTCTCCTGTCTCTCATTCCCAATTAGCATCCGTTGGCATGTACATTGAGCACTGTCTGAGAAGAAAATGTTGCTCCGTTATACTCGCTGGGCATAACCTCCTTGGTTTTAGAAAGGTTTAGCGAGCGTTCAGCCGCAGTGCCATGAATACAGTGAACTAGTACATACCATGAACTCGAGGTGGTTAAAAGGTTGGAAGTATATACAAAGCGCAAGCCGTAAGAAAGTAAAAGCCCAATTCTCCTGCCTCTCATTCCCCATTAGCAGCCAATGGCATGTACATTGAACACTATCTGACAAGAAAGGGTTGCTACTTTAAACTCGCTGGGCGTAACCTCCTTGGTTTTAGAAAGGGTTAGAAAGCGCCGGGCCGCAGTGCCATAAATACAGTGAACTAGTATATACCATAAACTCGTGGTCGTTAAAGGTGGGAAGTAGACACGAAGCGCCAGCCGTAAGAAATTGTGCGTGTGCCACGTCTCGTTCAGTTCTTGGAATGTCCGCTGGATGGCGTTGCTTCTATATGGGGAATATATGATGAAATTATGTGAGATGTAGTTGCTTGGAGTGTTTAATAGATGGAAGAACGAACACACAGACAGATGCATGGACGGACGCACGGATGGCTGCCTGGATGGCGGACGCATGGACGTAAAGGCGGATGCAGGGATGGACGCACAGACGGACGTGCGGACGCACGAACGCACAGACGGGCTGATGGACGCACGGATGGTCACACAGACGGACGCATAGACAGATGGATGCAAGAACAAATGGACGGACTGATGCTTCACCCCACTCTCCACCATTCACCCCGTGGATATGTCGCCTTTTTTTTCTGCGCCATTTATCTCCAGTGCTACGGTCGCCACGCCAATGTGTTTGATTACGAACCCCTTGTAGGTGGTGAGCACTGCGGCGCTTTTCTGCAATGCTGGTGTTTTCGATATGCGTTTGAAGACGCTGAGTGGAATAAGGTTCGTCGGAGAACCCGTATCTATTTTCAGTTCAATTTCGCAGCCGTGCACCTTAGCATGTACTGTCAAATCTTTTCCTGCGTTGTTGCTGATGCCGCAGATGCTAACGTCAAGCACGTCGAAATAGTCACCCTAGTCGTTCTAAATCTTGTTAACCGGCACGTTCATGCAGCAGGACGCAAAGTGATTCTTTCTTTTTCATGTGTAGCATACTTTCCCGTAAGCTACGCACTGCCGTGGCCATGGCTGTTATTGAAATGCGTGCAACGACTTCTTTGCAGCTTTTTGCGTTCGTTCCGCCGGGCAAAATCAACCTGTACGCGTTCACTGGCCCATGCAGCATTTTGTTGCGCCGCTACCTCTGCAGCTTTGCACATATCCTCTGCTTTCTGTAGAGTCAGTTTTTTCTCCTGCAGCATTTTTTCTCTGGTGTTCTTTTTATTGGTCCCGAAAACAATTTGGTCTCTTATCATGGACTCCTCAAGGTTCCTAAAATTGCAAAGCTTGGCTTGCTTCCTTAACTCTCTTGCATATCGTTCGAAAGGCTTTGCCTCATCTTAGACCCGCATGCGGAACGCATGTCGCTCGTAAACCTTGTTCCTTTGCTCGAGACAGTGCTCGTCAAATTTGCGCACCAGCGTGGAGTAGTCGTCCTTTTATTCACCTTCATTGAAGGTAAAGTTGTTGAAGATTTCCAGTGCCTCTTCGCCAGCGGTGCTGAAAAGGATCGCTGCCTTGACCGTTTCTGTCCTGGGTTTCTCCGCCGAAGTGACCGACAGGAATAGGTCAAGTCTTTGCTTGAAGAGCTTCCAATCTCTTCTTGCGTTTCCAGACAGTTGCAGTGGTCCCGGTGGTTTTATGGGGTCCATTTTTGCTGCTTTTTGCGCCAGCAGTTGTACTTCTGACACCATGTATCATGTGTGGGTGGCAGTGAGACGACGCATGATGTGACTGCGCAAAAGAAGACCGCTCGCAGCTTTATTGAGATTCTCTATATAGCCGCAAGCGCAGCCAGGGAAGTGAGAGGGTGTGACAGTGGGGCTCGTGATCGGCTTGCGCGCCGTGATAGCCCAGTACAATACACCAATCTCATACTTTCGTAATCCATTCACGTACCGTAATACCGAATTTGGTATATATGACACTAGCGAAGTGGCCGTGAGCACATCATGAGCGTGGCATGTAGTCGTGTTGTTACAAGACACGCACGTCATGATCTTTACGTTAGGGTATTTTGCTTGTGTTCGCCATGAATTCGTGTCACACCACACCAGTTTTGCAACATGCCATGTGAACGAAACCACCGCAACAGCTGATGAAGTGTAAATCATGACATTCATGACTTACATGTCATGAATTTCATGTCATGACTAGTCAAATATGTTCTCCATACAGTGATGTTATACCATACCAAGATTGGTATTGATACCATTATCAAACCGGCCAGGAGAGCTAAAAGTTGTATGTGAGTAGATAGATAGATAGAAAGATAGATAGATAGATAGATAGATAGATAGATAGATAGATAGATAGATAGATACGCTCAAACTCGCCTAGGCTCGCTAAGAAATGCTCTGCTTTAAAATGTCAGAGAAGCAATCCACGTGAATAACCTGCAAGAATGAACGAATTACGGAATGGGAAATGTCACGGAAAAACAAAACGCGGCAAACTCTTTGCCATGAATATAGATATTTTAATCCTAACCCACCAGCACTAACCGGCCGGAAAATGTCACGACGCAAGGGCTCAAAAGAGGATGCCCATATTTATTTATTTATTTATTTATTTATTTATTTATTTATTTGTGAAATACTGTAGGCCAAAAAGGCCCAAGCAGGAGGGGCACAAACATAAACACAAGATCAGTACATGAGTGTCACAGCTTCACTAAAATACATCTGTGTAAGAGGAGAGCGAGTAGAAGAGAAACATCAAAACAAAGAAAGCACGCGATCAGTACATGAGTAACACAGCTTGACTGAAATACATCTGTGTAAGAGAAAAGCGAGTAGAAGAGAAACATCAAAACAAAGAAAGCACGCGATCAGTACATGAGTAACACAGCTTGACTGAAATACATCTGTGTAAGAGAAAAGCGAGTAGAAGAGAAACATCAAGCGATATTGGGAGGGGGGGTCAAGATTCACAGAATTAAACATTAGGTTCATCAAGATCGAAGGTTTGGAGGAAATCAGAAGGCAAGTTATTCCATTCTGTTACAGTTCTCAGAAAAAAGGAAAACTAAAATAAATCTGTCCGCACAAAATACGGAGTTAAGATCGGACATGAGAATGACGAGTTTGCCTCGTCAAAACTGGGGTAACGTAATGTGATGGGTGTAGCCCAAGTTTATTGTTAATTAGTGAGTCCGAGAATTTTAGACGGAGAAGCTGGCGCTGCGATTGTAGCGTCTGGAATTCGTTATCTCGCATTAGTTCAGTAACTGATGTACCACGACCATACTTCGAGAAAATAAAACGTACTGCTCGTCTTTGAAACTTTTCGATAGAATATGTTAGACTTAGTATGCGGATCCCATACAATACAAGCGTATTCAAGCTTTGGACGTATTAAAGTGTTATAAGGTAATAGTTTCACTTGCGACTGGGCGTCTCTGAGTTTGTGCCTTAAGGGACACAGTTTACGGAAAACCGATGACGAGAGATCAGCAATGTGTGCATTCCAGGACAACTTATTCGTTATCGTTATACCTAGGTATTTGTATTGACTGACTTCTTTTAAGGGTTGGCTTTTGAAGGAATAGGAAAACTGAAGGGCATTTTTCTTGTTAGAAATTCGAAGGCAAACAGATTTATCGAAATTAAGCACCATGCCCCATTTGTTACACCACGAAAGAATATTGTTAAGGGCAGTGTCGAGAGCGACCTGGTCATCTGGCGAGTGTACATCTGTGAAAATAATGCAGTCGTCTGCAAAAAGTCTTATTTTAACCGGATCAGTAATAGCATTAACAATATCACTGCAATAAATTATAAACAGCAGTGGACCTAGAACACTACTCTGCGGTACGCCGGAATCTACTGGGAGATGAGGTGATGTCTGTCCTCAGACGTCGACATACTGTTTCCGGCCGTTCAGGTAAGCAGACACCCAGGATACTAGGTAGTTTGGAAGCCCTATAGTCTGCAATTTCTCGATGAGCTTGTTATGGGGAACACGGTCGAAGGCTTTACTGAAATCTAAAAACAGTACATCGACCTGACAAGCTTTGTCTAAAATAGAAGCAATGTGATGAATAACTGAGACCAACTGGGTGACTGTGGAAAACCGTTTTCTAAATCCATGCTTAAAGGGAGTTAAAATGTGGTTATCATCTAAGAAGCTGTTTATACGAGTCGCAATTATATGTTCTAGCATTTTGCAACATGCGGAAGTCATAGAAATTGGATGGTAGTTTAGTATGCACTCTGGGTCCCCTTTTTTCACAAAGGGCTGAACACGTGCCGATTTCCAATCAATGGATAAAGTTGCTGAACTTATGGAGGCTCGGAAGATCACAACAATATATATACTTGGCCAATATTTCAGCATATCGCCAGAGAAATGCATTGGGTATGTTGTCTGGTCTAGGGTTGATTTAACTTTTAATCGCAGCAGTAAATTTAGGACACCATCGAATGAAATGAGATTAGGATCTGAATCATAAGCGTCAATGCTAATTGAGACAGGCAGGGTAGAAGTTGAAAAAACACTATGAAAATAGTCGTTGAAATTTTTCGCGATCGTTTGGGGATTGTCAATTATAGTGCCGTTAAACTTAATTCGGTTTACAGAGTTACGACGTCGGCTATTTAAGGTTGTCATAACGGTGCATACATGTGGTAACGTTTAATGACGACGCCCGGCTGCCTAGCAACAGCTTCACATGTTTTGTCTCACTTTATTCGTGCAGCATTTTCGTGTTAATCCAGCGTTTCATTGGGCCGCTTCGGTAGATTTGTGGTGTACTCGTGATGGCGATTGTGATAGTTTGAAGCTACAGCCATCGCGAACAAGCAACACGCACGCTGCAATCATGTGTCTTACCAGCCAGCGTGGCCCAAACATGTGTCCCCAGCTGTCTTTTCACTTCTTGGTTCGACGTCGAATCCAGAACCATCGTCCAGAAGAGGGTCGCAAGGAAAACAATTCGCCACGCCGCGAATCACCACGTTTATATATTTCGCAATGCTTTCCTCGTTGCTTGTGGACGCTGATGACGGCGGCAACCAACGTTAGCAGTTCGCAACGTTGGGCGGCGACGAAAATGGGGGTGCCGAAGACATCCCTACACACGTACGTGCCTAGCAGAGAAAATGTCAGCTGAAACTCATGTCACCATTTCATGCAACCACGTGATCAGATGGTGTCGTACCATGGGATGTGACCGCTTGGCCGCACCTATATTTGGCGGTTCACGCCCGTTTTGATTTAGGTTGTATAGTGGTAGACTAATCAATATTACACACATTATCTCGTCCCTCTGTTACGTTATTAGTACCAAATTCTTACTAGGTCAGCAATGTCGACAATTTGATGCGAAAACGCGACATGCGTCAACTTTATGTCACTGCTCCTTCAATGTGGCTAAGTAGCATCAGTATCAGCCTGAGCAGCGGTGGTCAGTCAGTGATTATTGTTTTTCACGGTATAGCATTTTGACCACAGTATCTTCCCTATTGCAAAAACCAGCATCCCCAGCGGAATGCAAGTACATTTTTAAATGCGAAACATTTATTAGCGAAATTCGGCGACATTTAGCGTATTTATCGATCAATATATCTAGCTGCTATGGTTGAGTGCTCTCGGGGTCACCCCCTTGGCGTGAACCAAAATTAGCATGGAGGGTAAGATGGTTTGACGAATACAATGCGCTAGTCAAGGCATGAATATTGTCACAATCCCGTCGCGTACGTCGTCAAACACTTCCCGCCAGACAGTGGCACATAGCCACGGCCAGGCATGTGCCGTTGTTGTGCGGGTTTGGGCCACAGGAGATTGACACTTAGTATCTACCGAGGAACAACGAGTACACACATGGACAATTTTGACGCACCAGCGTTAAGAAATGCCTGACATCGGTAGCGTCCACCCAACAAATGCAAAGAAGAAATGTCAGGTCCCACGCGGAACTAAACTCAAGTATTCTGCGTGGCATTGGGGCATTTTACCACAAAGCTACGTCAAATCTCAGAACTACTTTTCGAATAGACGCTAACCTTCTTCAAACGAGAAAAGTGGTTGCAGTGCTGCTTATCCCATTTTATAAACATTACATATGTACTCATTTGATACAGCCGTCGTGGCGGGTTAACGTCAGTTGTGGTTTGGTGCCATGCACTGAAGTTCATTTATGTAGCATGGTCGAGGGCCAGCATCCTCGCGAGCATCGGCGCTTCATATCACCTTGTGGGGCTACTAATACGCATGTTTTATTGGCATCGTAGCGTAAGTGCAAACAATTGGTTATTAAACATCTGCAACTTTTCAACATATTGTTACTGCAGTGCATACGTAAATTAGGTGTGAGTCACATAAAAACAGCGCCAATAACGAGGGACAAGAAAAGAAGACAGACAGCGGCACTGTCAGGGTATGAGCAAGTCGGGATGGACTTTCGAGAGCAAGTCGGGATGGACTTTCTAGGGCCCTTTTCACGGTCTTCAGATATTGTAGCACAAATATTATATTGGCCAGCGACAGTAAAAGTATTATGGCGCAAAGGCACCAAATTTCCGACGGCATGGATCGGCCACCTTGTAAGGTCTATTTTTGAAGGAAATCACGGTATCCGCACTGCGGATACTCGAGCCGTCGAGTTAAAATAGTAACCAAACACATGCCAGCCCCCGACCAGCTAAATAGGTGGCGCCATCTAGCGTGGCCTTAGTGAACCAGGCAATCACAGCATTGTTATTGCAGAAACATCGTGCAACGTACGTCTGGTGCTAAACCGCACAGCAGCGTTATTACAATTGAGTTACTTATTTAATAATTTTCACCTAAAAAATTACGCGTAATCCAACATGTTCATTACTGTGGTTGCACGAAGTGTCACAATTTGTCCACACTAATGTTACAGTAATATTGTATTTTTCACTTTTTTGCGTATACCAGGATACTGTACATGATACAAAAAGTCTCGCCATTTGCCGCAACGGTCATTCAATTCTATGTCAGTGAAATGCAGTGTAAATGTAGTTAGCATCACCATTTATGGTTTGCGAAAACGTAAAGGCATAAACGTTCACGTACGTACGTAAACGTTTACGTGTGAGGAGCTCAAAACGTTGGAAGACGCGCTACAGTGTCTAGATATATACTGCCTAGTGCGCTGAGTGCGGGCTAGGAGATGGCCCCACAGCTGATGGCTGCCGGCGCGCCGGCATGGTGCACTGATGTGCGAGTGGGTGCATCTGCGTTCAATTCTTGCGCTTCGCAAGCGCAGCGAAGCTTTCAGGAAGCGGAGCTGCGTGAGGCTAACTATTATTTTCCTGCATTTTCGGAGTGTTTTTTACATAATGCTTTAATGTATAAAAACTACTCGATTGCTTTCACAATATTGACGCTTCGCAATGCCCAATGAAGATCATTTCGTGGCATACATTCCGCCATCAGTGAGTGCCTGAAAAAAAAGAGGCAAATCCCACGTAGTTTGGGAATCAATGCTATGCAAGGTGACTCTGTTGTTATTTTTATTAAGTGAAACATTATGAAGTGGCGCTAAATATATGCGAGAAATTGGATCGTCAACACAGGAACCAGCATTGGCGTTTCGCGAACATTTGGCTCTTCTTGCAAAGTATTTCGAACACGTGGCGTGGCTCTGTATTATAATTCTTGGTTTTCACGCAGAATGCTTGGCTACGATTAATCTGCTAGGACAAAAACGTTTATTTTTTGCATTCGTAGGGTCAATGTTGCCAATACCAGCCTAACGCTCACGCGTTATAAAAACAAGATGTGGCGAGAAGGGTTTGATGGCGTACGTCACGGGATTGTAAATTTATTAATGCCAGGACCAGCGAGTGATATTCATCAAACCATCTTACCCCCCCCCCACCCCACTAATTTTGGTTTACCCTATGTTAAGAGGGTGATTGTGAGGGCACCCAGACGTAGGTGATTTGGTAGACAGATAGATAGATAGATAGATAGATAGATAGATAGACAGACAGACAGACAGACAGACAGACAGACAGACAGACAGACAGACAGACAGACAGACAGACAGATAGATATGTGGGGCTTAATGTCCCAAAACCACTATATGATTATGAGAGACGCCGTAGTGGAGGGCTCCGGAAATTTAGACCACCTGGGGTTCTTTAACGTGCACCCAAATCTGAGCACACGGGCCTACGACATTTCCGCCTCCATCGGAAATGCAGCCGCCGCAGCCGGGATTCGAACCCGCGCCCTACGGGTCAGCAGCCGAGTGCCTTAGCCACTACACCACCGCGGCGGGGCACAGACAGACAGACAGACAGACAGACAGACAGATAGATAGATAGATAGATAGATAGATAGATAGATAGATAGATAGATAGATAGATAGATAGATAGATAGATAGATAGATAGATAGATAGATAGATAGACGGACACACAGACGGGCAGACGGACAGACAGCCCTCTCTCGAACGGTATGCGCGCGATCAGCACACTAGCCAGTATATTTCTAGACACTGTAAACGTGCGTTCTGGTAAGGTGGTAAACGCCAACTGGTATCTGGTAACACGTAAAGGTAAAGAAGTAGATGTACAAGCTGAAGTTACACAGAAGTACACGTTACACCGTTGTTCTGTTGTCGCGCTCGTCGGTCTACGACCGACCGTCGGGATAGACCCTTTTCGAAAATACGCCACCTGAAGGTGAGCTTTTCGCCATTTTCACTTCTCAAAGAAGCGTCGAATACCTAGCGCCATCATTAGAGCATTGAAGACCAGCCGTCAAATGCGTGAGTGCTGTGATGTTGTGTTGGCGCCTAGTTCTCCGTATAATCCGCTGCAATCGCACCACTTTCTAGCTTGAACGAGCTCCTAGTACTCTTCATAAGCTTTCTGAGCTGCTTCCGCTGCACAATGAGCGATATTTTGTACCCATCAAAGGGTTGGACGAGCAGTCTGGCCTGTTATGACTGGCGACCCTACCAGTAGTGGCCTGATGACCGATGATTGGAAACCGCTTGGATTCCCATCGGCTTCCGTTATTATGGGCCAATGCCCGGACAGCGGGGCAGAAAAGGGCATGACCAACAAGCAAAATATGGGCGAGATGGTGGCGAAAGCCTCAAACCTTTTTTTTAAAGTGCGCCTTTCTCTTAGTTGTTTGCCCTTCTTAAAATTAGAACAAAGCAAAAGGTTTGGAAAATATCTGTGATATTTAAACTGGAGGCCAAGGGCTTTCCTGACACATGCCTTTCTTTTCTTGTTCATCAA
Organism: Rhipicephalus annulatus; assembly: GCA_013436015.1. Taxonomy (NCBI): domain Eukaryota; kingdom Metazoa; phylum Arthropoda; class Arachnida; order Ixodida; family Ixodidae; genus Rhipicephalus; species Rhipicephalus annulatus. The sequence goes on along the minus strand of WOVY01012012.1, from coordinate 90,194 downwards.
GCCAGCTTACTTTTGTGTATTATATACTGTTCGACAGAAATTTGTGGCATGCGAGCACGTACAAGCGGTAAAGAAGTAAAGTGGTTAAAATGCGGATGTGTCCATTACTTTGGTCGCTTCGTCGTGAAGTCAGACGAACAGCTACCAGATAGGTTTACCAAATAGCTGTACCGAACAGCTACGAAATAGGACGCTCATTTGTTCGAGTCATTAATTCAGTTCGCACTGGCTTCTCTACGGAATACCTTTTTTTGTTTCATTCATTAAAAGGACTTAAGTGTACCAGCAAGTGCACAGTGTGGCATTAAAATGTACACTTTTTTACCGCGCGCACGCCGTTTCGCCCATGCACAGCCCTACTGCGCTTAAGAAAAATAGTTCACCAAAGCTCACCAAAGACAGGCAATTTTTTGAAGCCCACAAACTTGGACAGCTGTAAAGCACTTACATAAAAGTACAGAAGTAATCAAAAATATCCCAATTCCTTTAACTTTAGGCCAACATAGACGCATGCACCGTTCATGCTCGCTTCCACATTCCACAGCGTGTTACGTGTATGACGGCGCGCCGTCTTCACCTCGTTCGCACGTTGGACGGGCGTCTTGGCCGACACAGTCGTGCAGCGACGAGCTGTTTATTCAAGCTGAAATAGGAGGTGAGTAGATATCAGCAGTACTTGTATATGCCCTTGTCTGACAACGGCGCTTGTTTTTGCCCTTGTTCTCTCGGTGCCCTATGCAAATTGACGGTCAGTTTTATGGCGGCGAAAATAGCGCATGTGTTAAGTAGCGGGCACTGCATAGTCCAAGCTGTAGTCCTAGCTTGTCTCGGTGAGATTGCACATGGCGTAGTTACAGTCTCCTGTTACAAGTAAAAACCGGACATATTAGAAACGTTCTTCGGTACAGTGTTCGAGCGCCGAATAAATTCGGTGTATTTTTTAAATTAACGATACACTGTTTTCGGGTTAAACTTGAAATTAACACAAACGACCCAGTTTCTAAAGGCAGGCGCCCAGCCGCTTGTTGTGTATGTGGACGCGTGGTGCGCGGCCATTTCTTGCTCGCTTCTGGCGAGACTGCCTGCCGCTGACGACGAGTGCATCTCGCTAATGCGCCAAGCGATTCAGGGTTGACGCCAGTGCTTTATCAGCTAATTCGTAATTGTAAACTTGTGCGTGCGGTCATACTTAAAAGGTGAAATAGATACACGCTAAGTCAGGTGCCGGATAACGAACGGCATATAAGCAGCGCGCTCCTGCGTACTGACTAAAAGCCTGTCATTAGGGAGCCCAGCAATAAAAATACCCGTGACATCCGCATGGTCCGGAAGTCACGCGTACAGTCGGTAAGTGCAGGCGCAAGAAGGAAAACAAAAAGAAAAAAGGGCAGAGCCACCTTCTCCATCGTGCCAGCCTGGCGCCAGGAGTAGGCATCAACTTAACGAAAAACCATTCAGCCACAGGCGCCAGCCCGAAAAAAAAAGGAAAAGAACGCCCCCCCCCCCATTGCCATCGCCACGCCAGCTGGGCGCCTGGCGCTGGCGTCACGTTCCCCGCCGCCTGCATGCCGTGCCGTTCGTTCGTTGTCGTTTTGTCCCTATGTCTTGTGATGGTCGTTCTTTTGCAAGATGAGCCCCGCTGCGGTGGTCTAGTGGCTAAGGTACTCGGCTGCTGACCCGCAGGTCGCGGGTTCGATTCCCGGCTGCGGCGGCTGCATTTCCGATGGAGGCGGAAATGTTGTAGGCCCGTGTGTTCAGATTTGGGCGCACGTTAAAGAACCCCAGGTGGTCAAAATTTCCGGAGCCCTCCACTACGGCGTCTCTCATAATCAAATGGTGGTTTTGGGACGTTAAACCCCACAAATCAATCTTTTGCAAGATGATCTGGGACGGAAACATTTTCCAATGCTGTATGGCACGCTTTATTCAAGATATCATACATATCTCTGTATTTGGACATACACTGGGATATGCAGTCCCATTGTTACACTTCTGGCTTCAATAAAAGAGTACAAACAACTTTCCGTTCATCGGTTGGCGAGGTATGCCACTGTGTCATGCACTAAATAAAGGAGTACTAGTGCATGCGCGACAGCTTACTGAAATATTGGCCTATGTATGTTGATGCTCATATTCTACGAAACAAGTTGAACTGATGATTTAAGGACAGCATGGCAAAAAGGAAACAAACCGAAGGCCGCGAGACAGAAGAAGATCAAAATTAAAAATCAATTCGTCGATGTTTGATTAGTGGTGGCGTAATTTGATGATGAACATCAAGTACAGAAATCAAACGTGAAGTGCAGAAGTCAGCAGGAGAGTGCCGCCGCGGTGGTCTTGTGGCTAACATACTAGGCTGCTGACCAGCCGGGCGCGGGTTCAAATCCCGGTGGCGGCAGCTGAATTTCCGATGGACGCGGGGACGCGGAAGTGTTGTAGGCCCGTGTGCTCAGATTGGGTGCACCCTAAAGAACCCGAGGTGGTCGAAATTTCTGGAGCTTTCCACTACGGCGTCTGTCATAAACATATGGTGGTTTTGGGACGTTAAACTCCACATATCAATCAATCAATTGTAGTCAGCAAGAGAGCGTATATCACCGACGTTTTCTCACTATCTCATATTCCAGCATGGATTTGTAACAGTGAACCGTGACCAAGACAACCAGTGTACTGCTGTTAAGATAATGTACCAGCTATAAAAACTCCCATTTTCTAAAGACTGCTAGCAGTAACAATAAATATTTTGAGGTTCATTCTGCACCATTTCTCGACCCCAACTACACGCCGACGTTCGCGAAAAAGATGTGCAAAGGCATTATTTATTGGAAGGGAGACCAACCTGTCCATCACTGATTTGTGGATTTCATACTTCACCTTGGCGCGCGTTTCGGCATTCACTTGAACAGCGGTGTGATGCTGAATAAACGCAAAAGTATCCACTCCCAATAAATAAAAACAGTTAAAGACTGAGAATGAGTAAAAACCACTCTATATAGCGAAATATTGCGCATAAATTTTGATTGAGGATTTATATGTGGGGTTTAACGTTACAAAACCACTATATGATTATGAGAGACGCACGTGCATAAATTTTATTGCAGAATTAAGATTTTGTAAAATGCAAAACAATGCTGCTGCCTCAGCGTACAGCTCGCGGCAGGTCGCGCGTACGAAATGCAGTTGTTAGAGTAGGCACGCTGAAATAGCCATGCAACGTTTACGTGATAAAGCGCATTGTCTTCAAACAGCTCAGAATAGGCTGCTGTCACTGACACGCGTGTACCTCCCGACACAAATCAGCAAAATTTCCCACAGCACACGCACGTGCGAGAAACATACGCAGGTTTCGACAGCCGAACACGGCCCCGTCCACGAATTTTAGTGAGCGTAACACCCGCAGTTCTCGCGGAAGCACTAAAACGACGCACAAACACGTTATTCGTTCTTGCGGAACGGCGCACCATGAACTAAAGTCGGAGCCGAAGGCACTCTCCCTGGTTTTCTCGAGTTCATGAAGCCCTACAAGAGAGAGAGAATAAACATTTATTATTAACAAATGGAAACTGAGCCTTCTTTGGGTGGGGCCCTCAGTCCACGGCTCCATTGCCTTGCGCGACCCTGCGAGCCCGCTGGACCAGCTGCTGCTGTTCCTGCCGGCGTAAGCTGAGCAGTGCAGACTCCCAAGAGGAAGGGGTGGGATTGGGAATGGGAGGCACGCCCTGTGGGGCAGAGCATTCCCACGTGGAGTGGTACACCGTCGGTACGGATCCACAAAAGGGGCAGTAGGAGGGGTAGAGAGTCGGATGAAAGCGATTTAGCATATAAAGGCAAGGAAATGAATTGGTCTGTAGTTGCCGCCAAGCGACAGCATCTGCTCTGTTAAGTGAAGGATGAGGGGGAGGATACGTATAACGGCTCTGTCGATAATACTGCACCGTAGCGTTGTAGTTTAGTGGTTCTGCCGATGCGTCGTCTGGATTGGACAGCTCTTCCAAAGGAGCCCGGCCGGTCAGCCCTCGGGCAACCGCATGAACGCGTTCATTACCATGGAGAGAGGCGTGTCCAGGAGTCCAGACGATACGCACAGGACGTAATGCGGACGGTGAGACAGAAGAGAGGATATTGTGTGTATGTGCAGCCACAAGTCCTTGAGCGAAAGCACGGCAAGCAGCTTGTGAATCTGTTACAATAGTGACAGGGGAGTCATGTGACAGTGTCGTAGCGTAAACAATTGCCAGAGCGAGAGCTCCCTCCTCTGCCAGACCACTGTCTGTAGTGCGAAGTGTGGCAGACGCCACAAGGGCGTCTGTGTCATCTGTCACGGCTAAGCACATGGCTGACTTCTCTGGGTAGCGTGCTGCATCAGTGTAAAGTACTTGTAAGTCTGATGTACCATCACCAAAGACGCGTGTCATAGCCTGAACTCGGGCACGTCGACGACCGGCGTGGCGGGAGGGATTCATATTGCGTGGAATCGGAGGCACTTTGATGAGTGCGCGCACAGTAGAAGCAACTTTATATCTCGGTACTTGTGCGGGTTTTTGGGGAATCGGGTAGCCAAGACGAGACAGGATGGCGCAGCCCTGACGGGTCTGCCTGAGCCGTTGGAGCTGACTATTGTGCTGGGCCTCGATGAGTTCGGTTATGGTGTTGTGGACTCCTAATTGAAGGAGGCGTTGTGTAGATGCGTGTGGAGGCAAGCCGATAGCCGCCTTCACAGCTGTCCGTAGAAGGATGTCCATCTTTTTATTTGAGATAGAGTGAGATTGTGAAAGGGAAGATGATAGGTGAGCCGACTAACTATGAGTGCTTGTACTAAGCGGAGGACATCTTTCTCACAGAGGCCTCTCCTGCGATTGGTGATGCGTTAGATCATGTGTGTAATTTGAGTTATCTGCTGAGCCAGAAGGTGTGTAGTGTACGAGGCCTTGCCGTCGGACTGAAGGTAGAGGCCTAAAATGCGAATTCGTGGTACCAGAGGGATAGGATGGCCATCAAGAAACAGCGAAATGTCAGGAGAATCAGCGGTTTTGCGGCGCCGCTTGTATACTAATAACAACTCCGACTTATCTACTGAGCACGCAAGGCTGCCGGCAGCAGCATAGTCTTGTACCACAGACACAGCTTCCTGTAGGGCGTCCTGAATGGTTCCGTCTGATCCATTGGTCGCCCAAATTGTAATGTCATCTGCATAGATGGCATGCTGGATGTTGGGAACCTGTTGTAATAGGGAAGGGAGTTTAGCCATAGCCACGTTGAACAAAGTGGGCGAGAGAACCGAGCCCTGTGGTGTTCCTCTGCCTGCGAGACGAATGACGTCCGAACGGAGGTCTCCAATCCCAATAGTGGCCGTGCGGTCAGAAAGAAAGGACCTGACGTAATTGTAGATACGTGAGCCACACTGAGATGAAGCGAGATTGTCAAGAATAAGGTCGTGGGAGACGTTGTCAAAAGCACCCTTCAGATCCAGGGCCAGAATAGCTCGGACCTGGTTTGAAGTGGGGCTATCCAACACGTCCTCCTTAAGCTGTAATAATACGTCCTGTGTAGAGATACCAGGACGGTAGCCGAATAGTGTATCAGGAAAAAAGTGATTGTCTTCGAGAAATGGTTGTAGTCGAGAGAGAACAACGCGTTCAAAGAGTTTAGCTACAGATGAAGTTAAGGATATAGGGCGAAGATTCTGGAGGGATAGCGGCTTGCCAGGCTTTGGAATAAGTATGATTTCTGCGTGTCGCCACTCCTGTGGTAGCGTGCCGTTTTTCCAATGTTCGTTGTAAAAAGCGGTTAAATATTCGATGGACTGGTCATCTAAATTACGCAGAAGTGTGTACGTAATCCCGTCTGTAACGGGTGCTGTGTTGCGCTTAATGCTTTGCAAAGCTGCCCTAACCTCTGCTTCTGTAATGTCCTCATCTAGAGGCGTATCGTGTACGTGTGGATAATCACGGTAGACGGGACGGGGGCCCGTGGATACATAGTGTTGCTTTAAGGTGTGCAGCAGAGTGTTATCGTCGAGCCCTGATTTGTGGAGAATGGTGCGGATTGCGTTAGCAGTGTGTGATTTTCTCTGCGTGGGATTTAAAAGAGCTCGGAGTATACGCCACGTTCGAGGTGTACTTAGTGAGCCGTTGAGTCGATCACAGAAGTTATGCCAATTGTTGCTAGTGAGGATGTTCGCATAGTCCTGTGCCTCAGTAGCTAGTTTGGCAATTCGGAGACGAAGTTTTCGGTTATGTTTCTGTCGCCGCCACCACCGTGTCAAGCCTCTGTGGGCATCCCAGAGATGTAGCAGATGCCGGTCCACATCCGGCGTTTCTGTCGTCGCAGCGATGAGTTTGGTAGCTCTTTGAAAATAGGAGTGAAGTTTTAATATCCAAGCCTCTAGGGAAGGAGAGTCCTGATGGGTAGTTGTACGATTACGCCTAAATGCATCCCAATTCGTTAGTTTTATGATGCGCTCTGGGGCACGCGTGGCTGCTACTTGGAGCTCTGTAGTTAGTATATGGTGATCACTGCTTAGATTCACCATGAGGTTGCACCAGGAATGGTGACTAACGCCCTTGACTATCGTGAGGTCGGGGCATGTGTCCCTGCTCACACTATTACCTAGGCGAGTGGGTTGATCAGGTTCTGTCAGCAGGGTCATGCGATGAATCGCGAGAACCTGTGCGAGTCGTCGGCCTTTAGGCGTTTCTGTTGCGTAGCCCCAAGCCGGATGGGGCGCATTGAAATCTCCTACAATAACTATTGGTTTACCCAACTTGCAGATTTGTGCGAATAGATTACCGAAGTCATCGTTCCTGGCGTTAGGTGCACTGTAAACGTTAAGCATGTACAGGCTGCTACTGGAACGAGAGCACGGGACTAATTCGAGAAGTACGTGTGAGATGGAGGTGCTTTCAAGGGTGTGTTCTATGACAGTGACATGCTTAGAAACTAATGTAGCTGTGCGATGTGGTGTATTGTTCGTTACGTCCGTGTATGTGGTGTCCCCCGGAAGCGTAGGGGTACATTGTACTTCTTGTAACGCTATGACATCGGGAGTAATCTGCTGCGTCGCAATGAATTGCATTAAAGCTCCGCGTTTCCTACGATACCCCCTGCAATTCCACTGCCACACACGTAGGAGTTGAGGGGTGTCACGCGTTGACCTACGGTTTCTCGCAATGATCATGCAATAGCGGGGCCTCGGTAGTACACGGAGGCATTTCGGACTGTGCTAAATCTTGGTGGAGGGTGGTGGGAAGCGGGACTGCAGCAGCTGCGGCTGTTGGGACGGTTTTTCGGGACGGTGATAGGAAACGGGAGGGGCGTATGTAAGGATGCGGTCGCTGTGTTTCACGTGTCGGAGACGTGGTGCGTTTTGGTGCAGATGGCGAAATATCAAGTTGGCCAAGTGCAGCCGATATCTGCTGTTTAACATCCGTTACAATCTGCTGGATAGCAGGTTGCAGGGCCTGCTGGATCAATTGTTGGAGTGGAGCTGTTAGTTCAGCCATAATGCTATCCTTCATTTTCTTCATTTCTACCTGCAACATAGCTGCGAATTCGTTCCTTAAAGAAGTAGCCATTTCGTTCAACACCTCTCTTGTGCAATAGTCGGATCGTGCCGTAGTTGACGACATGTCAGGGTGAAGCTGAGTGTCTACTGACATGGGTTGTGGTAGTCTAGGTGGCGTTGGTGGTGGTGTTCTTTCCTGCGTTGATGTTTGTGTGAGGGAGTGGGACTGGTGTGGAGAGGGAGGGAGAGGAGGGAACTGCCCTGCCCAGCTTACCGTTTGTGCTTTCTTGTGGGAACCGCTTTGCTGGCCATGATGATGCGTTGTCCCGTCCGTGTGCCAGCCTTGAGATCCCGGCGGGCCAGCGAAACCACTCCGCGATGACGAGTTTCCTCGCTTGGGCCCCGACTTATCCATGGAATGGCTCCTTCGCCTGGCTGCACTCCCGGACGCACTGCTCTGCCGTCCGGGGCTGGGAGATGGTGACTGGGCCTTCTTGGTAGGAGTAGCTGACCGGGGTGGTTTGCGTCGGTCGACAGGTGGCAAAAACCACTTTGGGCATGGTTTGGCAGCCGTCGGGTGGTCGCCACCACAAAGCATGCAAGAAGGGCGGCACTCGTGGTTGTTGGGTGATAGTGAATCCCCGCACACTCGACATTTCGGTGTGTCAGGAGGCTGTGGGCACACATCCTCGCGGTGTCCAGTTTTGTTGCACTTTCTACAGTGGGGAATAGTCCGTTTGTAGAGGTAGCAGCGGAGAGCCTGTCCGTACGCGTTCACGAAGAAAGGGACTCGCTTGCCACAAAATGTGAGCACCATTGCTCCGGAGTTGCCGAGGCGTCTGCACGTAAGGACCTCGTAGCCGGTACTTCAACTTCTGTCAGGAATTTGTCTGGTGTGATTTCATGGCCTATTCCGTTGACCACCCCTTTGCACGATTTATCAGGCGCTATACCATAAGACGTTATGTCGTAGGTTGCTGCGTGCAGTGTAATTTTGGTGATTTGTCCAAGTGCCATGGCGATGTGTTCAGATGAGTTGCTTATTGTTAGCACATTTTGATTTTCGTCAACTCGAAGCTTCATATCAGGCTTCTCACTGCGTATATTTGCGGCATGAACTACGGCGAGAAGTAATGTCTTGGGGCTAACCTTGCTGAGATTTAATCCACCATGAGGACGGATTGCTAGCTTGTAGTCCCCGGCAGGGAGTGGTGGGAGTCTTGGTAGACGCGTCTTAAGCCGGCTCTGGCGTAGAGCGGGCTCAGACGGCGTGCTGGGCAGCTGTTGAGTCGGTAAGGTATGGGGTTGCAGCTGTCGGCGTTTGTTCGCTCTCTTGGTAACAGTGATCCATGGATTTGCGTTGTGCTCATCGCTCACCTGCGTATCGGCGTCTTGACTGGTCTGCGTATCCACCATGTGGTTCGTAGAGCGAGAGGGCAATGAGTGCGTCTCGTCGGCTGCGACGCTCCCAGAGACGCTCGCCATCCGCTGTAGAGCGGGGTGGCGTTCTGTCCAAGCCGCGTCTCCGGCTTGTTAGGGTTAGCGAGGTGGACCTCTTCAAGAACTTGCGAAAGCGTTAAAACGTTTAAAAGCGCACTCACAGGTTGAAATCCGGTATAGGCTTGACAGTGGTGATGCTAGGAACAAGTTCCTATCGTTGCAACAGGTCGCCAGGAAGAAATTCTTCTTGAAATTGAACCTGAGCCGGAGCCGATGTGATTCGCGTCCGTCGCATGCTCTCGCTACTCGGCGACCTCATGAAGCCCTACAAACTATTCGCTGATCAAATGCATGCACATGGCACAGAAACTTACAAGGTTCCGAAGACTATTTGCAAAAATCCACTTGGTAGATGTATATACCCCCGCAAGGAGAATCGTCTGCATGCTGTGGTGCTGTGGTGCTATGAATCAGACATTTGCTTCACGTGCAAGTGGTCCCGAGTTCAATTCAAGGGTGGCGCTTACCATGTTATTCTCGCAAATATAGGAAATTGTGATACTAATAGTTTTCTAATACGTGTAGTCGTTATATCCACCAGATTCTCGGCAAGAAACCACTCTCAATAGCGTAAAATGTTGCTTTCTTTAGCGCCACCGCATCCCGGCCGGGCCACCTACGGAATGTCATGCCTAACCGCAGGTCGTATCTTTCGAGAAAAATATTGACCTGGAATCCCGGCTGATCTTTGTCCCGGCTAATTTGAAAGCCACTTCAAATCGTGCCGGTTTCTCTGCGACACGGCTACGGAGCCACGTAGAAGCAGCGATAATTTGACTTGATTTCCTGCCTGCGGGAGTGTAGTCTAGCCAGGAATGGACTAAGAGTGTGTGAAAGTTGGTGCCGTATGCGAGAGAGAGAGAGAGAGAGAGATAAAGATGCAAGGAAAGGCAGGGAGGTTAACCAGACGCACATCCGGTTTGCTACCCTGCACTGGGGAAGGGATAAAGGGGAGAAAAGAGGTTGCAGAAAGATGAGAAGGTACACACAATCACGGGCACACTCGGGGAGCACACACAGTCTACAGGCGGTCACTCAGGTTTGTTGACTTGAGGTAAAGTAGCAGTGCTTTTGTTGCTTTCTGCGCAACTGAGGCAGATGCCCAAGGTCCTAGTATCTTCTGCACACAAAATGGTCCGGGGTCAAGTCGATTCAAAACCATCCGGAGCTGGCATCGCTGTGTGTCGTAGCAAGCGCAACTGCACAGGACGTGTTTGATGGTCTCTTCAGCTCCGCAGTAGTCGCATGTAGGAGTGTCTGCCATACCAATGCGAAAGGAGTACACCTTTGTAAATGCAACACCCAACCAAAGGCGGCATAACAGTGTCGCATCGGAGCGGGAAAGTTGTGGTGGTACCTTTAGCTTGAGCGAAGGATCCAGTTCATAAAATTGACTCCTTTGGAAGCTGGTAGACGACCAGAACGTGCGTGTGAGATCTCGAGCCAGCAGGTAAAGTTGTCTTGCTGCATCATTCCTTGACAGAGGAATCGGGACTACACGGGTTGCTTCATGGGCTGAGCGGGCTGCATCATCGGCTAATTGATTTCCGGTAATACCGATATGTCCAGACAGCCATTGATATATAATATCATGCCCTCGTTCAAGAGCTTCATGATGGCAATGTCTTATTTCTTGTACCAGTTGGTCATGACTCCTCCTACGCATGGCAGACTGCAAACTCTGAAGCGCTGCCTTCGAATCACAGAATATTACCCATTTTCCTGGACGTTCTTGAACGAGATATTCTAAAGCAGCCCTTATACCAGCAAGCTCTGATGCCATAGATGTAGTCATATGTGACAACTTAAATTTGATTGTCATTTCTGCAGCCGGAATTACAGCGGCACCTGATGAGCTGCTGGATGAGACGGACCCATCAGTGTATATCTGCGTTCGGTCTAAGTACAACTCATGTAATAATAGCAATGTGGCTTGCTTCAATGCTACTCTGGAGTGACTGCTTTTCTTTTTGATTCCCGGAATTTCTAGACGTACTTGCGAAAGTCATGGGTCATCTACCATCTAAATTCAGCCGCGCCTGTATTACTTTTTCTTTTACGTAATGTTTTTACGCAATAAGGTTCCTCGGTATTGTTGGGTCTACTTTTGTGGAATTCTACAATTGGAAAAAAAATGTTACGATTAAATTTTAGCTTAGGCGACTTCGCGGTTTCACTTATCGATATTGAGACAGTTGTCATTTCATATGTTGGCACAGTTTTAAAGTTGTGGTTAGTCAATAAGTACGCAGCATTGGCGAGCGATGCTATTCTGCATGTAATGTATTTCTTGAGATTTTTCATTCTGTAATCTGTCGTAAATTATCTATCAATGCAGCATCTCGCCACTAGTTGCCACATGCATACGTCAAATAACTCACGGTCCGCAGTCCCCAGCAGCTGCGAAACCACTGACCACGGCGGCAGTCAGATCTGCAACGCAGCAGAGGGTGCAAAGAATCTCTGGATCTGGACAGGCGTTCATTGAACCCTGAACTTGGCAGCGTGTAACGTTGGAAGCTTGTCTGGTGAGGCAAGTCAAGCTGTACTATTCGAAAAGCTAGAGAGTGTTAACTGGGATACAAAAGGGCACAGTGAGGTTAGAAGGACCGCTAAGGCCTATACGGTGCTACAGAATGGGCACGTTTTTTGCTATCAGGGCTTGACTGACAGAAAAGGACTTGGAGCGGGGTTCTTCATTCACAGAAACATAGATGGGAACATAGAGGAATACTACACCATTAATGAAAGAGTGGTAGGTATCGTAAATATTCTCAATAAGAGATACAAGATGAAAGTGGTACACGCTTACGCCCCTACAACCAGTCATGACGACGCTTCAGTTGAAAGCTTCTATGAAGACGTGGAATCGGCAATGAGTAAAGTAAAAACACAGTATGCTATACTGATGGGAGAATTTAATGCGAATGTAGAGTTAGAAGCAGGCTTGAAACCTGGCAGTAGGAGATTATGGCATCGGTACTAGAAATGCCAGAGAAGAGCTACTAGTAGAAATTGCAGAATGCAATAATTAACGCATTTTGAATAACTTCTACAGAAAACGAGAAAACCGTGAGTGGACGTGGAGGAGCCCTAATGGCGAAAATAACAAAATAGATTTTATAATGAGTGCAGACCCAGGCATCGTGCAGAATGCGGAAGTGGTTGGCAAGGTATGATGTAGTGACCGTAGAAAGGTACGGTCTCGAATTCGCCTAGACTTGAAAAAAGAACGACAGAAACTCATACGCGAGAAGCCAATCAATGAGCTAGCACTGAAAAGGAAAGTACAGGAATTCAGAGTCACTTCAGAACAGGTACTCGGCTCTTATAAAAGAAACCGACCTTAGCGTAGATACAGTGAGTAATAATCTGACGGATATCATTACGGAGTGTGCAGAGGAAGTTGGGGGCACAGTAGTTAGAAAAGACACTGGCAAGCTTTCCCAGAAAACGAATAATCTCAATAAGAAGCATCAAAGCATGAAAGCCTCAAGTACAACAGAAAAAATAGAACTGGCAGAGCTTTCAAAGTTGATTATTAAGCGTAAGCGATTCGATGTAACAAGGTATAACATGGAGAGAATTGGCTCTCAAAAATGGCGAAAGCGTCAAAACAGTGAAAAGGAAACTTGGGGTATGCATAAGTTGGACGTATGCACTTAGGAACAAAGAAGGCAAAATAACTACCAATATGGATAGGATAGTTAAAATAGCGAAGGAGTTTTACAGGGATCTCTACAGTAACACGAATAAAGATTACCCTAATAACATAAGAAATAGCAGTAACCAAGATGACACACCACCAGTAATTATAGAAGTTAGAAAAGTCTTGGATAGCGTGCAAATAGGCAAAGCTGCTGTAGAGGATCAGGTAGCATCAGATCTGCTGAAAGATGGAGGACAGATTGTGTTAGAACAACTAGCCACTCTGTGTACGAGAAGTCTCCTGACGGGAAGAGTAGCAGAATCTTTGAAGAATGCTAAAATAATCTTAATACATAAGGAAAGACATGACAAGGACTTGAACAATTAGAGGACGATCAGCTTGCTCTCCATAGTATAAAAGCTGCTTACAAAGGTAATTGCTAAGAGAGTTAACGAAACATTCGAATTCAATCAACCAAACAAACAAGCGGAATTTCAAACAGGCTACTCAACAATCGACCACATTCATACTACCAATCAAGTAATAGAAAAATGCTGAGAATATAACTAACCACTATACATAGTCTTCGTAGATTACGAGAAGGCGTTTGATTGAGTAGAAATATTAGCCATCATGCAGACACTGCGGAATCAGGGCGTCGTTGAAGTAAATATAAACATCCGGGAATAAATCTACAGGGAATCAACTGCTACCATAGTGCTTCATCAAGAAAGCCACAAAATACCAATAAAAAAGGTTGGAAGGCAGGGGGATACAATCTCTTCAGTGCTATTTACCGAGTGCGCACAGGAGATTTTCAGGGGCTTAAAACGGGAACAGATAGGCATCAGAGTTAATTGAGAGCACCTTAGTAATTTGCGCTTCGCCGATGACATTTCTTTGCTGAGTAACTCAGAGGACTAATTGCGACTAATTATTAAGGCATTAAGCAATGAGAGCATAAAGGTGAGTCTTAAAATATTTTGCAGAAAACGAAAGTAATGTACAACAACCTCGGAGGAGAACAGCCCTTCGAGATAAGTAATAGTGCACTACAAGTTGTAAAAGACTATGTCTACATAGGGCAGGTAATAACCGCGGAGCCGAACCACGAGATTGAAGTAACTAAAAGAATTAGAATGGGGTGGAGCTCATTCAGCAAGCACTCTCAAATTATGACAGGTAGATTGCCACTATACCTCAAGATGAAGGTTTATAACAGCTGTATCTTGCCGGTACTTAGCTACGGAGCAGAAACCTGGAGACTTACAACTAGGGTTCAGCTTAAATTGAGGACGACGCAGCGAGCAGTGAAAAAATGGTAGGTGTAACCTTAAGATGGAACAAGAAAGCAGAGTGGATTAGAGAACAAACGGGTGTTAACAATATCATAGTTGAACTCAAGAAGAGTAAATGGACATTGGCCGCGCATGTAGCCTGTAGACCGAATAACTGCTCGTTATTAGGGTAAGTAACTGGATTCCCAGAGAAGGCAAGCCAGTTAGGAGTGACGGAATGTTAGGTGGGCAGATAAGAATAAGAATTTTGCGGGCATAAATTGGCAGCAGCAAGCACAGGACCGAGTTAACAGGCGCAACATGGGAGAGGCCTTTGTCCTGCAGTGGACGTAGTGAGGCTGATGATGTTCTATCATCAGCTAAATGTATTGTTAATTTCATATTTGTTTTATTTTCTTGCTTGTAGTAAGGGCCACTCCTCAGGCTATTTATAAATTACACAAAAACATGAGATTCTTCCAATTGTCCCACGAGAATCTTTAGGAAATTTGCATCAACAAATACAGTTTGCAAGAAATAATCGAAGCGAAATCCTTACTGGGTTTTGAGAATATTATTCACAATTACTGCAACGAAGACATACTTTTGCCAGTTCAAGTACTTAGTAGAATGTCCATTGAATATTTTGATGAATTGAAGCTGTTTCGTTTTGGCAAGATTATCTTTCTGTTGGCACCACAACCACTCCATATAGTACACTTTTTCAAAGCTTCTAAACATGTGTTACATTTATCACCTTTCTAATTTATTTATTGCTTTTCTGACAGGTCAGCTATTTGTTCCTGCAATATGTCAGCAGTGTTGATTATGGTGTGCAGAAAAAGCTGCATCATATTGTACTAATGTGGTTACAAAGAAGTACTGCTATTCCGCTAAGAATAATTTTTCATTTAAAAGCCTGCAAATGTGCTGCTGCTTCTGCTTGATGACCATCAACAGAAAACAAATCAATTGGTTTTGCTTTGCTTTTTATTGGCAACATCCTTATGACTTTTTGTTATGTCATTGCTGTGATGTTTTTGTTGCTCTTCTTTACAAAGTGTTTCCCTATAGACCACAGTGTTGCACATACTGCATCACTGGTGTTTCTTTGAAAACTTGACCTACTAATACAGTTTTTTTTCAGATTATATAGGCTGCCTTTCTTAAAAAATCCAACTTCTGCAATCTTGAGCAAGGTTGAGCATTGAAACAGTTTCACTGCCACCATATTCAACACCTAAATGTTGTATAATCCTATTTCCTGGTCTATCAGCTTGCCCAATTGTGGGAGCTTGGAGCCAGAGCACATAACCAATTTCATCGTTTAAACAGTCAGCTGCACGACTAAGTGGCAGGACTGCTCAAGAATGAGCATTGAAATAAAATAAAGCATTGACAACAGAAGCTACAAGAAAACAATAACCTTCGTAAATATAGTTGCATTGACTACCTCAGTTACGTTTATAAATATAAAGGTACTTAAATACAAGAACGAAACAGGGACACTAAACTGTGATTCTGCGCCAATGCGGCTTCCAGAATGCTATCAGAGAAATATACCTTTGTTTGAATTGAGTGAACATATTTTCTAGAATGTGCGAGGATGAAGCGATTTTTATTGTCTTCTTTTAAAAATGCATCATGCAGTCCAACAAGTATTTTCTTTCCGTCCGTGCAGGTGCTGTCATCTTCATAATCATGCATAACCTATTAGTTTCCCAACAAAAGTTCCTACTTTGTATGTTTTGTTGAAAACTGGCGAAAGCAGTTGCTTAAGAGATGGCTTAATAAAGATGAGGACCTTATGATGTTTTTTCTTCCGTTTTCTGGATGAGACATACTCTGTTACAAAAACTGACTCAGCTGTTCTGGACGTAACAAAAGGATGGCTCGTGTTTGCTTCAGGTCAAGAAAATGCCCATATGCGAGAAGGCATGCCGCTAGGATAGACGACTTCAAGAGAAGCTCCAATAACACTTCAGAATCACAAGATTTTGCGAAATGAAAAAATGGCCCATTGCCTTCTATATGTTACGCTTGAAATAAACCTGAAGCACTGAATTTTAAAAATTGTCTTGTTACTTCTCGTGGGGACAGGAAGAGGGCAAGAAAATATAGAAAAATTAGCCGGGGCATCAAATTTGTAGCCGAGGCAAAAAAATTCTGCCAGCAATCGCATTGGCCGAAATTGTTGGCTCCAATGCCCAAACCTGCTTGGCTATTGCATGGCATTCCAACGCAGTGCCAACCATGGAAAGGGCTATTTTCAATAATTTTTCGAGCACTGTCTTCCTTTGCTTGGCCAATTGTAGGCTTGTCACACTTCCCAAGCACTTACTTCCCTTGGTCTCCATTGACTTCCCAAGCGTAGACACCTTGGCCACTGATGATTCACCATGCTTGGCCCGAGAAGTTTTGCGGGTAGGGAATGCGAGGATCCGGCCTGCAAGTGACTCTCATCGGCGTGCGCTCCCAATGTGGTCCACGTCCAAAAGATCGCAAGAGGTGTCTGTGTGCGCAGCAAGAAACGCGCATCAGCGTCACTGGGACATAAAGCCTGCGTTGTCTGCTGCGTTGCCCTCACAAAGGCGGCAGACTGTAGTTCGCGTCCACGGTGCTAGCGACGACCATTTTCGAAAAGAGTCTCCCATGCTCAGACTTTCTCCCATGCTCACACTCTCCAATGCTTAGACTGGCGTGTTGGATGGACGTGTTTTAGGGGTGAAGCTATATAAAGCCGCACCCGTTCATCCCTCGTAGACGTAGTCGTAGTCGTATTGTGTAACCAGTGTTACATTTTGACCTGCAAGGTGGTGCCGGTGGGAGATTTTTCCTGTGCTTTATTGAACAATGAACAGATCGCGGCGGGCACGTTAGCTAAATGTCGAAAGCTCCTGTCTCTAATTGCCCATTAGCAGCCATTGGCATGTACAGTGAGCCCTATGTGACAAGAAGGGGTTGCTATTGTTACGGGGAAAACTTATTCACCGTATACCTGAAGATGTGACAAGAAAGGATTGCTATTGTTACGGGGAAGATTTATTCATCGTATCACCATGACACGTATCACTATGTTATACTCGCTGGGTGTAACCTCCTTAGTTTTAGAAAGGTTTAGCGAGCGTTGAGCCGCAGTGCCATGAAGACAGTGAACTAGTATATATCATGAACCCTAGGTGGTTAAAGGTAGGAAGTAGATATGAAGTGCCAGCCCTAAGAAAGTAAAAGCCGAATTCTCTTGTCTCTCAATTTGCATTAGCAGCCATTGGCATGTACATTGAGCACTATCTGACAGAAAAAAGTTTCTACGTTATACACACTGGGCGTAATCTTCTTGGTTTTAAAAAGATTTGCGAGCGTTGGTCCACAGTGCCTTGAAAACAGTGAACTAGTATATACCATGAACTCGAGGTGGTTAAAGGTGGGAGTAGACCCAAAGCCCAAGCCATAAGAAAGTGTGCGTGTGCCATCTTTCGTTTAGTCCTTGGAATGTCCATTGGATGGCGGTGCTTCTATATGGGGAATATATGATGAAAATATGCGAGATGGTGGTACTTGGAGTGTTAAATAGATGGACGAACGGACACACAGACAGATGCATGGATGAACGCATGAACGGACGCAGGGGCGGATGCAGGAATGAACGAACGCAGGAACAGACGCACGAACAGACGCACGCACGGACAGGCGTATGGACGCATGAACGGCCACACAGACGGACGCATGGATGGACGGAAGCAAGAACGAATGGACGGACGATTGCTTCACCCTACTCTCCATCATTCATTCCGTGCATATGCTGTCGTTTTAGAGTGCTCCCCATCGACTGCGCACATAAGTGGTTTTGCATGTTTTGAGCTTGCCTTTAAAATAATTAGGGTTAGTTTGTTTCTTTGTGTTTTTTTTCTCTTGCCATCCCAAGGAGAGGTGTACGTATATTTAAGAAGCAATTTTTCGTAGTATAGCTTAGACTTTCTCCATTTCGTAGGGCAGGGCTTGTGTTTTGCAATTATCGAGTGAGACAACCCACAAGGACCATTGGTGTCAGAAAGACAAGGTTAAGAAGGCTGTAAATGTTCAGCATGTGGGGTGGGTTTGAAAATGAACCCAAGTGCAGAAGCAAATGAAGAGAAGGCCGACGCCAAGTGCAGGCATTGTGAGATTGAGGGAAAAATGGAGAAAAGGATGCTTGCGCAGAGTTAACTGCTGATGAGAATTACTGAGCTGTAGACTGCGTCGGCGACAGACCGAAAAAAACGAGGGCTAAGGTAGAAAGGCTGAATTCTGTGGAGGAGACACTAGCGAAAGTGAACAAAGGAGTAGCTGGCGAAAAGAACAGTAGGGCACAGGCAACCAAAACGGCGGCGAAGAAAGAGCAAGCAAGTTTGAAAAAAACAGGTTCCGCCGGTTCAATGGTCACAAGACCCATCTTCAGCGAAGTAGTGGTGGGGCTGGGAGGGGACAAAGCAGTCGGCGTCACAGGTGCAAGTTACCTCACGTGCAGAACACTCCAGCTGAAAAGTCACACCATGTTTTAATCGCCGGGGACTTGTATTTAAATCGATACGCAGAAGCAATCAAAGAGAGGGTAAAAGGTGACAAGAGGGTTGCAGTAGGGACGTTTTCAGGACGCAAGCTGGAAGCAGCGATGAGGCAAGGGAGCGCAAAACTACAGCTGAATGACGAAACCTCGTGATAATTTCAGGTGGTTTAAACGATGTCCCAAATGAAGATATGGGAGGACTAGCAACTAGACTGGCGAAAGGGGTCAATGAGATGAGCGCCAGTTCTCTTCAGGTACAGGTAGTAATATTGTCACGATGAATCACAAGTACTGGGGGTTTATTAAACCACCAAGTAGCTAGCTTTAAAATGATGCGTCAGCCATGGCAAGCTCTCGAGCGGAGAAGCACGCGATCTTCTTTTTTCCTCCAGATTGAGAGCCGCTCTTGCAGTCGACCCACTATGTGTGGGTGGCATTATCCACCCTTTCGAAAAAAAAGTCCCAAAGGAGAGAAAGAAAAATACATAGCGCCAAACCGATGTTACAACATAGACACGTGAAAAAAAGAAATTGGAAATTCGGATAAAGTAAAAGTAGAAATATAAAGAGCGTGCCGATATAGGAAAAGCCAATGAACAAGTTCACAAAAATAAATCAATAACATAGAAAACGGTGTACGCTAAAGAAAAAGTTACAAACAACGCTCCATAAATGGCCTCATTCGCAACACATGACAGTAATTTTGTCGTTTGGCAGCATTAAATTCGGTTATAGCCACAGGGACGTCTGCTCTGCGGTATTTGAATGCATAATTGAAACAAAGCGATGGCCATGTTAATCTGCCTACATATATATGTATATGTATGCGTGTATGTGTGTATATATGTGTATATATGTATGTATGAGTATGTGTGTATATATATGTATATGTATATATACATATATATATATATATATATATATATATATATATATATATATATATATATATATATATATATATACATATATATATATATATATATATATATAAGGGAAAGAAGTGTATACCTAAGGGCTCTTTTTTCCGTGTTTAACACAATATAATGAGATATAACAGACAGTAATGCCAAGGAATGTACAGGGGAAGTTATTAAAACCAATGGAATGTAAATAAGAAGAAAGAAAAGTGGATGAAAAAATTACCAACTGTGAGCAGGAATCGAACCTACGACCTTCGAATTTCGAAGCATCGAACGCGTAATTCGAAGGTCGTAGGTTCGATTCTTGCTCGCAGTTGGTAAATTTTTCATCCACTTTTCTTTCTTCTTATTTACATTCCATTGGTTTTAATAACTTCCCCTGTACATTCCTTGGCATAACTGTCTGTTATATCTCATTATATATATATATATATATATATATATATATATATATATATATATATATCATTTTAGACCTACCATTACCTCTGTCTCAAATCGCATCTGATAGCCTGCATCGCTCCCTGCTCAGATATACTCCTTTTTCGATTTTCGGCTTTTCTTTCTATATTTTTTTCTTCAGCCCAAAATTACGTTTTGTTTGAAAAACCATTAGCCTTTTAGTTAAGATCCTGCCGCCCGGTTCTTGGCCGATCCCCCTTTGTGGGTGTGCGCCAGAGTCTCAAGGATCATCATCATTATCATCATCATCATCAACAACATAAACGACGTCCGGCCTCGGCCGTGGCCTGCTCCGTGCCTGCGGTGTTGAGTCCAGAATCACTTCGTAGTTCACGGCACTGACGCAGCGTAACACTTTACATGGGCCAAAGTACCAGCTCAGTAACTTCTCACTAAGGCAACAGCGGCAGACGGGCGTCCACACCAAAACTTGGTATCCGATGTTGTAAAACTTTTCGGTGGCAGGTGTTATAGCATCGCGCGTCTGCCTGCTGTTGCTGGTCGATGTGAAGTCGCGCGAGCTGCCGGGCTTCTTCAGCACGCTCTGCAAATTCTTCAGCGTCAGTTTCCAACTCGTCTTCGTCTGGACACGGTAGCATAGAGTTCAGCATGGTCTGTACTTTGCGGCCGTAGAGAAGCCGAAATGGCGTGAATCGCCTGGTCTCTTGCATGGCGGTATTATACGTGAAGGACACATAAGATAAAATCCGGTCTCATGTTTTGTGCTCTACGTCGATGTACACTGAGATCATGGCTACGAGGGTCTTATTCAGTCACTCGGTAAGTCCGTTAGTTTGTGGGAGGTACGCAGTTGTCTTTCGGTGTGTGGTGTTGCTCAGTTTGAAAACTTTGTCCATAAGCTGCGCCGCGAATGCGGTCCCTCTGTCCGTTATTATACTGGAAGGAGCACCGTGTCCTAACACAATGTGGCGCATGTAAGATTGTGCTACCGTGGCTCGTGGAATTGCCTGCGTATCAGTGAAGCGTGTCACGTAGTCGGTCGTGACGATCACCCATTTGTTGCTGTCCACAGACAGGGGAAATGGCCCGAGAATGTCCATGCCGACTTGTTCGAACGGCGTACAAGGTGCTTCAATGTGCTGAAGCAAAGCAGCTGGCTTAGCAGACGGTTGCTTTCGGCGCTGACATTGCCGACAGCTTTTGACGTACTTCATGACGCTTGCTGAAAGTCCTAGCCAATAGTACCTCTCGCTCACTCTGGCAAGTGTCCGTGAGTAGCCCAGATGACCGGATGTGGGTTCGTCATGGCAAGCGAAGAGGACGTCGTCTCGCGTGTCTCGATAAACCACCTGGAGGTATGCACGGTTGTTCTAACGAGCGTTCTTCTTGTACAGCACACTGTCTCGATGGCAGAACGACGTCAACGAGCGGAATAAATGGCGCGGTATGATTGCGCCCTGCCCTTTAAATGGTCGATGATTGGACAAATCTCTGCGTCATCTTGCTGCCGTTTGCTCAAGTCTGATGAGCTAATGGCGCCCAGGAAGCCTTCGTCTTCCTCTGCTTCCTGAATTACGACATGAAGGGGTGCGCGTGACACTGTGTCAGCGTCTCGATGCTTACGGCCGGACTAATGGACGACGGTGACGTCAAACTCCTGCAGCCGCAAGCTCCACCATGCTAGCCTTCCTGAAGGGTCATGCAGGCTTGCCAAACAACAGAGGGCGTGGTGGTCCGCCACTATCTTAAAGGGACGACCATAAAGGTACGGGCGAAACTTGGGGATTGCCCACACGACGGCGAGGCACTTTTTTTCTGTGGTGGAATAATTCGCCTCGGCATGGGACAGATAGTGGCTGGCGTAGGCTATCACTCTTTCGATGTCCTCTTGACGCTGAACGAGCACTGCACAGAGCCGAACGTTACTAGCGTCAGTATGGACCTTCGTGCCAGCATCATCGTCGAAATGATTGAGAATGGGCGCTGATCGCATGTGCTGTCGCTGTTCATCAAAAGCTGCTTGTTGCTCGTTTTCCCAAACAAACGGCCTGTCATCCCTTGTGAGACGAACCCGAGGTTTAGCTATCTGTGAAAAGCAATGAATGAACCGGCGATAGTAGGCGCACAAACCAAGAAAGCGCCTGACGGCTTTATTATCGACAGGAGATGGTAATTCGGCAACAGCGGCAAGCTTGTCCGTATCGGGCCGGACTCCTTCTACGCTAACTACATGTCCATGAAATTTGAGTTCTTCATAGCCTAAGTGGCACTACTGTTGCTTTAGTGTGAGGTCCGCCGTTCGGATAGCCTCCAGCACGCTGCGAAGGTGGTGAAGGTGCTGCTTTAACGTGGCAGAGAAGACCACCACATCGTAAAGGTAGACAAGTCTACCACTTGAGCCCTGTGAGGACAGTGTCTATCATTCGCTGGAAAGTTGCCAGCGCCGAACACAATCAAAAGGGGGTACTCAAAATTGGTATAGGCCATCTGGAGTCACGAAGGCTGTTTTCTCGAGGTCTCGCTGATCTACCTCGTTTTGCCAGTACCCACTTTTGAGATCGAGAGAAGTTAAATAATGCGCACGACGAAGTCTATCCAGCAAATCGTCGATACGCGGCAGCGGGTACACAACCTTTTTGGTCACGTTGTTAAGCTTTCGGTGGTTGCAGCAGAAGCGTAGCAACCCGTCCTTCTTTTTGACAAGCACGACTGGGGATGGCCATGGGCTGGTGGATGGTTCGATAACGCCATCGTCAAGCATCTCGCGGGCTTGCGTACGTATCGCTTCACGTTCTTTAGCCGACACGTGGTAGAGGTGCTGGTGTATAGGGCGTGCGTCCTCGCACGTGATGATCCTGTGTTGATTGATGAACGTCTGGCGGATTTTTGAGCAACTTGCGAAGCAAGACCTGAACTCGAACAAGAGCGCTCGCTGCGCAGTCTGGTTATCGGTGGACAGATCTGGATTGATGGAAATATTACTCATTGACGTTTCTGTGGTATTCACTAGTTCTGACGTGAGACAGTCGGTGACGTTTGGTACTTCGTGGGCAAAAGCTATCGAAGTGCCACGGAAAATGTGTCGTTGCTCGTTGCTAAAGATGGTAACGAGAAATTCAGATCGGCCATCACGAAGGTGTATTACACTTCTAGCTGCACATATGCCTTGCTGCAGGAGGTGTTCTAAATTTGTCTCAGCCACCACATCGCCATTGCTAAGTGGAGGAAGCGTGACGCCCTGTTCAGAAATACAGAGTATGTGGACACGCCTTCCGTCATCCTGCACCCTGATTGCTCGTTGGGCTGAGAACGTGACGCGGCGCTCTTGCAGATCAATGATAGCTCAATTTTCCAGCAGAAAGTTAACTCCCAGCATGACGTCATGGGAGCATTCACGTAGAAAGAGGCAGCTTGCTACAAATGTATACCCTTGAATCTGTACTGTAGTCGTGCAGGCACCCAGTGTAGTAAAGACATGGCCACCAACTGTCCAAATCTGCGAGTCATGCCACGGCGTGATTAATTTCTTCAGCTGCGTTATCAGTTTCTCTCTCAGTATGTAATCGTCTGCGCCATTGTCCACTAACGCATTAACTGCACAGCCATCAATTGTAACTGCTGTGTCGAGTGAAAGCCGGCTATCCTTTGCAGCAGCAGGTGATCTCAGACCAGTTTCTGTACGATTATGCGTCAATAGGAGGTCTTCGGTGCTGCGACGTTCAGCGAATTCGCCCCAAAAAGTCGCTTCGGCTTCTTTTCGCGGTGGCGGCGGGGAGATCGTGCGGTAGATACCACTGGGGCGTTCATGAAAATCGCCTCATTGATGGCCAGCGCGACTGGCCCCCGGAAGACGGTGGTGCTAGCCGCTGCGAGAGGTAGTTTTCGATGTCGCGTGGTCTCTGGCCATAACGGGGGGGGGGGCGGCGAGTGCGCAGAGAAGCCGCGAAGCCCAAGACGGTGATATGGGCACTGGTGGTACAAGTGATCAGCTTCTGCGCAGTGAAAACATAGAGGCTGGTGATCAGCTGTGCGCCAGACATCAGAATTTCGAGGAGACGCGTGCCAATCATCGATGTACTGGACTGGTTGCACCAAAAACTAGGCGACGGAAGCACCACGGACAAAGGGCAATGGCAGTGGCGTGTAAGTGCCTTCGTAGTACATTATGTTCTGCGCTGACTGGACAGAAAAAGCAGGGACAGGATGAACGAACAACGCCGGCGATGCAACATGGCGGTATTTAGTAGGAGCTGGCTCAGCTGTATCAGGAGGCAAGGTTTACCGGAAGGCCTGGTGCAGCTCATCCTTGATCACAGTTGCAATAGAGTTACCCGTAGCATGAGGTGTTACACCAGCCTTTTGCATCTCTTCACGTACTATACTACGGATGAGTTCACGTAGACATTCATTGCTCGTTCCAGCGGCGGTGCAAATCTCAGCAGTGGGCATGTCACTGAATCACCTGTCGTATTGGTTCGATCGCTGCTGCAGCATTTTTTCCATTGTCACGGCTTCAGACAAGAACTCCGCGACCGTCTTTGGAGGGCTCCGCCCACGGTCGGCAAAAAGCTCGTCCTTTACGCCAAGCATCAAGTGACGAAACTTCTTGCTCTCCGTCATTCTTTAATCGGCGCGTTCGAATAGGCACGTCATGTCTTCAACATACGTGGTCACAATTTCGTTTGGCGACTGAGAGCGGGCCAGAATAGCACGTTCAGCCCGTTCTTGGCGATCAGCACTGACATAGGTCTGCAGAAGTCTACAAAATAATTCAGGCCACGTATTCAGCTGCTCCTCTCCATTTTTATACCACGTTCGTGCCCCGTCTTCAAGATAGAAATAGACACGACACAGTTTCGTCACGTCGTCCCACAGATTCAACGTGGCTACGCGCTCGAAGTCTTGCCAACCAGTCTTCAACGTCCTCGCGTTCCGTGCCATGAAACGTCGCCGGTGCCCGTGGGCTTTCCAACGTATAGCGGTTTCATGTCGTGCTTCCCGTGCCCTGTTCCGGTTGGCGAGGTTTGCACCGAAGCGCTGGGCATGTTTGTCTACGTGGTGGGAGCAGTATTGTCGACTTTCGGAGGCAATGCCCTGATTTAGCGTCTGGTTGAATGCACTGGAGCATCCACTGGCACTGGACTGGTATTACGGCTCCCTGGGGGAGGGGGGGGGCGGTCTGCAGCATCTGTGAGACTAACCAGACTTCCACCAGTTTGTCACGATGAATCAAAAGTACTGGGGAGTTCAATAAGCCCCTCAGTAGCTAGCTCTAGGACGATGCGTCAGTCTTGGCGGGCTCTCAAGCCGAGAAAAAGCACGCGACCTTCTTTTTTCCTCCAAACTGAGAGCCGCTCCAGCAGTTGACCCACTACGTGTGGGTGGCAATATGCACGTTACTGGAGGTACCGGTGCGTGATGGCAACCTGCAAAAAGCGGCTGTCAACGCGATCCAAGAGATATGGCGGATGAGTCGAGAGAAAGGCTTTGAGGTGGGGTAAAAAACCTAGAGGTGCATAGGCTGGGTCGTTTTAAACGACACACACTTCACTTCGATGGGCGGCTGGGTCATGAGGTGGGTTGGCGTCTTGAAGGACGCGCAGTAGCTTTTTTGGGGGGCACGTGAGTCCTTTAGGGTGCAGGATAGCTAGTAACGAGGAAAACAACCAGGGAGACTCTTTGACACGTGGTATGAACAGATACGATTCCAAAGTCGCACCAATATCCGAGACAGGTAGAGTATGGGGCAAAAATAGACGTAGCCTTGAGGGCTGAGGCGATTCAGACGTAGAGTATAATCTTACAAGGAAACGTATATTTGTAGATATTTACGACGTTTACACGCGACGACAATGCCTGGCACACTGGCGGGCTGGAACCAGTCTCTATCCACTTCGTAGTCTTTTTCTTTCCGGCAGGGACCCTCTACCGCTTTATGCCACAATCCTACTACTGCCTTGTGGCACTACCCCGTGGCGTTAAAGCGGTGACCCGGCGCTTGTCACGAAAGGGGAGTGTTGGGTGACACATAAGGCTTTAGTCTTACGACGTGCACAACAGTGGATGGTGGTGGCATTGAGTGCGCTTCGTCGACGACTCGCTGTATCTCGTAGGTGAGGTTGGTGATCTCGCGTAGGATTTTGTATGGTCCGTCATAGCGAAATAAAAGTTTTTCTGAGAGGCCGATGTGACGAAATGGGGTCCACAAGAGTACGAGAGAACCTGGTGCATACGAAACTTCGCGGTGGTGACGATCGTATCGTTCTTTCTGAGAGGCTTGAGAAAGTATGAGTCGTTCTCGGGCAATCTGTCGTGCTGCGTCGGCTCGCTCTATGGCATCGCGGACGTATGTGACAGGGGAGTTTGAACCAGCGGGAAGGAGTGTATTAAGAGGCAGACAGGGTTCACATCCATAAAGAAGGTAGAACGGGGAATAGCCTGCGGTGTCATGTCTGGAGGAGTTGTAAGCGAAGGTGACGTAGGGTAACGTTGCGTGTCAGGCACGGTGGTCTGGAGAAACATACATTGACAACATGTTGGTGATAGTGCGATTCAGGCGCTCTGTAAGTACATTAGTTTGTGGATGGTATGCCGTTGTGAACTTGTGGTTCGTGGAACAGGAACGTACGAGATCCTGGACGACGCGAGATAAAAAGTATCGGCCTTGGTCAGTAACGAGCTGTCGAGGAGCGCCGTGATGTAACATGATGTCATGCAGTAGAAAGTCGGCGACATCGGTAGCGCAGCTGGTTGGAAGAGCGCGGGTGATCGCGTAACGTGTCGCGTAGTCGGTTGTCACGGCAACCCATTTGTTCCCGGATGCAGAAGTGGGAAACGGCCCGAGAAGGTCGGTCGCTACGCGGTAGAATGGTTCAGCAGGGTTCTCAATAGGGTTAAGAAGACCAGCTGGAAGTGATGTTGGTCGTTTGCGACGTTGACAAAGGTCAGAGCTGGCGACATGCTTCTGCACAGAGCGATATAGGTGTGGCCAGAAAAAAAACGGTGCCGGACGCGATCATAAGTGCGGGTGACGCCCAGGCGACCAGCGGCAGATTCATCGTGAAGCTGTCGAAGAACATCTACACGCAAATGGGAAGGCACAACGAGAAGGCGGTCAGGACTGTTAGGGCGCATGTTGTGGTGGTAGAGAACACCTTCATGAAGGAAATACAAGTTCAGAGGTGGGTGGAGTAGCGGAACTCAGGCTTTCTATGATGGGAAGTAAATCCGGGCCGCTGCGTTGCTCAGAAGCGATATCAAGAAAGTCTGATATTGATAAGACGCTAGACTCCGTAGCTCTCTCCGTGGCTTCTGGTGGATCGACTGGACATCGTGACAGACAGTCGGCGTCTTGATGAAGGTGACCAGACTTATACACGACCGAGAAGGTGTATTCTTGGAGGCGGAGAGACCAGCGACCGAGACGTCCCGTGGGATCCTTTAGCGAGGAAAGCCAGCAGAGTGCATGATGATTTGTTACAACAGTAAAACTGCGGCTGAAGAGGTACGCGCGAAATTTAGCGACAGCCCAAACAAGAGCAAGACACTCTCTTTCTGTGATGGAATAGTTCCTCTCGGCAGGGGATAAAAGGCGGCTGGCGTAGGCGATGACAAAGTCACGTCCATGCTGACGTTGAGCTAAAACAGCAACAATTCCGTGGCCACTCGCGTCCGTACGAACTTCTGTCGGGGCAGTCTGATCGAAGTGGGCTAATATTGGCGTAGTCGTGAGGGCTACAATGAGCGGCGAAAATGCAGCACTCTGAGGCGAATCCCAAGTAAATGGGGCGTCTTTTTTAAGAACCTCGGTGAGAGGCCGCGCTATATCGGCGAACTTTCGAATGAAGCGGCGAAAATAGGAGCACAAACCAAGGAAGCTCCGGACATTCTTATGAGAAGAGGGCACGGTAAATTGAGTCAATGCGCGAATTTTGTCCGGATTGGGCTGTACCCCAAATGCGTTAACGAGGTGACCAAGTACTGTTATTTCGCAACGGCCGAAACGGCATTTGGAGGAGTTCAGTTGGAGACCAGCGTTGCGGAATACTTGGAGAAT
This sequence comes from Rhipicephalus annulatus, assembly GCA_013436015.1. Classification (NCBI taxonomy): domain Eukaryota; kingdom Metazoa; phylum Arthropoda; class Arachnida; order Ixodida; family Ixodidae; genus Rhipicephalus; species Rhipicephalus annulatus. Next base: position 62,316 of record WOVY01012012.1, on the reverse strand, counting down.
ACTGGACAGTCGCTCTAGATGGCTTGCGAACGTCGGTGAAAAAACAATTATATCATCTAAGTAGAATAAGCAAGTGGACTATTTGAAGCCGCGCAGAAGGGAATCCATCATGCGCTCAAAGGTGGCCGGCGCATTACAAAGCCCAAACGGCATTACTTTAAATCGGTATAACCCATCGGGGGTTACAAATGCTGTTTTTTTCTTGGTCCCGTGGGTCAACAGCGATCTGCCAACAACCAGATCGAAGGTCAATGGACGAGAAAAACTTTGCGCCATGAAGGCAGTCCAGGGCGTCATCTATTCTTGGTAAGGGGTAAACGTCCTTCTTAATGACCTTGTTGAGATATCTATAGTCGACGCAAAACCGCCATGTGTTGTCCTTCTTCTTGACAAGCACGACCAGGGATGCCCACGTACTAGATGAGTGTTCGACGACGCCTTTGGTGAGCATTTTCTCGACCTCTTTCTGGATGACAGAGCGTTCGGCAGCGGAGACGCGGTAAGGGCGGCGATGAATTGGGTTGGCATCGCCGGTGTTGATGCGATGCGTCACAACTGATGTGTGGCCTAAAGGGCGGTTGTCAAGATCGAATATGTCCGCATAGGATGTCAACAGACGGTGGAGGTGTTGTGCTTCGGAGGGCGAAAGATCTGGCGCTGTCATTTGGCAATGTCAATGCTTGACAGGTTGGGCGCAGTGAGCAAGTTGACGTGCGGAGTAGGTTGCTGAGCCGACAGTTCAGAAATATCACACTCTAGCAAAGACGACATGACGCCTAGTTTAATACCAGCAGGCAGCACGTGCGCGGAGAAACCAAAGTTCAAAGAGACAGGTGGGTCTGGTTGTGGCGTACTCTCACCACGGGGTGCGGGACAGCAATGGAGTGCTTTAGCACAACGTCGGTAATGGGTGAAACGACATATTCACCATCGAGCACAGGCGGATCACACACGAGCTGCACGTAGGTCACGGCTTGCGGCGGAAGATGCAGGAACTCGGTGGCACAAAGGCGACTTTCAGCATCACGGGCAACAGTGGCGTCATAAGGCAGTTCCAACTGAAGAAGACCCGTCGAGCAGTCGATAAGGGCGGAGTGCGTAGAGAGAAAGTCGAGGCCAAGAATCACGTCATGTGGGCACTGCTCAAGCACGGTGTACAATACGACGGTCTGGCGCCCAGCAATACACACGCGAGAGATGCACGTGCCGAGAACGGTAGGTGTGCTTCCATCGGCAAGCATTACTGCACACTTAATAGAAGGCGTGACAACTTTTCGCAGTTTAATACAGAGAGCGGCGCTCATGACTGAAATTTGTGCACCAGTGTCTATGAGGGCTGTAACGGTAACGTCATCCACCAAAAGTTCCAAAATATTGCGGCGTGTAGGAATCGTCAACAGAGGATTTGCAGAACGGGTCGTTAATGCAGCATCACCTCCGCGAGCTGCATGGTCTAGTTTCCCGAGGTTGAGGACCCAGGTCGTGCAGGGGACCTGGATCGAGTAGTCATCGGCGAGAGAGATCGGCGGCCTTTGGTGATGGTGACCGGCTGAACCTTCGGCCCTGAACGTTAGTAGGAGCAGGCTGTGGATCGTACGGAGTAGAAAACCGGCGAGAATCGCCCTCAAAGCGCCGCCATGTCCCAGTGTTCCAAGATTAATTGGATGTCCAACGATTGCGACAGTAGCGTGCAATGTGGCCGGCGCAAGAGCAGTGAAAGCAGATCGATCTATCATCCGACGTTCTTCATTCAGCAGGGTTCTGGTAGCGGGAAGGGTAGCGTGTAGGGTACACCGGAATCTGGTTAACAGAAGCCGAGCTCTCGGTAGTGCGAACAGCGCAAACAGGTGCAATGCCGAGATTTGCTATTTCTTGGCGAACGACGGCTTGGATGAGGGAGACGGTGGATACGTTGTCTTGAGTACCGTCGGAGGCGATGGCTGCAGGAGCTATTGCTTCGAGTTCGCGGCGAACGATTCGAGTGACATTTTCGGACGATGTAGCTTGCGTGAACTTGGGGCTGTCTTCGCGGGTCGAAGTGGCTGCCGTAATACGCAGACGAGCAAACTGGCGGGTTATGCGGCGGTTCTTGGCTTGCTCAAAGCGCTGACATTCCTTCACAACCACGTCGACGGTGTCGCAATCTTTAACGATCAATAGATTGAAGGCGTCATCGGCAATTCCCTTTATTATGTGAGCGGTTTTGTCAGTTTCGCTCATGTTCTCGTCCACCTTTCGACAGAGGCCCAATACATCCTGTATGTAAGACACATAAGATTCCGTCGATGTCTGCACGCGACATTCTAGGTCTTTCCTCGCGGCCTGCTGTCGCCCAAATGGCCGGCTGAACAACTCGACAAGCTTCAGTTTGCAAACGTCCCAGCTGGTCAACTCCGACTCATGCGTCTCATACCAGGTGAGCGCTGTATACCGCAAGTAAAATACAACGTTGACCAGCATCAACGTAGGGTCCCATCTAAAACATTCGCTCACGCGCTCGTACAATGCGACCCAATCTTCAACATTCACCTTGTCCTTGCCTAGGCCCGAGAAGGTTCCGGGGTCTCGTGGAGGCACGAGATTCAGAGGACGCTGCTGCTGCTGCTGCCGCTGCCGCTGCTGCTGCTGCTGCTGCTGCTGCTGCTGCTGCTGCTGCTGCTGCTGCTGCTGCTGCTGCTGCTGCTGCTGCTGCTGCTGCTGCTGCTGCTGCTGCGGCTGCTCTTGTGGGTGCGCCTACTGAGCCATTGCAGGAAAATGAAGGTGGCGACCACTCCGAAGTTCCGTGTTGGTTTGCCGGGAAAGCCAAATAGGCGTAACATGCAGGGTGGCAGGACAGGCCCAAGTGGGAAGAGATAGAAAAACAGCTAATGGAGAAGAGGCCTATGATATATGGTTTTCAAGAAACACATTTTAGGGACATGAAACAACCTTCCAACAGTTCGGATTGTGCACAGAAATATTGTAAAAGAACAGAAGGCAGAAGAAAGGGCAGTGGTATTGGGGTATTCATTGATAAAAGGACAGACTGGCAAAGGGTCAAGCAGGAGTGCGAGGAATATTTATGGCTAAAAGGGAAAGTGGCAGGGCCAATGACACTCTTTGGTTAGGGGTACTTGTAGGCGGAACAAAGGCCAAAGCTGAAAATAAGGCAATGGTGGAGTGTTTATCAAAGGACATAGAGGAATTGTAAGGAGAGTTCAAGATAGTTATACTAGAAGATATGAATGCGCACATAGAAGATATAGATAGGCATACCCACCCCACAGGTGAAATGATCATGGACATGTGTGAAAGGCATGATTTGATCCTTTGCTACAGTACTGAGAAAGTGAAGGGCAAATAACATGGCAGGTAGGAAGGCTGCAGTCGATGATAGATTTCGCACTGATGCCACATAAGGTGTATGATAGGCTCAGGGGAATGCACATAGATGAATGTGGCTCCAAAAGTCTGGCTAGTGATCAAACATGTTTCAAGCTATGTTTTGGAAGAGCAGTGAAAGTGGGAAGGAGACAAGATGAGCAACTGCAGGAAAATTTTTATCCAGAAAGGCCAATTGAAATAGCTACTAAACGAATACAGCGAGTAATCACTGAGGATAATAAAACAGTGTGGACGTACAAGAATCCATTTGGACTGTTTGAGCTAGAGCTTGCGAAGGCACATGACAAGTCACTCCGGAAAAGAAGACGCAAACCCAAGAGTTGGTGGGGTGAGGATGGTAAGAGAGCCACAGCCAAACCTCAGGAATCCTCTATGCACCACAGACATGCTAAGCAGCGGGGGGAACCGACAGATGATGAATGAAAATGGGACATGTTTCCAAGTTGTAGAAGGAAAGCATGCCTTCTGATCAATGAGAAGATTAGAAGGGGGCTCAGAGGCTGGCAGAAGTACAAAAAAGAGATAGAAAGGCAGCTGCGAAATTTTGGAACAATCTAGACTCCCTAAGAAATGAGACGAGCCTAGAGCAGAGGTTTATAACTACAGCTGAAGGTGCTCGGCTCGAAGGGGACGAAGATATTGAATATATAAGAACAAGGGTGGCAAAGAAGTGCCTTAAGCACCACAATATACAAGGATGAATCAAATGGCACAACGGCTTCATTTTCACAATGAGTGGGAAAGGGCTGAGAAGAGGGTTCCTAGCAGTACATCAAAAGGCCCAGATGGCATTCCCGTTATGCTTAAAAGACATTGGGTCCAAAGTCTAAGCAGACTTTAAGAGAGGCAGTGAGCAAAGTAATAAGCGATGGGGAAGTTCCCGATGGATGGAAACTTGGCAGGATGAGAATGATCACTGAAGAAAATTGGGACAAAGCTCACATAAACAACTACCATCCTATAACATGCAGATTATAAAGGAAAGACTGCAGCATGAATAGAGGATGAGGGGGTGCTGGGGAACTGAAAAATGAGTTTCGGAAACACAGAAAGTTGTAAAACAATCTGTTCCCACTGACGCAGTGCATTCAAATAGCAAAAGAGGAACACAGGCCTCTGTGACTCTCAATTTTAGTTATCAAGGGAGCATACAATAGCGTGGTTGACTGGTAAGTACTTAGAAAAATTCACTGGTAAAGACTTAGAAAACAGCAGGGGCCAAACTAAAAAGAACTACCGTTTAAGAAGAATGGGAAGGAAACTGAGACCAATATGCGGAGAATTTGCATTATTAGGAAGTCGGCACTAGATGTCTATTGATCTCTTGAGCAGGAAATCGCCAAGGAAAGGGTCTATGATAATACTCGGGGTAGTTCTCTACTGTTTCATGTGAGGACGAGAGTACTGCCAACCATGACATATCGGGCAAAATATGATGGGGTAGACATGGTATGCAGTGCGTGTAGAGAGGAGGAGTAAACTGCCGAACATTTGATAATGTTCTGTAAAATGCTTCACCCTATAGTTCAGAATGTGTGCGCAGAGTTTTTCAAAGCACGGGGTTTAGGGACAGGGAAAACAAAATAGCCTTTAAGCGGCTAGAATTAACTAGAAGGAGGTTATCTGATTGGTGACTAAAGTCAAGGCACAAGTGAAAATTAAACCCTTCACTGCAAGTTACCAGTCCTCAACCACACTATTTTAAAGAAAAAAATAAATCTAAATTTTGGTTCACTATGTATTACGACTTGATGGCGTTAGGCAGCACCTGATCTAAAGGGTACAGCCATAGCAATTCATTTATCAAGTCTATTGCTTGGCATCGACGGTGCCGACTTCAGTCGCAAGTGCGGCAAACACGAAAAAGTTTTTTGGTGTTTATAACTGTCGTAGTACTTAAAATGATTTATCTAAAGTAGACTACTTCATGTCACTATGTATGTATAATTTACCGTTCTAAATCGTAAATGAATAAACGTTACTTACGTGACGAGACGCTATGGCGCTGCGAGCGCGTGTGACATTCGTGCGGCTTGTTTTTGGTACCCAGCACTAAAACTCTCTAGTATGGTTCTGTAGTAGAGAGTTTTAGTGCTGGCTACCCAAGCGGCTTGCGTACCCGGGACGCTGGGGCGGTGGTATCGAGCATGCGCGAAACCCCAAGCAGATGCGACGCAAGAACGCATAGGCACTGGGGCCATGGGTTCGCGCGGCGATAAACAACGTTGCCACCACTGGCCTCCTAGAGGAGATAAGCTGGCCTTGCGCACATGATGGCGCATCTTGTTACCCGTGATTTTTGTCAACTTTTTCAGCGAGCCAAGCTGAGGGTGGCCAGAGCCACCAGCTTGACTTTTAAGCACAAATATCATAGCACAAAAGCGCAAAATCTCAGACAGCATGGATCGGCCTTATTCTAAGATGCGGCCTCTGGCGAAGCAGTGCAGAGCAAGGGTTTACTTCACTCCCGAGGTTGGCATTTTTCTGTTACCTAATGTGCTGGAAGCGGACTAATAGGGATTGCATTGTTTCAGCCAGATTACCAAATCTAAAATGGTTTAGAACATAAAAGCCAAAACGTGTGAGCCCCTACCTGCTTATTAAGTGGTGCCTTCTAGCTGGACCATAGTTAACCCGGAAATCACAAAATTATTATTGCTGAAACACTGTGAATTGTAGGTTTTTTGCAAAAACCGCCCAGTGGCATTATTACAAATGAGTTACCTTTTTAATCATTTTCCCTTTAAAAACATTACGTGCAAGCCAACGGGTTCTTGACTGTGGTTGCACGAAGTGTCACAAGATGTCGACACAATCGTTACAGTAACCTTGTATTTTCCCTTTTTTGCGTATACTAGAATACTCTACACGATAAAAAAAGTCTCATTATTTTGCCGCAACGGTGATTCAATCCTATGTAAGTTAAATGTAGCTTAAATGCAGTTAGCATCACCATTTATGGTTTGCGATAACATAAAGGTATACAAGTTACATATGTGTGTAAACGATTACGTATGAGGAGCTCAAAACGTTGAAAGATATGCGTTCTGGTAAGACGGTAAACGCAAACTGGTATTCCGTAACACGTTAACGTAAAGAAGTAAACGTACAAAGTAAAAGTTACACAGAGTTACACTTAACACCTTTGTTACAATGGACTAGAAGGAGCAGTGGAATGGACGAGGCGGCGACGCCGCATCTCGGCTGATTCTCTGGCGGGTGACAGTAGCGGCGGCTCTGTTGTCCAATGTAGATCTCAGGAGCGTCTCCATTGGGAGGGCGTGCGCTGTGGCCTGCGAAAGCACATAATTGCCCGTTTTTAGCGTGCTTACCGCATTTCTGAGCTTTTATCAGTGGACGCAGCTGCGACGCGCCACGGTGCAAAAGTTAATATGCGGGCATGCCGAAATAGCGTCGATACATTCACACTTACAAGATCCTGTCGAAACACACACAAAAAATGTAAATCAGAGTTTGCGCAGATCCCCCTAGCTTCTCACTCAACCAGCACTTTGAGCTGCGTTACTTCCTAATTGGCTACTGGTGAAGAGATGAGCAGTATAAAATTCACGGTTCTATCAAACGCTCGTTTTGTCGGCAGTCTCTATGATATCCAGAGTACAGTGTTCCTCATATGAGCGTAAATGCGGTCGCTTGTTTCTCGAGAAACCAGAGTATAAGTAACGTTGTTAGAACATTTATATCGGTGACAACTCAGTTTTATCATGTCAGTTTTGCGGAAGATGATTATTATTGCTTTCTAAAAGGCTTATTACGTAATAAATATCTTTAAAACAACACGCCAACGTATTAAAAAGTGCCCACTGTACATATAGCCCGTCTTTCTTCCGCATGAAATCATTTTAACAAGTTGTTATTTTGTATCGACAGCTTAAATTGTGCTGCTTTCTAAATATTCTATAGGGGTAACACCATTGGAAGCCAGCAGTTTTATGAAGATGTTTTCTGTTATAAGTGTAGTTACATATAAAAGTCAAAAGTGTAGTCAAGCAGTGGTGCATCTTGTTTCGGGAAATTTAACTTGTATATATACGCAGTAAGCTCACACACATACACACACACACACACACACACATATATATATATATATATATATATATATATATATATATATATATGTGTGTGTGTGTGTGTGTGTGTGTGTGTGTGTGTGTGTGTGTGTGTGTGTGTGTGTGTGTGTGTGTGTGTGTGTGTGACGCTATCATGAATGGGAGACGTGGCCTGGCTCCTACCCCATGTTTATTGTACTCTGACTTCTTCTTCCGCAGCCTCTACCTTCAGTCCATACCTACTTACGTTACATGATTTCCCCTCCTCCCGAAAGAAGGCATGGATTATGAACAAGTAAGACAAGTAAGAGTAAACAAGCGGATGTTAAAAAGTCACAAATGTCAAAAGTCACAATTGGTTCTATGCTCCAGAGGAATTCCCTAAACTTTCGAAGACTTCACTGGAGAGTGCAGGAGTCCGGTTAAGGCAGGAGTTCTGGTAGGCTAGGCCGACTGTTGCGTTTCGGATGGCATAACCACGCCCTGGAGATCTGCACTGGTGGTGACATGGGATGAGTTCTTGCGAGGAGCGGACAAGAGTGGGAGTCCCTATAGCATTTGAAGTTCGGATGTTGAAGGCCTCGAGTTGCGTCTCGTGACGGGAACAGACGGTGTGCTTTTAGTTTGCAAGTGCGATGGTCGCAGCCTATGAAATCAGAATGATGTCTTTGTCTCTGCGTTGTACAGATGGTGCCTTCTCGTCTCTTTCGTCGTTTTCTACTGTTTCGGAGCTTTCATCGTAGGCGCAGTCTTGATCTCTTGCGCCAAATGCGTTTCTGGCGCCGATCCCTTATGCGAAGATGCCTGACGTCTGAATTTGTTTTAAGAGGCTTACTTTGCGTCGTCGTCCTTGTCGGTGTATTCGTTGGAGTGTCTGCGATTCTTGGACTTGCTTTTGCTGGCGTTGCTGATGTTGCTGTAGGACACATTGCGGTGAGATCCCTTCTTGAACATCGCGCTGGTTTTCTCCACAATTTGATGTGGTGCCCAGTGGGCAGCTGGTAGTTTGTGGGCTGTTGTCATGCACTTCGGGCAATGAATATAATGCTTCAGAGTTGATAGAAAGTTCTTCAGAAGCTTCTTCTACCCTGTTCACTACGAGAGGCTCTTGCTCATTGCAGCGTACGACGTTCGATGCGTCGGCGCCTTCGGTGTTGCTTCCACTGTCGAGTGTGTATGCACCGGATGGCGATGCATGAACCCGTGCGGAAAAAGCATGGCTCGACAGGGTATTTTCCCGATGCGCCAGGTCATCTACCATAAATACGGCGTCCTTATAAGGCAAATGGTGAGCGTTAGGAGCGCTTGATGAACCGCATGATGAAAACCCAGGTGGTTGACCACGTATGCGAGACAAAGAGTGAACGGCATCAGGTGGTTGAGCAACGTCTCGGGTCATATGCTTAAGCTATGTCTTGGCAAATGCCGACTTTCGTGCAGAAGGGAGGCGCGCTCGATGGCTGTGTTTTTCCCAAAATACGCATTGTCGTTCCACTGAACTCGTGTGCCACTTCGTCTTCTGTCAGATGTCGAATCTTGTAGTGCGTTCAAATGGTTGAAGACTGCCTGTAAAATTGACGACTGAGTGCAGTTGTCTGTGGATGGTGGGTTACAAGCAAGTCTTCGTCGTAGTCGTCATCGTATTTTTTAAACTAAACGATCATTTCTTGTTTTATCTTTTTCCTTGACTTGTCGTTTTGAAACATGTGGGTGAGGTAAAATTTGAAGGCCTCACCGGAGACGTAGTCGGTATCTCCCGTTCCGACCAAGATGCAGCGGTTGCGTGGTGCTCGAACAGGTCGAACCAGTCCTGTACAGGTCCATCGTCTGCTTCTCCGGTGTACTTGGGGATGGGAAGGTCAGTCGATGATTCTGGCATGGTGCTGGTCGCTGTGTGCGGCCAGGAGATGATTCCGTAGTCGATGTATGGTCAGGGCATCTTGTGGAGAACTGCGTCGACGATGAGACACTGATGAAGTGGCTGGGAGGTCGTCATCCTGGCGACTCGTGTGACGCTATGATGAATGGGAGACGTGGCCTGGCTCATACTCCATGTTTATTCTTCTCTGACCTCTTCTTCCTCAGCCTCTACCTTCAGTCAATACCTACTTACGTTACACACACACACACACAAACACACACACACACACATATATATATATATATATATATATATATATATATATATATATATATATATATATATATATATATATATATATATATATATATATATATATCCAGCGAGTGTCTTCTGTGAATCCAGTGATGAATAGAAATTGGCTTGAGCAGACAAACGTGCGAAAACCTTTATTGCTCCTACGTTTCGGCCGGGGTCCGGCCTTCGTCAGGGAATCGTCAGGGAATATATATATATATATATATATATATATATATATATATATATATATATATATATATATAATATACTGAATAAACTTTTTCAATGGGTAAGACGCAGTTGAGAAGACACACAACTTAGCGGCTGTCTTACCGGTTTCTAACGGTTACGACCGGTGGACCGGTCTTCGTATGGGTTTGTGAATAAGTGCGACGCTATGGCAACATGCTGCATCGACATAGTGGTGCAAGAAAGAAACGGGAGAGAGCAACAAATTAGTAATGTTTTACAGAATTGTAAAACAGTAATGTAACAGCAGCAATTCTTATATATATATATATATATATATATATATATATATATATATATATTGTGAAGAGGTTTATTAGCCGTTAAAGACAGCGACGAGACAGCGTGATGAACCGTCCAGCGATCGGCACAGCAACGAACCGAAGCACGAGCCGAGAGAGCCGGGCGTTGGCGATTCTGCTCGCTGCAGGCACATCTTCTTCTTCACAATCGCCCCTGCTAAAAAAGGAGCCATCTTGGCGACTTAAGAAGTTTCAGGCAAAGGCTCATGGTACGGTTTCAGTCGGGAAACATGGACGATGTCACGTGCACGCCGGCGCATGTCGTCCGATCGGGAAACTGGTTCAATTAGGAAATTAACCGGAGAGGTTTTCTCCAAAACGGTGTAAGGCCCCTCGTACTGGGGGACAAGTTTCGAGGAGAGTCCCGGTGTTTGGTATGGGATGGCAAGCCACACAAGAGACCCTGGGGCGTAGCTGGGATCCGGAAGAGAGGTGCTAGGGGTTTCTTTCTGGCGTTGTTGCTCTTCCGAGGTGAACGCACGGGCGAGCTGGCGGCACTCTTCGGCTTGTCTAGCAGCATCGGAGATCGGTGGACACTCGGAAGCATCAGGACGGTAAGGAAGTAGGATATCAATTGTACGGGAAGGCTCACGTCCGTAAAGAAGAAAGAAAGGTGAGAATCCTGTGGTGATTTGTATTGCGGTGTTATATGCGAACGTGACGTATCGGAGAACACGGTCCCAGTTGCTATGATCAGATGCCACGTACATTGAGAGCATATCACCTAGCGTGCGTTTGAACCGTTCCGTTAGTCCGTTAGTCTGCGGGTGGTATGCTGTCGTTTTCCGATGAATGACGTGGCATTCCGAAAGCAGAGTTTCGACGACCTCGGAAAGGAAAGCGCGGCCTCTGTCACTAAGGAACTCTCGAGGTGCACCATGTCGAAGGATAAAGCGTTGCAAAATGAAAGAGGCGACATCCTGAGCTGTAGCGCTCGGCAAAGCGGCTGTTTCGGCGTAGCGTGTCAGGTGGTCAACCGCCACTATAATCCACCGATTACCATCTGGTGTCAATGGAAGGGGACCGTATAGGTCAACGCCGACGCGATCAAATGGCTTGGCAGGGCATGGAAGTGGCTGCAATGCGCCAGTCGCACGTGGCAGTGTTGATTTACGTCGCTGGCAGTCAGGACAGCACTGCACGAATTTACGTACAAAATTGTACATGCCGCGCCAGTAATAGCGATGGCGAAGGCGTTCATATGTTTTGAACACTCCGGCGTGGCCACATTGTGGATCGTCGTGAAGGGAGGCGCATACTTGCGATCGTAAAGTGCGTGGAATGACCAGCAACTACCGGCGGCCATCGGGAGCGTAGTTGCGTCGATGAAGAAATTGATCGCGGATGGCGAAATGGAAAGCTTGACGTCGGAGGAATCAAGATACTGGAAGGTTGGGCGTGCCAGATAAATATTCGATAAGAGAGGTGATCCACGGGTCACGACGTTGTTCGGTGGCAATCGAGTCGAGATTTAGCGATTACAAGGTCTGGAGGCATGTGTTTCCGCACGTCTGATCTGGTGGTAAAGGTGAGCGGGACAGGGCATCAGCGTCAGAGTGTTTGCGTCCGCAGCGGTATACGACGCGAATGTCGTACTCCTGGATGCGGAGTGCCCATCGCGCAAGGCGGCCAGAAGGGTCTTTCAACGTGGAGAGCCAGCAAAGCGCGTGGTGATCAGTTACTAGATCAAACGGGCGGCCGTATAAGTACGGCCGGAACTTTCCAAGCGCCCACACCAGAGCCAAACACTCTTTTTCTGTCACGCTGTAATTAGTTTCGGCTTTCGTCAGAGTGCAGCTAGCGTAGGCTACAACGTATTCTGAATAGCCGGGCTTTCGTTGAGCGAGGACCGCGCCTAGCCCGACGCCGCTGGCGTCGGTGTGCACTTCGGTAGGAGCCGTCGGGTCGAAGTGGCGAAGAATAGGTGGGGAAGTGAGCAGACGGCGCAGAGTAGTGAAGGCAACGTCACATGCAGGGGACCAAGAGGTGAGGTTCACGTCACCGTGAAGAAGCTGGGTTAACGGTGACATGATAGATGCAAAATTCCGAACAAAGTGCCGGAAATAGAAGCATAGGCCTACAAAACTGCGAAGTTCTTTCATGGTCGTCGGCTTGGGAAATTCTGCGACTGCTCGAAGTTTTGCTGGGTCTGGTAATACGCCGTGCTTGGACACGATGTGGCCTAGGATGACAAGCTCGCGTGCAGCGAAGCGGCATTTTTTCAGGTTAAGCTGCAGACCAGCGTTGGTCAGACAACTCAAAACGTGCCTGAGGCGAAGGAGGTGCGTAGGAAAGTCGTGGGAGAAAACCACGACATCGTCGAGGTAACAGAGGCACATATTCCATTTGAGGCCACGTAGCGTATTATCCATAAGACGTTCAAACGTGGCAGGCGCGTTACAAAGCCCAAAGGGCATGACGTTAAATTCATATAGTCCGTCTGGTGTAATAAATGCCGTTTTTTGGCGATCGGCTTCTGCCATTGGGACCTGCCAGTAGCCAGACCGTAAATCTAGCGACGAGAAAAATTCCGCTCCGTGAAGGGTGTCAATGGCGTCATCAATGCGCGGCAAAGGATAGACGTCCTTGCGGGTTATCTTATTAAAACGACAATAGTCCACGCAAAATCGGATAGATCCGTCTTTCTTACGCACCAGGACGACGGGAGACGCCCAGGGACTGTGGGATGGTCGAATGACGTCTCTACAAAGCACATCTTCAACTTGATCGTTGATGACGCGGCGCTCTTCAGCGGAGACACGGTATGGTCTTTGACGCAGTGGCTGGTGTAGGCCGGTGTCAACATGATGTTTTACTTGTGATGTGCGGCCCAGTTGAGGTTGCGACACATCGAACGAACTCCTGAACTCATGCAGAAGATCCAGCAGGTCAGCATGATTGGTGGGAGTGAGAGTGTCGGCGATGGCGCTGGAAAACGTATCATCGGACGACTCCCCGAGTGCCGACAGTGCTTTGGGGTGGTCGCAGTAGTCGTCCGGGACATCAAACAAAAACGAAGGGTCGAGATCCTGCACGTGGCCGAGACATTCCCCCGCAAGCACTGTGGCAGGTGTGGAAAGCGGATTGCTTACGAACATGTTGCTTCTTCCGGCGGCAAGATCAATTGTTGCGAAAGGCAGCGGCAAAGCTCGACGACATTTGAAGATATCGGAAGGCATAAAAAGAACTGTAGCGTCAGTGTAGGCGTTGCATGAAACGGGAACAAGGGCGAAATTTCCAGGCGGAATATCGGTATCTTCATGAACGAGCAACGTCGGTGGCTGATGAGGAGCGTCCAGTAATGGGACATCACACAAGGGTGAAAACTCAACTTCGGAGCGTGCGCAGTCTATGACGGCATTATGGCGGGATAGGAAGTCCCACCCGAGGATGACGTCATGCGAACAGACAGGAAGAACAATAAACTCCACGATGTAAAGAATGCCTTCGATGGAGACTCTTGCAGTGCAGGCTGCGAGAGGCGTTACTTGCTGTGCGCTTGCGGTGTGAAGCGACAGTCCCGAAAGCAGCGTCGTTACTTTGCGTAATAAACGGCAGAGATTCGCGGCAATAACAGAAACAGCGGTGCCAGTGTCCACAAGGGCGAAAGTACAATAACCTTCAACAGTTACTGCGACCACGTTAGCAGGAGAGGAGCGAGGGCTTAGACAGTTCCAAAACGGCGCAGTTCTTGCCTCTTGAACTGCGTTGCTTAGTTTTCCTGGTCAGAAGGTCTGGGCCGGCGACGCATTGGGGAGGGCGATCGCCGACGAGGAGAGGGTGCGCGCGGCGTCACGAAGTCGGGGTCGTTAGGAGGGGCATAGCGAGGTGACGAGACCGGCCCGTATTGCGCGAAGGGTTGGCTGCCGGGTTGCGACGATCGAACATAGTCGCCGAACGTCTGAGGTCGACGGCGGCAGTAGCGGGCAACGTGTCCGGGAGTAAAGCAGGCGTAGCATATCGGTCGGTTATCGCGCGTCCTCCAAGAAATGGCTACTGGTGGTGCCGCCCAAGGTGCAGTATAAGCAGCCGGGTGTGCGGGCTGTGAGCGCGAGGTATAGGGTGGTTGCGGAAGCCTACGCACAGCGTCTGCATATGTGAACGGCGCTGCTACAGGCTGCATCACTTGCGAGCAGGCGACAGGAGGAGCCACAGGCTGCGCTGCATACGTTAGGGGCGCGGCCACAGGCTGCACGGCTGGCGGATAGGCGACAGGAGGGCCTACCAGCTGCGCGGCACGCTGGCAGTAGGCAAGGCTGGATAGAGGCGGCTCGTGGTGCGCAACAGGAACAGCTTGGGCAACCTCTTCCGAAATAGCAGTGCGAAGCGGGGCAGGTAGACGGGTGGTGGTCTCGTGAGTGAAGGGCACTAGGGAAAGTTGGCGGGCGACTTCCTCACGGACGAAGGCTCGAACTTGCTGAAGCAGCGGTGAATTGTCCGGCAGGGTGTCGAAACTGCACAGTGACTGACCACCATGCTGAGGCTGCCGAGTCAGAGTGCGTTGCTTGTTGAACTCGTCGTAGCTCTGACACAAGCTGACGACTTCGGAAACTGTGCTCGGATTCCTTGCCAAGAGCATTTGAAATGCGCCGTCGTCGATGCCCTACAGGATGTTTTTGACCTTGTCAGATTCGGGCATGGTGTCATTCACACGTCGGCAAAGGTCGACGACGTCCTCAATATAGCTGGTAAAGGTCTCGCCAGTCTGCTGAGAGCGGGCGCGCAAGCGCTGTTCTGCCCTCTGCTTGCGGACAGCCGGCCAACCGAACACTTCAGCACATGACGTCTTGAAGACGCTCCATGTGGGGATGTTGTGTTTGTGGTTATTAAACCACAATTCGGCGACGCCAGTGAGATAAAATATCACGTGGCCCGGCTTGTCGGCTTCGTCCCACTTAGTGTTGGCGCTCACCAGTTCGTAGTGCTCGAGCCAGTCTTCTACGTCGGTCCCATCCGCACCGCTGAAGACCTTCGGCTCCCGTAGCCTGGGATGGCCAGGGCAGTTGAACTGGAGCGAAGGCGTCGATGTAGTGGCGTTGGTAGTCATGACAGGTGGTAGCGTGCGGCTTCGCAGCTCCAGGGTGTAGCAACGGGGATTAACAGCACCTTCCACCAAATGTGAAGAGGTTTATTAGCCGTTAAAGACAGTGACGAGACAGCGTGATGAACCGTCCAGCGATCGGCACAGCAACGAACCGAAGCACAAGCCGAGAGAGCCGGGCGTTGGCGATGCTGCTCGCTGCAGGCACATCTTCTTCTTCACTATATATATATATATATATATATATATATATATATATATATATATATATATATATATACGAGATTACGAGAAAGCGTTTGATTCAGTAGAAATATCAGCCGTCCTGCAGACACTGCGGAATCAGGGCGTAGATGAAGTATATATAAAAATTCTGGAAGAAATTTACAGGGGATCAACTGCTACCATAGTGCTTCATAAAGAAAGCAACAGAATACCAATCAAGAAGGGTGTAAGGCAGGGGGACACAATCTCCCCAATGCTATTTACCGCGTGCTTACAGGAGGTTTTCAGAAGCCTAGAATGGGAACAGTTAGGGATAAGAGTTAATGGAGAATATCTTAGTAACCTGCGCTTCGCCGATGACATTGCATTGCTGAGTAACTCAGGGGACGAATTGCAACTCATGATTACGGAGTTAGACAAGGAGAGCAGAAAGGTGGGTCTTAAAACTTATCTCCAGAAAACGAAAGTAATGTACAACAACCTCGGAAAGGAGCAGCGCTTCGAGATAAATAATGGTGCACTTGAAGTTGTAAAAGACTATGTCTACTTAGGGCAGGTAATAATTGCAGAGCCTAACCACGAGATTGAAGTAACTAGAAGAATAAGAATGGGGTGGAGCACATTCGGAAAGCACTCTTAGATTATGATAGGTAGATTGCCACTATCCCTCAAGAGGAAGGTATATAACAGCTGTATCTTGCCGGTACTTAGCTACGGAGCAGAAATCGGGAGACTTACAAAGAGGGTTCAGCTTAAATTGAGGACGACGCAGCGAGCAATGGAAAGAAAAATGGTAGGTGTAACATTAAGAGACAAGAAGAAAGCAGAGTGGATTAGGGGACAAACGGGGGTTAAGGATATCATAGTTGAAATAAAGAAGAGGAAATGGACGTAGGCCGGGCATGTTGCGCGTAGACAGGATAACCTTTGGTCATTAAGGGTAACTTACTGAATTCCCAGAGAAGGGAAGCGGGTTAGGGGCAAACAGAAGGTTAGGTGGGCAGATGAGATTAAGAAGTTTGCGGGTATAAATTGGCAGCAGCAAGCACAGGACCAGGTTAACTGGCGGAACATGGGAGAGGCCTTTGTCCTGCAGTGGACGTAGTCAGGCTGATGATGATGATGATGATATATATATATATATATATATATATATATATATATATATATATATATATGAAAGTAGATGCGCTTTCACATAACAACTGTTTATTGTGCCGACGTTTCGACAGGAACCCTGTCTTTTTCAAGGCATAATACTATTTACACATGTTCCGTGCCTTTTTATATCCTGTCGAGACAGGTGGGGAGGGTTCCAATTGAGAGAGAGAGAGAGAGAGAGAGAGAAGAAAGAAGAAACAGCGAAACCGGAGGACAAACATTAAATAAAATATAGAAAATCTAGGAGAAGAAGCAAGACCGACTCGGCGTAATTAGAAAGGGGCAGCATTTCAACAGAGTAGGGCAGTGGTAGATGAAGAATGTCATCATTGTCAACAATACCTCCCCCGCACCCACACTTCCCCAAGTGGGCAGGGAGCCGCCGTTTGGTATTTCACCTTTCGGTGTAGTCCGCTGGCGGCTCGTTCCTCTTTGAAGTGTATGACAAGTTAATGGGAAGGCTTAAGCGCTTTAAGTGCGTGCTGGTGGCGTCGGGAGGAGCGAAAAAGCCGGTGAATGAGGCACCGCCATCCGATATTCATTATATGCATTTGCTCCTTGTCAGTGAAGGAACAGAATGTGCGTTAAAAATAAAGAAGAAAAGAAAACAGGGGGGGGGGGAGATTGTACGACATCAGAGACAGTCACCACACAGTTGCGGCTCACTGGGAAGACATGCGCGCATGCACGAAAAAGCTGGCGGCTAGTTCCTCTTTGAAGTGTATGACAAGATAATGGGGAGGGCTTAAGCGCTTTAAGTGGCTTTAAGTGCGTGCTGGTGGCGTCGGCAGGAGCGAAAAAAGCCGGTGAATGAGGCACCGCCATCGATATTCATTATATGCATTGGCTCCTTGTCAGTGAAGGAACAGAATGTGCGTTAAAAATTAAAGAAAGAAAAAAAACAGGGGGGGGGAGAGGGGGAGATTGTACGACATCCGAAACAGTCACCACACAGTTGCGGCTCACTGGAAAGACATGCGCGCATGCACGAAAAAGTTAACGAAACCACCTAGCTGTCAGCTCCTTGTCAGTGAAGGAACAGAATGTGCTTTGCAACTTAAAAAAAAGGGGGGGGGTGACCGTACGACATTCGGGAACACTTATCTGTGCGTTCCGGTTGTGCTTGATGAGGCAAATCATGTCTATGTTGTCAGATGCATATGCCAAAAGCTTTGTTAGCGGGTAATATTATTGTCGTAATGAAACCGGACTGATTAGAGAGAAGCGTTTGCGTCTTTTAGCAGTCGTAACGCAGACAAAGTGCCTGGGTGTTCATTTATTCCGTATTTTATCGTGTTAAATTTGTAGATAAAAAAGATTCCCGTTGTTCCCGTTCTCTGATTGTTCGGAAGTTGTTTTCTAGTAGTGTAACCCTGATGTCATCAAAGCTGTGGTCTTTTAATGTGCAGTGTTTTGAAAGTGGAAGGCCTGGCAGAGATCGTACATGTGCCCGATGGTTGTTGAATCTAATTCTAAACGGAGTGTCTGTCTGGCCCACGTATTGCTTGTTACATACCCCACATTCCAGGAGGTATATGACGTTGTCTGAGTCACAGTCTAGTGCACCTCTTATCCTGTGCTTAAAATCCGAGTGGGTGCTTTTCGCCACTGTCGTTGTCTGCATGCGTTTGCATACCCTGCATCTGCTTTTTCCGCAAGGGTGACACCCAATTTGAGGTTTTACACCTATCTTTGAATTTATTAAATGATCCTTTATATTTTTCAGCCTTCTGTATACAACACCAGGAGGAGAAGTGAAAATTTTGGATAGTCGCACGCTCTGTTCCAGTATGTTAAAGTGTTTGCTTAGGACCTTGTTTATGTTCGGTGGGTTGCTCGTGAAAGTTAATAGCAAGTTTTTGTTGCGGTGTTGGTCGGCGTTTCTCTGGTGGTTGAGAAGAATCTGGCGGTCCAGATTTTCAGCTTTTTTAATGGCGTCATCGATGATAGCTGGCGGGTATTCTTGATTATATATATATATATATATATATATATATATATATATACAAGAACACGCATTTAAGGCCCCGGCGCGGTAGTCAAGTGGTTGAGGTACTGAGCTGCTGACCCGCAGGTCGCGGGATCGCATCCGGCTGCAGCGGCTGCATTCCCGAAGGAGGCGGAGGAAATGTTGTAGGCGCGTGTGCTCACATTTGGGTGCACGTTAAAGAACCCCAGTAGGTCGAAATTCCCGGAGCCCTCCACTACGGCGCCTCTCGTAATCAAATGGTGGTTTTGGGACGGTAAAACCCACATATCTATCAATCATATCCACACGCATATAGGTCACACGTCAGCACCCCATCAAGAATATTCATGCAATGCCCTTTAGCGCAGCTACTATTTTAGGCGCTGCAATTTTCGTCTGACTGCGTTAGACTTGAACTAGTTTTAAGACGTCATACTGTCGAAAAAGTGAAATATACAGTGTGCATTTTTACAGAGACACGCTATATCCTGCTTCACCAACTGGAAACATTCAGCGCAAGGTTAGCCCCCTGAATTTTTGTTCAAGAGGGGTCGGCAGTGCAGCCAAATGACTAAGTTTGGCAATTGGTTTCTGTGAATGCGTGTAAATATTTTAGTAAATTCTGAAACGGTAATTTACGCAAAAGTGTAGTGGTGTAAAGAGTTCAGATTCCCTTCCTCTCCCCTTTCTATTTACGGCCTCCTGGTTCTGCGTACGTTTGAAACGGTATTTTGTTTCTCTCCGCTTTTAAAGCATAGCTAACTTCCATTAAATCGGCTCAGCTGTTTTGAATATTGTACACGTGTAACCAACGAAGAAAGAGTTATTACAAAAGAAATCAGAATAACACTTCCAGTACACTCTGCCGTTGTTCTTTTGAAGCGCTTGTCGCACTACGACCGGCCGTCTGGATTGCTTGGCATCGGCGTTGCCGGCTTCTGTCGCAACTGCGACACATACGAAAAAAAAAGCTTTTTGTTTCGGGTTAATAACTGTCCTAATAACAAAATGATTTATTGAAAGTAGTTTACTTCATGTCATCCTGTATGTTTAATTTAAAACTTTAAATCGTACAAAAAATTTGAACAATACTTATGCGACAAGACGCTATGGCGCTGTAAGCGCGTCTGACCTTCGTGCGGCTCGCATTTGCGTGCGCACCAATATAACGCATTCCTTTTGGGTATGGGTTGGGTACTCAATGCCGCATTCCCCCGAGCCCAAGGCGGCCCAAGAACTTGCTTATTCAGCACAAAAAATCTCCATTGTTGATTATAAATGCTCGTTTCGATAGCACGGATAGATCATAGCTCAACATTTCTATTGAAACACGTCATATGAAATCTTACGGAAAACTTATGGACTCCGTACAACTTTCTTGTGGACTATACAAAAATATGGATTTTCATGAAACCATGCGAACGTTTTCCGGCATATGTGGAAATATTTTTTTAAAGAATATGCAGGATACAGAAATTATGTAGGGTATACGGAGCAATGTTTCTAGAAATAGGTAAGTTGTAAAACTAAGCCACGTTGTTCGCCGCCGCCGCTGCCAGAGATAAATGTGGTGCTGCTGTCGCAACTGGATTCACTCACTGCATGCTCACTCGTGTCACTTCCGTAACCTCCGCCGGCTGTGCATGTTGCAGTGCGTCGCTATTCGTAGAAGCTTTTTTCTGCGTGAACAGTTTTGTGCTTCAGCGTGCCCTGTTCTGCTTTGTATGTGTTGCGTTGCGTGTTTTCATCATGCCCACACGTTGCGTTCCGTGCTGTACGAGTGGCCACAGGAAAAGAGAGACATGTACCACATTTCGTTTGTGCCGCGCGTGTACCTGAGCAGCGAGAGGAATGGGACCACACTATTCCTCGTGAAGATAAAAAAATTGCCCAGCACATCACGAGTGTGTAATATACACTTTCATGAGGAGGGCATCCTGAAGACTTTCACTCACGTCATCAATGATTTGAAAGTACAAACCGCCAGAGGAAAGTGGGACTGTGATGTGTGGTGCGCGTTTAAAGTGCGCGCCTTCGAAAAGTGCGCGTCACGAAAAAAAAAAAGGAAAAAAAAAAGGAGAAATACCAGAGTGCACGTGCGGTGCTGCTTAAACAAGAATGACGACGTTAAAGAGCGTCAAGCACGAGGATGCGTGGCAGGACGTGAAGTAAACAAAAAGGTAAAACATCCAATGGGCAGCGAACACGGAGATTTCAAGGCCCAATGACTTGACACCACGAAACAGCAGTATCTCCAATGAGAAGGAGACAAGTGGGCCAGAGCTGAAGCAGGAGCCTGAGCAGACCAGAGCAAGAGGAGTTCGAGGCAGGCAGTGCAAGCGGAAGGTCGTCACCGGACCGGGCGCTGAAGATGAGCCGTTGGGTTCCGGACCCGAGCCTACAGGACTTCAACCGGCCGGGGCCTCCTGCTGTCGGGTTCCCGTTCCAAAGGACCGTGGCCATCCGGTCCTGAACTCCTTTCCAGGGCCTGCGGACTTTGGTTCCGGCAGGCGAGCTACAGCCGTCGGGCTCCGGGCCCGAGCTGTGCGCCCAGCTGCTTGACTAGGTCGACCCTAGTTCCCTGACGCGTCGCCACCAGCCTGCGTTTCTCCCGTCTCCGACGTGTACACGCTCCTCAAGCCGAAACCATCACGATTTGGTAGGGCTTTCAGACGTGTCGCCAGCAGCCCAGCGTTCCCTCGTCCTCGTCCAGCCCACGCACTGACGCCGGAGTCACGGCGTTCCGGTTTCTCATCACCGCCGAAAACCAACTTGTGGGTGAGACTGCACCGATACTCTTGCGCTACTCTCATCACTCAGCCCCTTTCGAGCGTTAGGTTTAGTTACTGACTTTGAACGTTCTTGTTGGGTGTTTACAGATGTGTTTCGTCATGTCCAGTCAACTGTT
Organism: Rhipicephalus annulatus; assembly: GCA_013436015.1. NCBI lineage: Eukaryota > Metazoa > Arthropoda > Arachnida > Ixodida > Ixodidae > Rhipicephalus > Rhipicephalus annulatus. The sequence goes on along the minus strand of WOVY01012012.1, from coordinate 40,846 downwards.
TATTAAGTGTTTTGTTTTGTGAGGAATTTTCGCCTTTTTTTTACTTTTCAATTAAACTTTTTGTGTGTTTCTTGGAAACCGAACGGCTTTGTCCTTATTAACAAAACTCTCTGAGGCTCAGCCCAGGAGGAAAACAAATCAGCAACAAGAACCTTGCATCACAAACTGGCGTCCGCGACAGGACAAAGTCGTTTGTTTTTCCAGTAGATTTTTTTTTTTTTTGACGCGGTTAACACGATGACGAACACGTGGGAGTTAATTGAGTTGGCGGATAAAATGGGACTGACGGGAGCGGAGTTTAGAGTATGGTACGAGGAGCGGATGGAGAGGGAGCGTGAGCAACGGGCTGCAGAACGAAAGGCGGCGAAGGAAAAGCTTGAATTGGTGCTTAGAGCTAAGAAGGAGGAGCTAGAGCGCGTAACGCGTGAAAATAAAGTGTTGCTAGAGCGTCAGACACGCATACTGAAGCAGCAGCTCCAATTAGAGAGGGTGGATTTCGAGCGGCGACTCGAGCTTGCGATGGCGAAAAGGGGGCAGCTGGCGATGCCGAAGGTCGAGCAAGCGGTGAATGTTTGCTCCGATAGCAGCGTTTGCTGGAGGGAAGTCGATTCCGGCAAGGTTGGCCTCGAGCCTCGCGACAGCCTTACTTCGGAGCGAGAAGCTCAGATAGAGGAAGGCAGAGAGGTGGACAGCCAAGAAGGCAGGAGTCATGAGGAGCTTGTTGAAGCGACGGAAAGCTTCTCTGGCTGGGAACATATTACTTCCGTTAGCTGCTTGGGGACCTCTGAGAGGCCAAGCACCTATGAAGAAGAGCGCCTGGATATGGGCGACCTAGAAGCTGTGAAAAATGTTGTGGAGCAAAGCTTCGATAGCAGGGAACAAAGAAGTTCCATTCAGAATGAGGTGTGTATCAGAACGTCTCAAAGGCCGAGCACATTTCAGGAAGAGGTAGGGCTACCTCTCAATAGCTCCATGGAAGGAGCGCTAGAACGTCATTGGGATGATGGCAGCGAATGCCATGAAGGCTCTGATATAGTGGCCACTGATTGTTTTGTACCGACAGAGGTAGCAGCAGGCACCATGTCGATGGTCCTAGACCATACGTATATCTCGCTCAGAGAGAGAGGGGATTCTAGTTCACAGGATAGCGTAACTGCTATTTGTCCGAGAAAACACGATGGGAGTGCTGAAGCACTCTTCAAAATAAACAGTATCGAATCGGAGGTGGGCTCGATAGTAGGTATGGAGAATGCCAGACAGGGTCTTGAACCTGAGAACGTGATTGGTTTTGAACCTATAATTAAGTCCACTCAAGATGAGCTGTATAATGACCGAGCACAAGGGCATTCCTTCTCAAGAATCCAGGAACCTCACACGCTTGTCGGAGCGTTTGGGCTTGTTGAGGGCACACCGAGCTTGTGTTCATTAGATGGTGAACTAAAAGAAAGCATTTGTGTGAGAGATTGTGGCATTTGGACATTCGTGTCTCAGTGCGTTTCGTGTCGACGCCGACGGCTCGAGACCGCGCCCTGTTCCTCTGTGACCGGTAAGCGTTCATGTGGCCGGCGGGGGCGCAGACACGCGTTTCAGCGAACGTGCATAAAAGCATGTTTGCCACAGTTACTTTCGAAACGTGCGAGAAGGGCAGTGCGTCTGGTTTGGGACGCAATAACCTGAGTGTAGAGTTAGAAAACCGGTAGCTCTTTCTGGACTTCGACTTTTAGATGCGGACACAAGTAGCTTTGTCCATAGTCGATTTTGTAGTAAAAAGGTTTATTCTGTGTTTCAGAACTTTTAAATGCAATTGGGTGAATCTAAAGTTTACGTGTGGACATTTGGACGATGTAGCGAACTGTAGCCCGGTGGTGTGTTGAACTGCGTGGTGCAAATATGTGGTTTAATTGTGACGTAGTGCAGAACGCGCACTCATCGGCAGTTTTTTTTTCTTTTTCTAAAAAAAAAAAACTTGAATAAAAGGGGGGCGTATGTGATGTGTGGTGCGCGTTTAAAGTGCGCGCCTTCGAAAAGTGCGCGTCACGAAAAAAAAAGGAAAAAAAAAAAAAAGAGAAATACCAGAGTGCACGTGCGGTGCTGCTTAAACAAGAATGACGACGTTAAAGAGCGTCAAGCACGAGGATGCGTGGCAGGACGTGAAGTAAACAAAAAGGTAAACATCCAATGGGCAGCGAACACGGAGATTTCAAGGCCCAATGACTTGACACCACGAAACAGCAGTATCTCCAATGAGAAGGAGACAAGTGGGCCAGAGCTGAAGCAGGAGCCTGAGCAGACCAGAGCAAGAGGAGTTCGAGGCAGGCAGTGCAAGCGGAAGGTCGTCACCGGACCGGGCGCTGAAGATGAGCCGTTGGGTTCCGGACCCGAGCCTACAGGACTTCAACCGGCCGGGGCCTCCTGCTGTCGGGTTCCCGTTCCAAAGGACCGTGGCCATCCGGTCCTGAACTCCTTTCCAGGGCCTGCGGACTTTGGTTCCGGCAGGCGAGCTACAGCCGTCGGGCTCCGGGCCCGAGCTGTGCGCCCAGCTGCTTGACTAGGTCGACCCTAGTTCCCTGACGCGTCGCCACCAGCCTGCGTTCTCCCGTCTCCGACGTGTACACGCTCCTCAAGCCGAAACCATCACGATTTGGTAGGGCTTTCAGACGTGTCGCCAGCAGCCAGCGTTCCCTCGTCCTCGTCCAGCCCACGCACTGACGCCGGAGTCACGGCGTTCCGGTTTCTCATCACCGCCGAAAACCAACTTGTGGGTGAGACTGCACCGATACTCTTGCGCTACTCTCATCACTCAGCCCCTTTCGAGCGTTAGGTTTAGTTACTGACTTTGAACGTTCTTGTTGGGTGTTTACAGATGTGTTTCGTCATGTCCAGTCAACTGTTTATTAAGTGTTTTGTTTTGTGAGGAATTTTCGCCTTTTTTTTACTTTTCAATTAAACTTTTTGTGTGTTTCTTGGAAACCGAACGGCTTTGTCCTTATTAACAAAACTCTCTGAGGCTCAGCCCAGGAGGAAAACAAATCAGCAACAAGAACCTTGCATCACAGGGACTTCGTCGACTGATGCGTTCCGTGGATACTCCCGAATTAGCTTGCTTAGTTTTCAAAAGCCGCGACAAAGAAGCGAAAGCTGCCCAATATAAGCGGGGTAGTTTCTAGAATATTATCGGCGAAAAATAATAGACTATCTCTAATCACTGAGCTCTAAGACAGTGAAATAAGTCCCGACATGCCGCCAACGAGTGGAGCCAGTTCTCTTCAAGACATATAAAAAGTTTCTTTTCCTGCTGCATGCTGGCAGAACGTTGTTGAGAATGGCGAGACAAGATGTGGTGTTTTTAGTGTTCAAAGAAGAAAAAAAGCGTAATTTGAGGAGTAATGTGTAGTCGTCTAAGAAGACATGACAGTCACCATTAGCAGCCGTCACCATCATTTAGCCAAGTCGGCCGGCTATGCAGATACTATCACCCCATTGGCCGAACTTCTGGTGGGACATTGAAAAGGTGAAAGTGCGTTCATGTGTGTCCTAGTGCATCAGCAGGCAGCCTCGTTGGTAATGACTCATGTCACTCATGTTCACGCTCGAGTCTACTCACAACGCTCGTCACTCACTCATACTCACACTCCCTCACACTCATTGACACTCACTCACGTTCATGTTACACGTGAATTCGCGCTCTCATGTTCCTACTCAAGTTTCACTCATGTTACTACTCAAGTTTCCTCATACCACTTGTCACTCACTCACATTCACAGTGATGCCTTTTAAATGATCCAGTGTGTGCACTTATGAGTGAGTATGCAAAGCTAGTTTCCACATTTTCTCCAGCTACATGCCAATAGCTGCAAATGATTCCATACAAGATAATTAAGTTCTGTATACCAACAAATATCTACGTGCATCTTACAGTGTTTGAAGTAATTAATTCGTGCGCATAGATTGGTTACCCTCAAGCCTTACAAGGTGCTCTTTAGGAGACTGTGAATTGTATGTTTCCAAGCTCTGGTTGAGAAGAAACACCTAAATACTAATTTAACTCCTCTAGCAGCCAAATACCACAGAACTCGCTCTCTTGATTTCGTCCGACCAGTTGTGCCCCCGCGATCTCCCACTACCATGCAGCTCTGGCCGACTGGCTTACCCTACGCCATCTCCTGCCGCCGAGAAGAGCTCTCGCTGAGTGGTGCCCTATCCTCGGACTTCTGCAACCATGTCCATCTTTCCTATCTTCTCCTTACATCTAGTTGTCGCTATCCCTGCGCCACGCTCTCTCTTTTCCTTTCTCTATCTTTATACCTTCGATCCCATCCTTTTAATCCATCTTTACTCCCATCTCTCGTGAGCTACTGTTGAGGTGTCGCACTCTGATGCAAACAGTTATGGGGCTTACTTTTCTTTCTTTTAAGAATCACATGAGAAAAAAGAAGACCACAGTCAACAAAGACTCTTTGTTACAAAATGACTTTATGAAAGCTGTTTTTTTCTGTAGTTCTATTATTGAACTTCTGGTATTCTCAGTATGCCTAAATTGACTTGAATAAAAGCAGACTCGTAGCCTGTAGGCTTTGATAACTGGAAAATTCGCATTTACCAATAAGTTTTTGTTAAGCAGTACTAGGCAGCATTTTATCCGTAGGTACATTTTTGTTATTAGACTATGCTCAGTCGCTGAAATAAGCCACTTGAACGCACTTCACTTCTGCCTCAAGACCTCACGAAACATACCTCAGAGATCATTTGAGTTTAATAAGTGTGAGTGTTCATAATATAGTGGTACTGTACGTGCATGGCCTGCATCTTATGCAGTTTTATTTTTTCTGAGACACTGGTCTTGACAACATACGTTTTTTTTACATAACGTATGTGGATATTCACCATGTCGTCCATATGAACACTTCAGGAAACCAGCACATGCAGAAGAACTGGTTCTTGGGCTCTCTAATAACCATAATGCACTGTGAAAAGACACAATGTACACACAGAACTACACACTACAAGCGTTTGTGACGTGTCGCTTTGTGCAAATTGTGTCTTTTCACACTACATCTTATTAGCAAACAAAATCAGTTTTTGTTTGCAAGAGCTTCATTTTTTTCATTTGGTTGTACAACAGGGATTTAAGAGCACACGTATACGTGTTTACACAATCCAGCCACAAAATATTGGCAGACTATTAAGCTTCGCCTTGAAGAGTGGAACCCGATAGTGAAATCCGCCCCCTAATCCACCGTTCAACCACTAAGTTCATAATAATTCATATGTTTCGTTACATACACACGCACACACACAAGAATGCACACAGTAGATTGAAACAGCGCACGATATTATCGCCATTCGGGCTCGTTTTCGTCGTGACACCTGTCGAAGAAATAGCAATAAAGAGGCCCCTGAAACACTTCAAGTAACCATACAATGAATTCACTTGAAGAGCTTATTGACTCACAAATTCAATGCCACAATACTTCGAAGAATTCGTCCAGTGCGAGTGGAGTTACAAAGGTTTGTCGCATGCTGCAATTGCATTATCTCTTCTCTCGTCCCGACGAAAGCGCTGGAAGCTAAAAAGCGAGGCATGGCAGGCTAAATAAGCTACCGCCCCTTGTGACCTTGAGCAATTTTTTCTTCGAATGCGCAGCTTTTTCACTGTGATCGCGTGCGCATGCATGGAAAAGTAGCGGCCTCCCACGGCTATCTCAAGAACCTGATTTTTTGGTCACAGACGCACAGATAATTTTTCACACAAAACCAAAGGGGCCGATGCCAGCAGCGGGTTTTCAGCGACACGAGCTCTTTAACGTCGTGTGAAGCAAGTGCTGATTCACTAAACTCTTTGCATTGGAAAGATCCAAGCTATAAGTAGGAGTGACATATCATCAGGTTGAACAGCTGAATAAGCGCCTCATTTTTTCACATGATGTGGCATGTGTCTCTGGTGATTAATATTACCAACATATTGTCAAACAGAAGTTCACTGTTGAAGTATCTGAATTACATGTAGAACTGCTTAGCTACCTGTGTTCATGTAAGTTATCATGTCGCCAATTTTAAGATATATCCACATGTAGCAATTTTGCTCTTCATCCTTTCTTTTTCTATACACTAAGAACTTTGATGCACACAGTTATTGCCCACCTAAGGAATATAATGGGGACACAAAAAATAGGTGGATGTAAGACAGGCAGATTAACCACAATGAACTGATTACTGGTCGGAAAAAATTATACATCACTGCACAACTGATCCTTATTCACACATAACAGTATTATTCATTAATGGCGCTAATAAGTACTCATAAGTTCTCCCGCTCATCGATGCTCACTTGTATTCATACTCCTACACACTGGCTCTTATGTGAACTAACTCAACGTCATACTCAGCTTTACTTATGCCCGTCATTATACTTGTGCCTTGCAAATGACTGTGCTTACTTCTGACTTATGAGTGAGTGTATGCCAAGCTGTAACTGTCACATCTTCTGTAAGCAAGAGACCTATATACAAAAGAATAGTTGTAAACGATCCAGTTAAAGGAATTCAGTTTTCTACTGAAACGAAATATTTACCTGTGTTCATGGGCATCCCCTACAGAAGCTACACTATTTAGATACAGTTAGGTACAGTGCAAATTACCGGCGCAACCTTTGCAGCAGGCAACCTGTTGGCACGGGAAACGAAGACACATTCTCTTTGCCATGAAATGAACAATAGGAAAACTGTTTTCGTTTTGTTTAGGTATGCGTTTTTGAACTGCTAGTATTCTCTGTACTATCAAAACAACAAAGACTTCAACCAAAAAAAAAAGCCCTTTGGCCTCTAGGCTCTCCAAATTGAAATGATGGGCTCAGCGGCACGTCAACGATGGTTCCTGCTTATCAACCCTTGCTTTTTTCCGTGCAGTTTTTCAGCCAGGCATTTTTCGGTCTCCTGAAGTTGGCCCCCGAGGGCCCTGCTGAATCCGCCTCGCTGCTGCAGTACCGTGGTGGCCTCACATGCCCCCTTCGGGACAACGCCCAGCTCCGAGCGCCTCTCCTCCCCGGTACGCGAAGCTGCGTGCGCCATGTGCACCCATAAAGTCGGCTCCAGTCAACTATTATCGACGATCTCCCTTCAACTGTGCTATCTCGGCGCTGGTTCCAGTTTCGCATCGACGACATGGACCCCTATTCTTCCAGGATTAGATATATTGCCTCGTCTTTGCCTGCGCGCCTTTAGTGGGCTCGGCGGCACGTCAACGATGGTTCTTGCTTACCAACCACTGCTTTTCGCCAATAACGTAACCAATAAATTCTCTCTGTTTGCTAAGCGAACTAGTCATAGAGCGTTGGTCGTGCTACTGAGCCCACATTCAATTTGCACCATTTTTATGATTGCTCTTTTGTATTATTTGACTCATTGATACTGTCTCGTGACGTTGAATTGAACCCAGGTCCAACTAGCAATGCCTACTCTAAGCTGCTTACCACGGTATGTGAGCTTTTCGACCAACTAAAAACTATTGAAGCAACACTGACAGTTCATGAAAAAATATTCTTTGAAACTAACTCTGGATTGGCCAAAATAGAATCTGAGTGCAAAAAGCTCGTGGCTACCAGGAATGAAATTGCCAGACTTCGTACAGCAACTGACTCATGTGTCGGCTTTGACTGCACGGGCTGACAACACCGACAACAGGCCTCGTCGGTGTAACCTTGTCTTTTTGGGTTAGATGACACTCCTACTGAAAACTGTCGTGAGTCCGAAAAACTAATCATTGATCACAGCCCTCAACATCTTCAGTCACCTGTTGATCTACTTGAAATTGAACGCGCTTATAGTCTCGGTTATTATCGTAAAGAGATATCAAGACCAATGATTGTTAAGTTCGCACTCTTTGAAGATAACGACTGCGTTTTTTCACAAGCCCACAAATTTAAAGGAACCAGTTTTGGCGTCTGTGTAGATTTTTCCCTCGCAGTTTGTCTAGCTTGCAAAAGCCTTATTAAATATGGAAAGATCATCAACCTCTAGTTCAAGCTGCGTTACGATAAAATTTTTGCGGCAAAACCTTCGTCTACGACCAACAGGCCAAAAAGGTTGTTCAGCGTAAATCCTAGCAGTTACCCCAGTCTAAACATAAAAAACCCCACCGTAAGCCTTCTTCCATAGCTTTCTTGCATACTAATATCCGATGTGTCATTCCGAAACGAGATTTCTTATGTGACCTCATTAGCGCATCTTCCTATAATTCTGCTCTACTCACTCAAACATGGCTTAACTCGTCCATTCGCAATTCGGAGATTCTTCCGCTCTTTCCCGACTTCAATTTATTTCGCAAACACGGTGTCGATGATACACGTGGTGGTGCCGTTCTCATCGCCACAAGCCATGAGCTTCGATGCAAAACTGATAACGATGGCATCACCTTTAGAGATGCTATGGTTATGTTGCACCACATCGTTCCCGCGCATTATAGGCATTCGCAATCGTCGTCCTTCTGTCGACTCCACCTTCCCTATTAATATATATATATATATATATATAGTATATATATATATATATATATAGTCAAATAGATCCTCTATGAGCGGTCACACCATGGTTTATTTCGACGTTTCGGCCTAGAGTCTGGCCTTCATCACGATTGAGGGTGAAGTTTGTTGGTGCTCAGCTTTATACAATCTTGAATCAGAGGGGGAAAGAAAAAAAAGAGGAAAAAACCGAATGAGAAAAAGAAGAAGAAAAAAGAAGAAAGAAAAGAAAAAAAGAAAAGGAAAAAAGGAGATTTTAAAGTGGACTCCCCGGACGCCCCCTTTCACTCTTCCATCAACCTCCCCTTTCCATCTCTCTCTCCCTTTCCTCATTTTCACCTTTAGGATGTCTGCGGTCTGTGTATCCTTCCTTTTACTAACGCACTGTTCCTCACCAGACGGCGCTTCCTGACTCTGGCGGTTCAAATAACGGAACACCTTCTCTGGCCCATCTACTCTCCTTCATATTTCTTAGCCTTTCTTCGAACCTTATTTTGCTCTGCGCTTCCCTCGCCTTAAAACCTGCCCACCCCATATCGCCCTAAACGAGGCTGTAAAGGGCGATATGGGGTGGGCAGGTTTTGAGGGCGAGGGAAGCGCAGAGCAAAATAAGGTTCGAAGAAAGGCTAAGAAATATGAAGGAGAGTAGATGGGCAGAGAAGGTGTTCCGTTATTTGTATAGGAAGAGCGTGGACACACAGTGGAGAAAAAGAACTAGAAGACTCACTAGTAAATATACGGCTGGTATTGTAAGCCATATGTCAACAAAGAGCGTTAAGGGAAAAGTCAGGGAGGCGGAGAGGATTTACTGGATGGCAGCTATGGAGAAAAAAACCGGCTTTGAGTAACTACCGAAAGGGCAAAAATGAAATAAGGAGGGAGGCATTTTACGATAATTCAAGGGGAAGCGCTTTACTGTTTGAAGCGAGATCGGGTTGCCTTAGAACGCGTAGTTATAAAGCAAGATTCAGTAAAGAAGAAGAACAATGCACATGCTGCGGGAAAGATAAGGAAACGGCGGAGCATGTTCTGATTGAATGTGGAGATATCCACCCAGGTGTACGTTTGGGCACGAGCCTACAGAAGCCTTGGGTTTTAGGGACAACAATGGAAAGCTGAGCACACCCCGCGATTGAAATAAGTAAGAGACGGTTAGAGTATTGGTGGCAGAAAATTAGAGAGAAAGGACAAAAATAAATATTGGAAAAATAAAATATGGACAGTGTGCCGTAAATGGCAGAGAACTTAAGCTGAAAATTTACCTTTTTTTTCCATTAAGATAGAATTTATCGAAGTAGAGGCATTAGGCCAACATAAAAAAGAAAAAAGTTTTTTTTTTTTTTGTCGAGCCTGGTGGCATACTTGTCACCACCCCGTTATAAAGGGGACGCTCATAGCATCCATCCATCCATCGGTTCGGTGTGGGAGAAATGCTTTTTTAAGAAGTTTAAGCCTTTAACTTCTCAGCGCCCCGTCGACATCTCGTTGCAGACAGAGGGGTGCCGCGTATTGCCGCAGAGGTTGTCAAGTGGGTGCAATGGCAATTCATGCCCGCTTGTGGTTTACGCGTGCAGTAGGGGCCTCCCGACTGTGCACAGGGTTGCTGTTGGTCATGTCATGTTTGGCACGCGTACCCATTTACGCGTACTTGCTCATACAAGTACGCGTAAATAAGGGAGGCGCACGTTCAGCCATATAATGCGATGTTAGAGGTATAACAGCAGTAGGATCATATGGGGCAACATGCCCTTGTAATAGCTTTCTCACGGACAGATGTAAATACACCAATACTACCTTTATGGCCGAACTCTGTAAACATAGGTATGCACTTCCGACAACAAAATGAGACCAAAAAGTATCTCTTTACCCAAAAGTGATCATGTTTGCCTCCAAGTTTGATACACAAGGCACTGTGCACATGCATGACACATCATGGGAGAAGAGGTTTTTACCAAAAATGGTCTAAGAAATGTTAAAACGGCATCATATTTAGAACACACAGGTACCACTACTAGTTTATAAAGCATGTACACTTTCCGCTTCAAATTTTTAATTCTGAGGATTTCATCTGGTTCTTTAGGCAGAAGTTTATAGTGCATGCCAGGGACCTAATAAGATGACTGTGTATGCTTTCATGATGCACATATAATAAAATAAGTACCTGCCTAACACTAATTAAGGAAAGTGTTCCTTTAATGCGAATCTTTATTATTCATTTTTATTCATCATAACTCAAAGATCCCACAAGGGACATTGCATGAGGGGTGGGCACACAGAAAAAAACTGGTGGTTCAGGCTATATTTTATAATTTTAAAGATGGTCTATGACGGCAGCCTTGAATTGAGCAATGTCAGTGATGAGGGCGATAATGTGAAGGGAGGGCAGTCCTTTCTCTGGCAGTATGCATAAAAGATGAATGTTGATGGGTGGTCTTGTGTGCACGTGGCTGATACACAGCATTTTGGTGAGAGTGACGAGCGATGTCCAGGAATATTTATTTGGTTTCCCGGAGGCCGTGAATAGAAAAACCTAAAAAATAAGATTAGTCGAGCAGCCTTGCGGCGAGAAGAAACTGAGGAAATGCATACCTGTAATTCTAGGGTGAATACACTTGTTCAGTAGGAGTAAGCCGAGAGAATAAACCTCGCAGCAGGCTTTGGACCGATTAAAGAAAATTAGCTATGGTAACTTGGTAGTTGTCATAGATAGTAGATGCATATTCTAATTTTGATCGTATCAACGTTTTTTAAGCAATCAATTGTTGTAGCAATCGTTGTAACAATAACAGACCCTTTGTTATTCAAGACTGCAATTTCTCAGCAATGTTTGTAACTATACGCAGTTTCCATTATCTATCTTTGTCTTGTATGTGCTTGAATTCTTACTTATACATTTTTAGTTGACTTATGTTGCCTTCCTGATTTGCGCATCTGACACTTGTTTCTTTATTTTGTTTTTTGTGTGTTATAAAATGTTGTACCCACCCCCTCTGTAATGCCCTACGGGCCCTGAGGGTATTCTAATAAATAAATAAATAAATAAATTGAACTGTAGGGAATGCTGATGATAAGTTACGGCGTAGATAACCTAATAAGCAATGGCAGAAATCGGTTAGTTTGTTTATATGATGGGTCCAGAACAAGTCGCTAGACATATGTACTCCTAGGTATTCAAATGCCTGGAATTAAGTCCAGGTGTTTTTGAGGGAGTAAGAAGATGCTACATAGTTACGACAGCGGTTAGAAGATACCTCAGAGCACTTACTCACGTTGACAGAGATGTACCAACGGCTGCATCATGTTTTGGATTTTCAGATCATGCTGCAGAGAGGAGGAGTCTATGGAGTTTTTTATTCGACGATACAGAACAAAGTAATACGAAAAGAGGCATATATTTGATGATACATAATCTGGAAGGACATTATATATATAAGAAAGAGTAACTGTCCAAGTACGGAGCCTTGTGGCATATCATATAAAACAGGTGATAGAAAGGATGAAGATCAGCTGGTGGAAATAAATGGAAAGCGATCGGTCCAGAATTCACTAATCCTGTTACCTGTGTCGGGGTGGACATTTAGGTTCAAAACTTTATGCATTAGAAGAACGTGAGATACTTTATCGCATGGTTTCTCGGAGTCCAAAAAGAGAGCTTCAGTGACAATGTCGTGATCCTGGTTGAAATATAAATCATGCATGAATAGAGCGAGCTGAGAGTTACAAGAGTAAGCTTTGCAAAATCCGTGCAGGTTAGGATAAAAAAAGCTGACAGATGACAGAAAATTGGCAACGTACGAATGTAAATTATGCTCCATTAGTTTCTAACAGACGCGGGTGAGCGAAACGAGGCAGTAGTTAGTAGATTTTGTATGGTCGCCTTTTTTCAAAATGAGAAATATCTTACCGACTTTCCGATCGGAGTGTTTTGATCCGGTCGAGAGAGACGGCTGAAATCTTAGCGTCAGAAAAAGACCGTTGATGGGCTTGGTGTTTTTAATACTTTAGCGTTGATGCCATCAGCGCCACACGAATACGAATATTTTAATGACTTGATGAGTTTACAATGCCGTACACGTTGATAGTTTTGTTTTTTATCGGGGGTAATTACACCGTGGCAACTGGGGAAGAGTTTAAGGACACTTATTAGTGAATACAGAACAGAAAGCACTTTAAAGTATTAGCAGTATGGGATTCTGAAACAGGGTAGCCAGAAATGCCACGTAAAAAACAGCGCTGGACGCCCGGGGACTAATGTATTGCGAGAAGCGTTTCCGGTTTGTGTTCAGCATGAAAGACAGCGTGGTGAAAAAAAGCTACATTTGAGCTCTGCGATGTGCTTCTCGTACTGCTTGAATGTAACGCTGTGTTTCTTCAACTGAAAGTCAGATTGAGAAGATTTAGGGGAATGAAAGAGTGGTTTATTTTATTGTTTCAACGTTTTAGTATGGTGTTAAATCATGAAGGCTGTTTCCGTTCGTTATTTGTTATGGTAGGAACGTATCTTTTATATAGGTGCCGAAATTAGGATTTAAATAGCAGCGACTTAGTCTCAACAGACTGAAAAGGTAAGTCGAACTCAACGTTATCATTAAATGCTTCTATGTCTTGAATAATTCTATGCTAGCCCCCTCTGTCATAAAGCGTGAGTATTTTTTGCTCTTATTCAATTCGACATATGCCACGAAAAGGTGGCAAGCAGTATCTTATGATGACTGAAGACCATTCAGATACGTGAAGTCGTAATGATTTCCGGGTGTGAAATTATTATCAAATCCAAAATGTTCACCGAATGGTCTGTAGTGCGAGTGGGATTGTTGACTACTCACAATATTTTAAATGTAGGACACGTGTTTTTGAATTCGCTGGTTATGTTACTATGTGTAAGTGTGGCAGCCAGATTTGCCAAGTGATAGAGGGAAGTTAAATTTACCAAAAACCAAGATAACCGTGTTGGGGTATGACTTTGATATTTGACACAACGCATCGTGAAAAGCAGGCGGGAAGGTGGAGTCGGCAGAAGGACGACGATTGCGAATGCCTATAAGGCGCGGGAACGATGTGGTGCAACATAACCATAGCATCTCTAAAGGTGATGGCATTGTTATCAGTATGCATCAAAGCTCATGGCTTGTGGCGATGAGAACGACACCACCACGCGTATCATCGACACGGTGTTTGCGAAATAAATTGAAGTCGGGAAAGAGCGGAAGAATCTCCGAATTGCGAATGGACGAGTTAAGCCATGTTTGAGAGAGTAGAGCAGAATTATAGGAAGATGCGCTAATGAGGTCACATAAGAAATCTCGTTTTGGAATGACACATCGGATATTAGTATGCAAGAAAGCTATGGAAGAAAGCTTACGGTGGGGTTTTTTATGTTTAGACTGGGGTAACTGCTAGGATTTACGCTGAACAACCTTTTTGGCCTGTTGGTCGTAGACGAAGGTTTTGCCGCCAAAAATTTTATCGTAACGCAGCTTGAACTAGAGGTTGGTGATTTTTCTCTATTTAATAAGGCTTTTGCGAGCTAGACAAACTGCGGGGGAAAAATCTACACAGACGCCAAAACTGGTTCCTTTAAATTTGTGGGCTTGTGAAAAAACGCAGTCGTTATCTTCAAGGTGTGCGAACTTAACAATCATTGGTTTTGATATCTCTTTACGATAATAACCGAGACTATAAGTGCGTTCAATTTCAAATGGATCAACAGGTGACTGAAGATGTTGAGGGCTGTGATCAATGATTAGTTTTTCGGACTCACGACAGTTTTCAGTAGGAGTTTCATCTAACCCAAAAAGACAAGGTTACACCGACGAGGCCTGTTGTCGGTGTTGTCAGCCGGGCAGTCAAAGCCGACACGTGAGTCAGTTGCTGTACGAAGTCTGGCAATTTCATTCCTGGTAGCCACGAGCTTTTTGCACTCAGATTCTATTTTGGCCAATCCAGAGTTAGTTTCAAAGAATATTTTTTCTTGAACTGTCAGTGTTGCTTCAATACTTTTTAGTTGGTCGAAAAGCTCACATACCGCGGTAAGCAGCTTAGAGTAGGCATTGCTAGTTGGGCCTGGGTTCAATTCAACGTCACCAGACAGTATCAATGAGTCAAAGAATATAAAAGAGCAATCATAAAAGTGGTGCAAATTGAATGTGGGCTCGGTAGCACGACCAATACTCTATGACTAGTTCGCTTAGCAAACAGAGAGCATTTATTGGTTACCTTATTGACGAAAAACAGTGGATGGTAAGCAAGAACCATCGTTGACGTGCCGCCGAGCCCACTAAAGGCGCGCAAGCAATGACGAGGCAAAATATCCAATCCTGGCAGAATAGGTATCCATGTCATCGATGCGGAACTAGAACCAGTGCCAAGATAGCACAGTTGAAGGAAGATCGTCGATAATAGTTGACTGGAGCCGACTTTATGTGTGCACATGGCGCACGCAGCTTCGCATACCGGGGAGGAGAGGCACTCGGAACTGGGCGTTGTCCCGAATGGGGCATGTGAGGTCACCACGGTACTGCAGCACCGAGGCGGATTCAGCCGGGCCCTCGGGGGCCAGCTTCAGGAGACCGAAAAATGCCAGGCCGCAAAACTGCACGGAGAAAAGCAAGGGTTGGTAAGCAGGAAGCATCGTTGATGTGCTGCTGAGCCCGTCATTTCAATTTGGAGAGCCTAGAGGCCAAGCGGCTTTTTTTGGTTGAAGTCTTTGTTGTTTTGATAGTACAGAGAATACTAGAAGTTCAAAAACGCATACCTAAACAAAACGTAAACAGTTTTACGATTGTTCATTTCATGGCAAAGAGAATGTGTCTTCGTTTCCCGTGCCAACAGGTTGCCTGCTGCAAAGGTTGCGCCAGTAATTTGCACTGTACCTAACTGTATCTAAATAGTGTAGCTTCTGTAGGGGATGCCCATGAACACAGGTAAATATTTCGTTTCAGTAGAAAACTGAATTCCTTTAACTGGATCATTTACAACTATTCTTTTGTATATAGGTCTCTTACTTACAGAAGATGTGACAGTTACAGCTTGGCATACACTCACTCATAAGTCAGAAGTAAGCACAGTCATTTGCAAGGCACAAGTATAATGACGGGCATAAGTAAAGCTGAGTATGACGTTGAGTTAGTACACATAAGAGTCACTGTGTAGGAGTATGAATACAAGTGAGCATCGATAAGCGGGAGAAGTTATGAGTACTTATAAGCGCCATTAATTAATAATACTGTTATGTGTGAATAAGGATCAGTTGTCCAGTGATGTATAATTTTTTTCGGACCAGTAATCAGTTCATTGTGGTTAACCTGCCTGTCTTACATCCACCTATTTTTTGTGTCCCCATTATATTCCTCAGGTGGGCAATAATTGTGTGTATCAAAGTTCTTAGTGTATAGAAAAAGAAAGGATGAAGGGCAAAATTGGTACATATGCATATATCTTAAAATTGGCGACATGATAACTTACATGAACAGAGGTAGCTAAGCAGCTCTACATGTGATTCAGATACTTCCACAGTGAACTTCTGTTTCACAATATGTAGGTAATATTGATCACCAGAGACACATGCCACATCATGTGAAAAAATGAGGCGCTTATTCAGCTGTTCAACCTGATGATATGTCACTCCTACTTATAGCTTGGAGCTTTCCAATGCAAAGAGTTTAGTGAATTAGCACTTGCTTCACACGACGTTAAAGAGCTCGTGTCGCTGAAAACCCGCTGCTGGCATCGGCCTCTTTGGTTTTGTGTGAAAAATTATCTGTGCATCTGTGACCTGTTGCATTAACATTCAAAATTGAATGTTGCAGCAACATTCAAATATTGACGTTGTCCTAACGTGTTGTTTTCAACAAGGCAACAACAATCATATTATCACGTTCCTAACGTGCTGGTAACAATGTGGTAACAACAAACAAATAATCACATTGCATTAACGTTGTATATAGACATCATACCTATGTTTAACAGCGAACGTTGAGACACCATGGAGAACATAATCGCTGAAACATCCTATAACACACATGGCAACTTTTTCAACTTCGTGTACTCAATTGAATAATGGCTGACAGTGGCTATTGGTGTGGTTAAGTAAGAAATAAAAGCATGAACAATACAGACAACAGTTCAGCTTATGTTTTTCACACACTAATCCTTCTATGAATGTGATTTTTTATACAGCTGCACTCTATGTTTTCATTTATTTATTTGTTGGACAATACACGATTGCCGTAGAGCAGGAGACAAAAAAAAGACCACAATGAGTCACATGACTAGGCTTCTATAGCACCTCATTATACGTTCTTCGCACAGAGTGACGGCAATGGCAAAAAAATGAAACACAAGAACACAATCACATGGTGGAAACCATTGCGTTGCCTTCTTATGTCTGTAGCTAGATACACTGAACACCGTGAATTCATATGTGAGAAAGATATGTGCAAGAGCAAGCCTTTAGGATTCCGAATTTCCAGGTTACAAAAAGCCTCCTGTAGGAAAGCTTCTTCTTAACATGTATGCATGCAGACTTGAACAATAAACTACCTGTCTATTTTATTTATTACTGTGCGGTTGTAAAATATCGTGGGAACCATTACAATTCAAAGTGAGCAAGCAGTAGTTAAATAAAACTGTGCCCCCATTATGATGCAACACCACAATCATGTTTTAATGAGTGCTTTCAGATTAAACACACAAGAAACAGATCCACTAAAACGGGACCTACATGTTTGCATGATGCAAGGCAACAGCCACAACAAACCCTACGATTGGCAAGAATTATGAAAGTGAAACCAATAGAAACCATTGAGCTAGAAAAACGGCTGTTTCACAGAACCATTATTCTTGGGGAACATAAAAAGCAACGCAAAGATTTGAGAAAAAGATGCAAATAGAAAAATTAGTAACTGTATATAGTTATCTAGTAAAATCACGGTCCAAAGAGAGAGAGAGAGAGAGAGAGAGATATGGCAAGAAAAAAGGCAGGGAGCTTTACTGGAAAGCAAGTATCTGGTTTGCTACCCTGCAATTGGGAAGAGAGACAGAAAGGTAAGGAAAATGGAATGAGAGAGAAAAGGAGAGCTGGAGGAAGCGAAAACGCACACACACTAGAATGTCACAAACGTTCGACGAGGCGGGTCGATCGCCGAAATTTTAGGAGGACGGTTGAAGTCGCAATCAATGTATCGACATGCTGAGCTTTCGGGAAAAAAAAGGGTGCCCATTCTGGTTTGAAACTGCCTTGACAACTGTTTGCAGTACTGAAGTATTTGGTAGTGTCTCTAACTTATGAAAGTGCAATGGAGCAGCTATTTCGCGTGCTCTGCTCTTACAGCTTTGTTGGGAAGTCGCATCGTCATGGAAGCATTTCATGTCTTCTTAATAACGGCGTGTAAGTAAACATCGGCCAAAATTTAGGCAATCGTAAAAAGTGTGTTATTCTGTCACTGCCAAAGCTATTATTCACGGCGCACAGAACAAACGCCAGGCCTGCAGAACACACTGCCTGCAAGCAAATATAAACATCGAATTGCACCGCGATAAAATGCTACACTAATACAAAAGGATGATCACTCACAACAAGCACAGTGCACACCAACATAGAGAAAGAACGCCTGCTGAATTCACTATGTTGTTGGTAAGAAAATCTAAACCACAAATTGCAGTATCGTGAAAGGGCACAGTAATCAGGAAACAATATCACCCACAGCAAATCTGGGAGACGTCAATAAGGAGATGCCAAGCCTTCACAACACACTATGCAGCACACAAAAAACAACATACCATTGCAGTCCTCTTGCCATTTGTCCAAGACCTAGCTTCAGCTTCGCTTTGACTGTAAGGCTTATGTCGGCTTAAACAAATGCACCTACCGATTGCGATTCCTTTGCTCGAGTAGGCTGATCAAGAAGACACACAACTGAGGCTAAGCTGATAATGAGATGCCATTTTTTCTTCCCATGACTTCACACAGCTTTCTATGTAGTAGATGTAGAAGTAGCACCAGGTTTATGCAGCTGTCTGGGCGACTGATACATTTGGTCAACTGCAGTGTTTTTCAACTTGGTCACAACACAAACTGTTCTGGCATACGTCACAGGTGTGCTCCTTTCTCCTTAACATGCTACCTTGCCCTTCAATGCTGTAAGTTCTGGCCGTTACTGGTCCCACAACACCACATTTTACCAATGGAATCCGAGGCGTTAACGGTTGCAGTCTTATTGGAGTCTTCTGTCTTCGGTAAATGAAGCTTTGATGCTTTCTCTCTACAGTAGTTTCTTACTAACTCCATTTTTTTGCTAACAAGTCTGCTAGTGCTAGGTAGGCTTTTTAAGTAGAATATTTGTTGTCGACAGAGTAGGTATGGTAACCTTTCAGCAGTTAGGCGAGCTTCCCTTTCTGTTTCAGCGTGATGTACATGCATAAGTGCACCACGTTTATGCAGCTATCTAGACGACTAATACATTTGGTTAACTGCAGTGTTTTTCTAGTTGGCCACAACACAACGAAGGCTTAGCTGCATTTATCAAACTCTCAACTAATAAATTAGACGGAGATTGATTTGAGCTGGAAGTCGGGTGCGAGCTGCCACTGCTTGGTGAAGTTGGCGAGCTCTGTACATGACAATTGTAGACCATTAGCCGCTAGTTCGCAGAAAATGATGATTCATACCTGGGGAGGTGTGTTGTCGGATCATCTTGTCGCGCTGCTGCTCATTGTTACGTTCATGCACTTCTAAGATTGAGGGAAGGGGGAAAGAGCCAAGACGTTATTTAGCTTGCGGTTTTAAGCAGCAAAGGGTGCAGCGGGTATACCCTTTGTTGCGTGTCAGGGTAAAGCATGCATGAAGTGTTCATTTCTGGTTGTGGAGTTCTGGGTTGTGAATAGGACAAGTCTAATTTTTTGCTCTAGTTCATCATTTGATTCAAAACTTATGTACTTCTTTTTCATGAAAACTGTGTATTAGCGACAACACAGAGGCATTCCATTGAATAATATGTTAAGCTACAAATTCACAACTAAACATCGTTAATTCAGGTACCATGACTAGCCTTCAATATACTGGTATAGCATCTGTTAACAACACTTTGCCTCTTGCAAACAAACAGAATACCTGCATTTTACGACATGTTGTTTACGAAATCACATCTCTCTGACACTCGAATTATTTATTATACTGGTATAGCTTCTGTTAGCAACACTTTGCCTCATGCAAAGAAACAGAACACCTGCATTTTACGACATGTTGTTTACATCACGTCTCTCTGACACTCAATTAACTTTTGTGTGCACCACTCTATACTGCCTTCGTCGGAGCTTATAGCATAATAACAAAAACAGAAGAACGACTACAGCATAAAATTTTCACTTAAGAGCAGCTTCTACTCCGATAAATGATTTACGATCAATGTTTCTGAAGATCTGCCTGTATTTTCGATAAATTGCTAACACGCCGCAGCTGCACACCAGCCTTTGTGAGGCAGCACATTGTTTGAACTGATGTCATATGTCCCTGTGGCGTATGTAAGTTGCACGTTTCCTGCCCTAATACTTCCCTTTCTACACCTCTGCTTCACATCGTGCTCTCTTCCTTCCACAAAGGTGCTAAGATGGCCCCCCTTTCAGGACTTTACTCTGTAGCCGGTAGCATTATTCACTGCCGGTGCAATTTCTACTCGTTCTATGAACACTGCGTTGGAATTGTAGTGGGTCGGGAGGCACGAGAGATGGCTGGCGAGATCCGTAAGCCCGTTTTCGGAGATTCTAAACATCACCTTCTCTACTTGATCACGTGGCCGCTAGATGTGGCAGTTTGTAAAAAACACTGGAGCAGACAACACACGTTTCGGTGTTTCCTTCAACAGTGGACCCATCTGCACATATACTGTGGGTGTTGCCTATGGTCTGCTTGATACTTATGTCGCTACTTGCAGAAGCAACCGGAAAAGCTATGTTTTACTTTTTACTGGCTATTATTACACAAAGCCCTTTTGCCATGCCTTGTCGAGAGCCAAAAATAAGTAATTTTATGGGCATGCACGGCAAAAACATTTTTCCAGTCAAAACATTACAAATCACATGCATAGCTAAACGGATGTATGGGTTGCCACTTTCTTTTTCTTCGTTACATTGCTACTTGAAATGTGAATGGAGAAATGTGAATGGAGATCGAGGTGCCATCGTTCATGATGTGGTGCAAGCGTGGTAAGCAGGCAGAGTAAAGTTGAGGTCAAGCAGTGTGACATTCATACATGGAGAGCGGTCTCACACATATACGAATACAGTGCTCACTATTTAGTTAAACATATGATAGTCAATTTTTTCAACTATATAATTGGTTCCCCTTGCACCGCAATCAATTTGTAAGAGAGATGCAAACTACACTCGAACTTTGAACAAGAAATCTATTTATAATATATTCACTTATATTTTTAATCCGAAAAGTAGGTAATTATATTATATGCCTTCGGCAGTATTCAATTCAGTGTGAGAAGTTCACGCGCATTTTCATAGGAGCGCGTTCATAATATTCACGCGCTCCTACAAAATGAACAGCGCAGTACACATGGTCGGGAAAGTTTAGAGGCCTGATCAAGTGCGAAAAGTACCCGTTGCTGTCTACACGAGCGCTAAACAAAATAATTGCTTAACATTAGAAACCACCAAAATTTTTGAAATCATGACGTCATCATCACGTGACATCGCCGCTTGGTCTCAATTGGGCAGATACCTGAGAAACTGTCAAACAGTATGGTGCAGAAAGGTTCGGGAGAGGGAATACAGTTTACCGAGAAGCACAAAAAGATGGCTACTTCAGCGTTCAAACCTCTGAGACAAATGCATATGGGATCTTGGTAGTCTTATTGGGACAGATATTTCGCACACCACCTGCGCACTTATTGGGCTTTCACGAATGTGACGGCGAAGCTGTCAGTAACTGATCAGTTCGCGCACATGGTACTGCAGATCTTTTCATTCCGGTTTCAGATCTCCAGCACAGTGGTGTGGTATACGAAGCCGTCACAAGAAACGATTGCCTCATGAGTGCTCACCTATGTGTGTACTCATAGCACTAACATGTGAGATGGCTATTGTGAAAAATCAAGCACAGCCTTTCTTTTTTTTCAAGATTCTAATTCTTTCGTTTCAAGCTTAAAATTGCCCTCCTTCCCCCTCCGTGCTTTTACCATCTTCAGTGTCAGTAATCCCCTCTCCTTTAATCTCCTTTATTTCCCTCACCCCTTCCCCCAGTGCAGGGTAGCAACCGGACGTGTGTCTGGTTCACCTCCCTGCCTTTCATTTCTTCCTTTCCTCCTCCTCCTCCTCCTTCAGTGTTAGTACAGCACGCTAGCTTTGTGGGACCCTTGGCTTAGCGAGTGGAAGCTGTGAAACCAGTCCACGTATCGCAGTTTTCATTTTCGCGGCGCAGGGGAATATGTGGCTCACACATTTGTGGCTGCACCCAGTGAGCACCCGAAAAGGCTCATCGGATAAATACGCTGGAGTGCGTATTCGCAAGTTCCGCAGAATTTCACGCCGCCCCACGGCCGCCAGCGTAATTTTTTTCAAAGAGTATCGGAGTAGCTGCGGGGCATGGGCGCTTATAGAATGTGCACGTACGTCTTGGCTGGCATTGAATTTTTAATAGAACGTTTCTATTGTAGTTACTGGGCGCATAAAGGTCACTACAGTCATTGCACAACCTCCGTTTGCAAAAAGGATGCGCTTTTCAGACACAATGAAGAAACAACTGAGGCGCTTATTCGCGTTCATCTGTACCTGTGAGTACGTTTCGTGCTTCATTCGTGCTTGAGATTTGCGGGGCACGTTTCGATATACTTTCCATTCGGCGCGTGACCTTCCGAATTGTTGCTATTGCGTTCATTGCTTCGCCTTTGCGGCATAGTTCTGCCGTTTTTTTTCGAAAATGCGTCAAAAATATCGGCTAGAGACATTCACGCCACAACAAGTGATATGTTTGGCACTCAGTACATTTTCGCCTTCAACAAGGCATCACATCCGAGTTTCTGAAGCGTACAAGTGGCGCATAATATGCGACTGCAAAGAGTTGAGTCATTGCGAAGTGAAAAAAAAACACTGCAGTGCGGGCCGCATACGTGCAGAGCGACTCCGACGCTAACTAGCCGTGTCCCCGACCACCACTTGACCCTTCTACCCTCCAGAAGACCACGTGCTACGTTTTCAGACGTCAAAGCCAAGCACCTAAACAGCATTCCATCAGGATATACGCCACCTGCGAAAATGGCATGTGCTTTGTGGTGCCTCGACCAGCCGCAAGTACGTCTAGGAATTCCGGGAATCAAAAAGAAAATCAATCACTTCAGAGTAGCATTGAAGCAAGCAACACTGCTAATATTACATGAGTTGTACTTAGACCGAACGCAAATATACACTGATGGGTTCGTCTCGTCCAGCAGCTCATCAGGTGCCGCTGTAATTCCGGCTGCAGCAATGACAATCAAGTTTAAGTTGTCGCATATTACTACATGTACGGCATCCGAGCTTGCTGCTATAAGGGCTGCTTTACAATATCTCGTTCAAGAACGTCCAGGAAAATGGGTCATATTCTATGATTCGAAGGCAGCGCTTCAGAGTTTGCAGTCTGCCATGCGTAGGAGGAGTCATAACCAATTGGTACAAGAAATAAGACATTGCCATCATGAAGCTCCATCACGAGGGCATGATATTATATATCAATGGCTGCCTGGACATATTGGTGTTACCGGAAATCAATTAGCCGATGATGCAGCCCACTCAGCCCATGACGGAACACGTGTAGTCCCGATTCCTCTATCAAAGAATGATGCAGCAAGACAACTTTACCTAGGCTCGAGATCTCACACGCACGTTCTGGTCGTCTACCAGCTTCCAAAGGTGTCAATTTTATGAACTGGATCCTTCGCTTAAGCTAAAGCTACCATCACAACTTTCCCGCTCCGATGCGACACTGTTATGCCGCCTTTAGTTGGGTGTTGCATTTACAAAGATGTACTCCTTTCGCATTGGTATGGCAGACACTCCTACATGCGACTACTGCGGAGCTGAAGAGACCATCGAACACGTCCTGTGCAGCTGCGCTTGCTACGACACACAGCGATGCCAGCTCCGGATGGTTTTGAATCAACTTGACCCCGGACCATTTTGTGTGCAGAAGATAATGATGATGTGTGGAGCTTTATGGCGCAAGGGCCAATTGATGGCCAAAGAGCGCCATTTCAATGAGTATAGAGATGTGGACAATGATATGTTGCGTGGCTGTATAGGGGCCTTAAAATTCCTCGCAATAATGCGGGTAAAAACATAAGTATTAAATACATGACAGTGACGTGATATGCATAGTAAAAAGCGTGACAAAGGTTTTGATAATAGAATCGTGTAAAAATATTTGGCACTAGCACAAGTGCCTCATCAGCGCCCTTGTGTCCAAGGGCTGTGAGGCAAGTGCTTTCTTGTATAGCCGCCGCAGCAAAAACCTGTCTGCAGAGGTCGTGCTACGGGATACCGGGGTATATGATATCAAAACTATGAATTTCTTTTTAAAACGCTAACAATGATTTATGACTAAAAAGCGGTTCCCTACCGACGAACATTCCAGGGTGTAAAGGTATATGTTGTCGGTAGGGTAATGGAAAGTGTTGTTTTCTTAGAGTGTCCAATTGTTTGCACTGAATTAAAATTTGGAGAACTGTTAGTGCTTCACCACATCTGTCACACAATGGTGGATCGCCACCAGATATGTGTGTGTCGTGTATGTGTGTCCTATCCTGAGCCTTGTTAGTGTTAGCTCTATTAGACGTGATTTTGATACTGGTGGCCAACAGCCAAGATGTGGCTTGATAACGTGTAGCTTGTTTTGTGTGTGTCTATCCCACTTGCTCTGCCAGTAGTCCCTGAGCTTTCGTTTGAGAGACGGCTTAAGATCAAGGGGCGAGATCGATATGGGTGTGGTGGAACTGATTTCGTGGACGGATGCAGCAAGCTGATCCGCCATCACGTTGTCTTGGATCTCGCGGTGTCCTGGCACCCAGCACACTACAACATGTTGTTCGAGTGTGTAGAAGTGTGCATAAAATAGAGTAGAGTGAGATGAGGAAAGGGTTTTTTGTTTTTTTAAGATTGTGCAGAGCCGTAACCACACTGAGGGAGTCCGTATAAATTACTGCTTTTTGTATTTGTGATTGCTTGATGTGTTTAGCCGCCACAAGTATCGCGTAAGCTTCTGCTGTGAAGATACTTGTGCCTGGATGTAGAAACCAGCATCCGAAAAGGATGGGCCGACAGCAGCGTAGGACACAGAGGAGTTAGACTTGGAGGCATCTGTAAAGAACTCGGGACGTGTGTATTTGTGTTGAAGTTCCAGGAAGTAGTTTCGGATATGGGCAATAGGTGCACGTTTTGTAACTTCTAGGAAAGACACATCGCAGTCTATAATCTGCCACTGCCACGGTGGCGGGTATACTGCAGGAGCCATTAAACTGTGTTCAAGTGACACTCCAGTTTCCTCAGTTACGCCCTTCAGGCGAACTGAGAAGGGCTGCCTCATCGAAGGCCTGTTTTGAAACAGAACAGAGCTCGACAAATCATTAATAGTGGAGTAGGAAGGGTTCTTTTTGTCTGCTTTCACCTTAAGAAAAGGACATCTAAGTTCGTTGTAGATGAAGTGACCATTCATTCGACTCAACGTAAAGGCTTTCTACAGGACTGGTGCGAAAAGCACCTGTAGAAAGGCGGATGCCCAAATGGTGCACGGAATCCAGCATCTTCAAAGCACTTTAAGTCGCCGATTGATAAACAATGGCCCCATAATCTAAGCGTGTGCGAATGGGGCTCCTGTACAAATTCAAGAGACATTGCCTGCCGCTACCCTATGTAGTACGTGACAACACTTTCAGAACACTCATGGTTTTTGTACACTTTGTTTTTAGATACTTAATTTGCGGTACGAAGGTCAACTTGTTGTCCAAAATTAGGCCTAAGAATTTATGCTTGGCATTAACAGACAGACGTTGACCATTCAATTGAATGTCAGGTTCTGGGTGCATACCTCTCTTTCGGGAGAACAAGACACATATGCTTTTTTGTGGGTTCAGTCGGAATTCATTTTCTTCTGCCCATTTAGAGACCTTGTTCAAAGCTAGCTAAACCTGCCGTTCACACATTGCCAGGTTGCATGACTTAAAGCCAAGCTGGACGTCATCGACATATGTACATTAGAACATATTACGGGGGATGGAAAGGTGCAAGGAATTCATTTTGATAATAAAAAGTGTACAACTAAGTACATCGCCTTGCGGTACTCCCGTTTTTTGAACAAATAATTGGGAGAGAACACTTCCCACATGCACACGGAATGTCCGATTGGACAAGTAACTCTCAATTATGGAAAGCATTCTATCGCACACACCCAGGTGAGACAAGTCTCTTAATATGCCAAAACGCCATGTTGTGTCGTAAGCCTTTTTGATATCGAGAAACACAGAAAGAAAGTATTGTTTGTGGACGAAAGCGTCTCGGATCTGTGCCTCGATACGCACCAGATGGTCAGTGGTAGATCTACCCTCTCGAAACCTACATTGGTATTGGTCAAGCAGATTGTGTGTTTCAAGAAAATATAAAAGTCGGCAGTTTATCATTTTTTAAAAAGTTTACAAAGGCAGCTGGTTAGTGCGATTGGCCTATAACTTGAAACAGAAGAAGGGTCCTTGCCCTGTTTCCAAATAGGGATAACAATGGCTTCTTTCCAGGAAGTAGGTATGGTGCCAGAAAACCAGATAGCATTGTATAGGGAGAGTAAAGTTTTTCGTGTTTCAAGCGGCAGGTTTGTCAACATTTCATACATGACATGGTCGTGGCCTGGGGCAGAATTACTGCAGGAATTTAATGATGTTTGTAGCTCAGCTAAGTTGAAAGGTTCGTTGTATGCCTCGTATTTTGTACAGTTGTATTCCAGTTTCTGCTTTTCGATTTTTGCTTTATATCTTTGAAAAGCTTCAGTATAGTGTGAGGAACTAGAGACCTGCTCGAAGTGTGCACCGAGGAAGTTCGCCTGATATTCCAGGCTGTCACCCTGTGCGTTTACGAGTGGCAGTGAATGTACTTGTCTTCCTGCTACTCTACCAACCATGTTCCAGACTTTAGCCTATTGGGTATATGAATTAATCCCCGATAAAAACTTGTGCCAGCTTTCTCTTCTGGCCTGCCGACACGTTCTTCTGGCCTGAGACTTCATTTTCTTAAATGTGGCAAGGTTTTCGGCTGTCGGTGAGTTCCGAAGCACCCTCCATGCTTTGTTTTGCTGCCTGCGTGCATTTTGGCACTCTGAGTTCCACCATGGCACACGTCGTTTTCGATGATGTCCATTCGTTTGTGGTATGCTTTTTGTTGCTGCATCGATCAGAGACGCTGTTAAGTAGTCGACAGCCGCATCAATTTCTAAAGTGCATATGTCGCACCAATTTATATGTGTGATGGTATAGAACTGTTCCCAGTTGGCTTTGCTTAATAGCCATTTTGGAACCTGGGACGGGCATTCAGTTGATGTAGGTGTGCTCAAAACTACGGGAAAATGGTCACTTCCGTAGGGATTAGTGATGACTTTCCAGTGAAGTAGAGGCACAAGCGATGGCGATACTATACTTAGGTCTATTGAGGAATAGGTATTGTTAGCGAGGTTATAATAGGTTGGTTCTTTCCGATTCAGGAGACACGCGCTTGAAGAGAGAAGAAACTGTTCAATCAGTCGACCTCGGGCGTCACAACGAGAGTCGCCCCATAGCCTGTTATGTGCATTAAAGTCCCCTAGAACATGATGGGGTTCGGGAAGTTCATCCATCAAAGACTGGAATTCATGTTTGCGTAGTTGAATATGTGGAGGTATGTATATAGAGCAAACGGTGACAAGTCTGCCTAGAAGCACCACTCGAACCGCCACTGCCTCAAGAGACGTTTGGAGTTTCAAGTGTTTACATGCTAAACCTTGCTTAACTATAACAGCTACACCTCCAGATGATGCCACGGCATCATCATGGTCCTTTCGGAAAATAATATAACTACGTAGAAAGTTGGTGTGTTTAGATTTTAAGTGTGTTTCCTGTACACACGGCACTTTTGGTGACTGAATGTGTAGAAGTTCTTGGACATCGTCGAGGTTTGTGAGAAGTCCTCTGACATTCCATTGTAGAATCTGTGTTTCCATATTTCATGGGAAGTGGTGCTGTGTGTACGAAAATGAAGTGGCTGTTCAAGTGAGAAGTTGTAACTTAAGTAGCAGGGCCGTTGTTGGGCCCTGTTATTGGTTTCTTGGTTCTTTTAGCGCGCTCTATGGAGCCACGCCGCGTTTCCGGCACCTGAGGTACCGCATTTGTGTCCATTGCCTCACGTGAAGCACTGGACGCCCGCGTACGCGAGCTGCTGTTGCGTATTTGCGGCCTCGCCTGGTGAGACGTGGTCGGTCGACCCGACGACCCTGGAGTCACCTGAGTCTCTGGCTTGGTAGGTGGAGCAGGCTTGGCTGCTTCCACCATGGGGGTGGCCACCACACCCGATGGCTCACTTTGCGTAGGCCTAGGTAGTGGCGGAGGGTGATGCGACGCTGCCCCCTGACGCGCCGCATCAGCGTAAGTTGTGCCGTGAAAAGCCGAACACCTTCGGGGTGCTTCCTTGAAGGAGATATTTTCGCGAATCTTCAGTGTGATAATGTCTTTTTCTTTTTTCCACTGAGGACAAGAACATGAATATGATGCGTGGTCTCCGTCACAGTTTACACAATGTAGGGTTTCATTACAATTGTCAGAGATGTGGCCTTGGGCACCGCATTTCGCACAAGCAGGTCGACCACGACAGCTCTGAGAGCCATGGCCGAACCTTTGACACTGGTAACATCGGCGGGGGTTTGGTATGTAGGGTCTGATCGGTGTCTTTGTATAGCCAGTTTCAATTGTTTGTGGTAGTTCACTGGTGGCAAAGGTCAGTACCAAGTGTTTCGTGGAGGTTTCCTGATTGTTCCTTCGGATGACGATTCGCTTCACATTGGTCGCATTCTGTTCTTTCCAGCCCTGGAGGAGTTCAGCCTCATTCAGGTCAAGGAGGTCTGTGTCAGAAACAACTCCACGTGCAGAGTTCATGGATCGATGAGGTGTTACGCTGATGGGCATGTCGCCGAATGTTGCAAGGTTCTTTAGTTTGTCAAATTGTGTTTTGTCTCGGAGTTCTAAAAGAAGGTCACCCCTAGCCATTTTTGTAACTTTGTAGCCATCACCCAATGTTGCTGTCAGGGACCGCGATACTATGAATGGGGACACTGTTCTGGCTGTTTTGTTGGGCTTCTCACTGTGTACAACATGATAACGAGGGAATACTTCTTTGGGTCGGCTGAAAAAGGAAAATTCTTCGGTGCGTACGCGCTTTGAAGCGGCACGATCATTGAGGAGTGGAAAACTTCTCTGCATAATAGAGGAATGTAATTCAGTAACGATGGCGGCCACCCACCATGGAGCCCAACGAGGGGACGCTACAAGGTTCATGAAACGAGAAAAATGCAGACGCCAGCCGTACACCGCTACGATAACCTAATGCGCGTAGGCCAAGGTTGGCTAGTTGCACAAGGTTAACCCAAGCCGCCTATGAAAATGGGGAAGTAACAGAAGAAATCAGAAGACAGGATAGATTTAAAGAGGAGAAAAGACGAAGGTGTGGGGAAGAGAGAGATAGAAAAAGGCGACTGCCGATTTCCCCTGGGTGGGTCAGCCCAGGGGTGCCGTCTACGTGAAGCCGGGGCCAAAGGGGTGTGTTGCCTCTGCCGGGGGGCCTTAAAGGTCCAATCACCCAGCGTCGGCTCAACCCCCAGGATCCCCTTTTCACCGGACACGGCAAAGCCACGCACGGCTAGGCGTGGGAAGGAGTAGAAACTCCCCCGTTAGCTCGGGTCCGTGGTGTCGCTACACACCAAACGCCTACTTGCGCAGGCGCCCCTGCGGGACGTGCAGAAGATACTAGGACCTTGGGCATCTGCCTCAGTTGCGCAGAAAGCAACTAATGCACTGCTAATTTACCTAATGTCAACAAACCTGAGCGATCGCCTGTAGACTGTGTGTGCTCCCCGAGTGTGTTCGTGATTGTGTGTACCTTCTCATCTCTCTGCAACCTCTTTTCTCTCTTTTGTCCCTTCCCCAGTGCAGGGTAGCAAGCCGGATGTGCGTCTGGTTAACCTCCCTGCCTTTCCTTGCATCTTTATCTCTATCTCTCTCCGACGCTAACTCCGATACTCTCAGTGGGTACAATATTGTACCACCCTGTGCGCCCCTTATCGGCGATGAAACTTGCCAATACCTTTTCTGCAAACGTCTCATCTTCTAGGTGCCTATGGCAGCCAATGCTGAGAGTAAATTAGTTACGTCCCACTTTGGTCACTAAAAGCCGGCTGCCCAGAAAGTAAGACAAAACATGACCTACATGAGTGAACAGATTGTTTGCCAAAGCTTAGCTTTGCTAGAGGTAAATTGTGAATGTCATATCTATTTCACGCAGTTCAAGCTTTATTTCTGCGACCTCTCTGCTAGACCAGTCACTGCCCACCACAACAAGCAAATGGTGTCACATCAATGATTTTCGAGGACACAATGGTCATTCGCAATGCATGTGTTACAGTTATGTGAATATATTATTACGCTAGCAAACATATTTTTGTCGAAAAATTGGCATACTGAAATTAAAGTTTCCAAACTATAGAAGGCGTCGAGACACTTGGCGTTTGTTTTCCTGCGCGTGGATGGGTATGCTATAGAGCTCACGCAGCCATCCGTACTTCTTGCTGCTATCAGAGAAATATGGCTCATTAACTCACACTTTAAAATATAGTTACTGCGCATATACAAGCTTGCTTTTCCACAAACTTGCCCGCAAACTATCCACAAACTTATCAATGGGTTCTTTTCAAATGTGAAAAGCGGCTCCATGGAGGTTACCGCAATCGACACTGGGGGTCGATGGCCTCTGAAGTTATCCGCAACGCACCGGTAAAGAAATCTCGGGGGAAAATATTTTTCAGGAATGATATGCAGACGATTTGTGAGACCTCTCAGTTAGCACCTTTTGCCACCCTGCGACACGTTTATAGAGGCTGCTTGGCCTTGTGACCACTCCTCCCCTCCCAATAAAAAGAATGTGACGCGCGTCACGTCGTCCCCCCTTTGCATGTACAAGCTAGTCTCTCGGAAAAAGTCTAATGTTATGCTACCTTTCAACCATAGTAACGTCGAACACACACTGCCAAACATTCCTCACCTCCGCGCAAAGGTAAGACCACCAGATGTTCTAGGAGTCTAAAAATTTGGACACGGCAATGTCAAGCTTTTGTGCGCTTCAGAAACGCTTCTGCAGTCCCCTGGCTACAAAGACGAGCAACCAAGCAGGTTCTGGAATCCTCAGCACAAGTGCCAAACCACCTGGTCAGGATTGCAGCACGCTTTCTTCCCTTCTTTCTTTCTGTCACTTCCTCTCTTTTTTCCTTTTTTCAGCAGCCCCTTGGGGTTACATTGTGCATTGGAGACGTTTAGCGACTAGATTTACCCACCGGGCTAGACGCTGAAGTCTGGAATCGGGAGAAATAACTCATATGTGTTTCGGAGGCATAGCCATGTTCAGCGGCACCGCTTTCGACAAACGTCCGAGCTGACACGAGACAATTTAATGGTTGTTTTCAGAGATGATGCCACTACCAATAAGCGTTTGCAAGATTTATTATATGTTGAAAGTTTTTGATCCATGCATCTTACGAAAAATTAGTGAACACTAGAAATTACGAAAAATGACATGGTCCTCCTAATGTGCAATAAATGTTGTGCATTAGCAGTAAAAGGAAAAAAAGTAAATTTGCACAAACCTGGCAAGCAGAAAAATGAGCTAAATTCACTGCTGTCTTGCATTTTTCTAATTAACTTACGACAATTTTTTCCTGAGAGAAAGGCCTGCTGCTCTAATGTTGAAAATTTCAGATTTCCATCTTGGACAGTTTTTTCTTCTCGTCGGTAATGCCTAAACAAGTGGATCCATCAATTTGTGAATTCAAGTAGTTTTTTTATTAACTATTCGTAAGAATGCGATACAACTTCGTGTAGAAATTAGGTACATTGTACCCTGTGAACCCTTTCAATATTGTTGTTCTACACAAAAAATCAAAAAGTTATTCCCTCCTAAACTTACATTGTTCTGCCTATTTTGATTGAAGCCTGCATGACTTTCTGATTGCTTTACTGGCTATATATCTCTATAGAAATCTTGCATAATGCTTCAAGAAGAGGCTCAGAAAATTTAATTCAGTTATGTTGAACATTTTTACCACACTGCCAGTGCAACGGAGGCTTGTACAGCAAAAACACTGGTCTATGCTCACACTGTTTTTATTGCTATGCAATACCGCTTCAAACTATGCAACAATTCTAGCTATCATTGGAAAGTGGAGAATGTAAGCTTTATAACGCAATACAATTCACATCAATAGGCTGAGCGTAGAATTTCAGCAAACAATAGGGAGTTTTAGAGTAGCGCACCACGAGCCCTTGCAGTGCAGTTGCTGCCGCTGCGCATGCGTCGTAACGCGAGTCGGCGTTCGCGTTCGCGAACAGCAAGCAAAACATCTGAAAATGCGTGCGGTGATGGTGGCCCACATGTGGCCCGCAAGCGCTTGTTTCGATGCTATGGGCGGTCATGGCGGCCCCCATGTGGACTGCAAGCATTGGTTTCGAGGCTATGGTGTCGCTGCAATCGTGCGTTGCGGATCGCAGTAGGGCAAACGCTATTTTGAAACTCATATGGCGCCCGCTACGCCTGCAATGCCCGCAGCACTTGCAATCGGTATCCTAAAACTCCCTAATGAGTAAAATGCCAAGCGGGTGCTGCCGCAGTGAGACCCCCCCCCCCCCGCCTTCATAACTTTTTTGTTGGGCTAGTTGGTGCATACTTACCTAATTCTAAAAAGATGCATACTATCGGGCAAGAAAATTGAGGACAGAACAGAAAGGCGTCACTAGCAACTAACTTTTTTATCGGAAAATCAGTGAAATATATAAGCGTAGCAACCATGCACGCGCACATTCTCTCACATGCTAGTAAAAAAACAAGCGATTAAATTGTCAACAAAAGAAGAATGACAAAAACGCCACTAAATAAAAAAATATTCTAAAAAATTGTGCCTTTGCATAAAGCACGGAGGGAGCAAGAACGTTGTGTGAAAAATAAACTTTCTGCACATTTGCCTGCACATTGTGCTTCGTGCAAGCGTGAGGCTGGGTTTTCTGGTGTACCCGTCCTTGTAGAGAGTAATGATACCTTAGCACGTGAAATTATGGAAGCATTCTACATTAAAACGTTGGGAGATACGGATGTTAGAGTTACATATGTTGCTGTGCGTGGTGAGGAATATTTCTTTCTTAGAATCATTTTGGTTTAGTGGCTTTTTTGTCATCATTTTCTTGTTGTCAATCTTATGGCTTGTTTTTGACTAGCATTTGAGGCAATGTGCACGCGCATGCTTGCTATGCTTATATATTTCGCTTATTTTCCAAGAATAAAGTTAGTTGCGAGTGACGCCTTTTCTGTTCTGTCTTTAATTTTGTTCCCATGTGGGATGCATTTTTGCGTATTTGAGTAAGTACTGTGTTATTTTCGAATGATGAAGCCCTTGCAACACCAAAATGTTTCTGTTCACCTGTCCATCTTGTTACAACAAGGGTAAGCTGTATACAAAAAATACAAGAAATTAAAGCATCATACCATACACAGGACTAAAAATATCAGCATAAGAGAAACCGAAAATATGCAGCCTGACTGCTCGTATCTCTAAATTCGACCAAAAGAGAATGCTCTTTGTCTCAAAGGTGCAACGATAGCAACATGCTTCAGTTGACCTTGCAATCTCGTCCACGTCTACCATATACCTGACCCTTTCACCAGGACTAAATGCAAGGAACACGTTGTATTCGAAAATGGG
This sequence comes from Rhipicephalus annulatus, assembly GCA_013436015.1. Classification (NCBI taxonomy): domain Eukaryota; kingdom Metazoa; phylum Arthropoda; class Arachnida; order Ixodida; family Ixodidae; genus Rhipicephalus; species Rhipicephalus annulatus. The sequence goes on along the minus strand of WOVY01012012.1, from coordinate 7,328 downwards.
CCTAGACCATCGACCCACGCAAGGATTCCGATGGACCCTAAAACTGCTGTTTATACACTGCAACGTTGCTCACAGAGTGTATCGTTACGTAAGATCCCTGTCTGGGCCACAGACTTCCTGCACGTCTTAGAACGAAAAGTGCAATTAAAGGCTCATTTTTTGTTCATAGACACAACCTGAGAACTCACAACAAAAATTTGCGTAGCATCTTTCTGTTGCAGTAAGTAAGTGACACACGCATCGTAGATAAAACGGTTAGTTACTTAAAAAAGGTTTGTTAGTGCTCAGTTGCAATTTCGGTTTCAGAGAGCGCCAAATGAGGTGCGACCTAACGTGGTTTTCGTGCGAACATAGCTGGATACATGAACAGAAAACATCTTGGACCTGGTCACCGCACAGACAACTTTCTTCAATAAAGGCTTCCTGGGTGTCACGACAATTGCCTCTGAGATGTAAATATGCATGACCCATAAAAATGCACAGCCAAAACAATGACATCAACTTTTGTGCTCCCCTAGAAGTCTGCCCCCTCTTCATTTGATGAAGTCTGCGAGCAGAGCACTTGCAGGGGTTGTGGAAGCCAACACAAACTTAGGTAGTGGGTTGTTTAGATAGGTAGTGTGTTGGTTAGATGGAAACCAAAAGGGTGTTCTACAAATAATGGTGTGACAAGCACTTTAAAGTTGATTTTAAACGTATCCCAGCATATATAATTTCTTTACATTTTCTTTATATTTTGTAGACAATAAGCATTTCCACATATATATATATTCCACAAGTTAACTCAACTGCAAAGGCTGCTCCGGGCAAATGCAAGAGAAGGAACAAAAGATACAAAGATGCAGCACCATCTTCCAACTGAAATATATTACAAAGCAGTGCAGATGTATGTACAGCCCTTAATGAGAACACACAATGAGCCCATGAAAAACATAGCAGACGTCATTAGTAGCTTTTTGAATGTAGTACAGCAGTTATGATAAAAATGTTAAAAGATATAGGGTGGACAAACACACAGCTTTTCACCGGCAAAGACTGAAACCTACAACCTTCGGATAATGCATTTGATGCTCTTATTATTTAGCTAAAGTGGCGGCTGTCCTCTAATCGACATTATCAAGTGTTTCCGAGCACGTAAACCTAGGAGTGTTCGTGGGCACGATTCGTAGCACGTGATCTTTCTACGTTTTAGTAACTGACATTAAGGCCTCCTACACTACCTAAAGGCATTATATCTACAGGAACAAGACCCTCGCCATTAGTAAACAAAAGACATTTTAGGGACTCAACTTTCTTTGTTAGAGGGGTTATGTTCACCATGTGTTTAAAACATGTTACACACTGTGATTATTTTACACGCCTGTGATCAGAGCTGCAGCCTTTTTAGTTCATTCAAAAGGTGGATCTGCCCTGGCAAGAAAGTACACTGCCTGTGCTTCAACACTTTCTCCCTACCTCCTTGAGTCTGCAAGAGACACTGTGCATGCAATGTGCGCAGTTGCCCTATTCCTTTCTTGGGGCTTCGATGTGGCCCAAGGATCCCGCCGAGGATCCATCACATACGTAAGCAAACTTACAGCTACCAACAAGAACACGTCTTGAGTGAAACCCACAATCTTAAAATGGAATGTTTTCTCGAAGAATGCATCATCCACATTGTTTGAGATGAGTCGATTGCCACAAAGCATTCTGCAAAGACAAGTGCATGTTCCGCCTTTGAGCCACTGTTGAATACTGCTACACAAAAGCAGCAATGGCTTCCAAGCAAAAGGTTCATACCACCAATATGAGTGGTATTCTCTGAGAAACCACCTTAAGTTTAAGAATTTAATCTTGCCTCATTCAAGAAAGAGCTACGCTATTTCAAGAAGTTGGAGCACATCCTAGGAAAGCTTCAAAGTGGGCACTACATTCTTCTTCCAGCCAATGGATTCTGCCTAGTGAAACACCAAAAAGCACCCACGAAGCAGGAGGATCTTACAGCACTAGAAGTCATCAACCTTTTATTATTATTTTTTCTTCCAGCACAAGCCAAATACGAGTCCTTAAAAATCAGTGCAATGACAAACCAATATAAACAGCCTGCCAACGCAAAAGATCTACTGCTCTGCGTCAAGGATGCTATCGAATTTCTTTGAGCAGTATCCTTCCCTGGAAAGTGTTGAATGTCACAGAAAGGTGTTTGAAAGTGTTTCTCGACGCTGTTACTTGAATCTACCTTTCCTGGCTAAGTCATGAAGGTGTATTTGTAACTGCAGGGTACTAGTATTGAATCGAGCATTGCATCAATACTTAGAGACGTGCACTTTACCAGTATTTAAAGGAACAATAATAACAGATTACTAGGTTTCAGTGCTGTACAATCTCTTCCTATGTGCGTAATTTTTTACTGTTTATTTGATAGAATCTGCGGGACTGTACGTAGGTTGTCAAGCCCAGTATGAAGGTTTTGCAGCGCAAGCTTCAGCATCTTGTGGCAAACACATGAGATTTCAAAGTTTCACAATAGAATCGCTGCGCTTAACACAGCTTTTTACAAAATAAAGCAGGAGTTGGCGGTATAAGTCTCGTATAAGTATTAGCGGCGGCTGTCTTCTTGTGTACATTATCGAGTGTTTCGGAGCGCGTAAACATGGGAGTGTTAGCCGGCACGGTTTATAGCACATGATCTTTTACGTGTGCGTAGCTGACAAAAATCCCTCCTACACTACCTAAAGGGATTAAGTCCACAGGAACGAGATCTTTGGTATGAATGAACAAAAAAAAATTTTAGGGGCTTCATTGGTGTTGTTAAAGAGATTGTGTTCACCACACGTTTAAAACATGTTACACACTTCTACCTGTTATCGGAGCTGCAACCTTTTTAGTTCATTTAGGAGGCGATCTGCACAAGAAAGAAAGTACAAAGCGCCTGCACTTCAACACTTCCCCTACCTCCTTAAGTCTGTGAAAGACACTGCGCATGAAAGTACAGTGTGCCTTATTCTTTTCTTGGGCTTTTTATATGGCCTGCCACTCTTGTTCACGCCTACAATCTATCGCATACCTAAGCAAACTCACAGCTATCAACACAACACATCTTGAGCAAAGCCCCAAACTTAAAATGGGATGCCTACTTGGAAAATGCATAATCCACCCTGTCTGTGATGAGACGAACTGCCTCAGAGCAGTCCTGCAAAGGCAAGTGCACGTTCCGCCTTTTAGCCACTTTTGAACACCGTGACACAATAGCCGCAATGGCTTCAAGCGCAAGGTTCATAGCACCAATGTGAGTGTTATTCTCTGAGAAGAAGCCTTATGTTCAGATATTTATTTATGCTTCATTCAAAAAGCAGCTACGCTACACCAAGACGTTGGAGCACATTCTAAGCAATCTCAAAGTGGGCATGACGTTTTACTCACAGCCTAATGATTCTGCCTCGTGAAACACCAATAAATATCCGCAACGCAGGAGGATCGCTACAGCACTAGAACTCAGCAACCTCTTATTATTATTTTTTTCCTTTCAGCACAGGCCAATACAATTGATTTAGTATCAACGCAATAATTACCAAATATAAACAGTCCGCAAGGGCAAAGTATTTACTGCTGTGCGTCAAGGCTGCTATCGAATTTCCTTGAGCAGTATCCTTCTCTGAAAAGTGTCGAATGTCACTTGGCAGATGTTGGGAAGTGTTTTTTCACGCTGTTACTTCAGTCTACCATTTTCTCGCTAGGTCACAAATGTGTATTTGCAATGGCAGGGTATTAGCATGGAATCGAGCACTCTATCAATTCCTAAATCCCTAGACTTGACCTGTATTTGAAGAAACATAATAACAAATTCCTAGATTTCAGTGCTGTACGATCTCCTGCTATGTGGATAATGTTTTTTTGCTGTTTAATTTGGCAGAAATCTGTGGGCTGCAAGCAGATTGCGTTGCCCAGTACGAAGGTTTTGCAGCACAAGCTTCAGCTTTTTGTGGCAACACAGGAGATTCCCGAATGTTTCACAATCGAATCCCTGCGTTAACACAGCTTTTTTAAAAAAAAGGTGCACAAGTTAGCGGTATGAGTCTCGTCCATGGAAGCCACTGCTGCCTTTCTCGTTGGGGCAAACCAAATGGGGCCAAAAGGGCGGTCATTCACATGGCCTTGCAGAATACTTCTGTGTGCATCACCTTGTTACAAGGTGGCTGAAACAATTTACAAGTGGACCAATTTATGAAAGCAATTGACAATTTACAAGGTGACGGCCATCCATTGAAAGCAAGCCGAACGGCAGGAGAAGGTTATTACTCGAGTCGTGGCACATTCAGAGGACCGCCCATAACATCAATCGCTCTCTCGGAACCCTTCTCCCATTGGTACACATGACTGCGCTCCATGGCAAAACGAGAAAGAGAGGGGGGTCATTATCCGCCCCACGAGTGCTTTGAACACGCCGCTGCTACGTAGCCCCGCAGTCATCCCTGGGCACGGTGTTAGAATAGGTTAGGTGGAGCGACGCTCGGTCTCCGCCGCGCAGCCTCCCCGCCGAACACGGAGACGCGTTTCGCAATTTTTCCGACAGGCAGCGCAGAGTGTATCGAGGCTTCAGGTCAGCCGCTTCAACGGGGGCCGCGTCGCTTACAAAGCTGCATTTGCGACAATTCTTCAACTGCTGGCCGTTCGTTTTTTATCAGGGTAACCACACATATCACTCTGTTTTGAAAGTAAATGCAAATGCACAACATCAAGGAAATTCAGTGGAGGTAGCCAACAGATGGAAACACATAGAAAATATAGCTTCTGCGAACAGTGATAATGAGTGTGCAGGTGAACACTAATTTCAAAAATATTTTAGCTCGTGCACAAATAATTCCACCGTGGCAAACTGGGTGAGCCACTGTGACGAACTGGCGTAATAATCACTGGGTTAGCAGCCGAGCATCTCAGCAACTGATGCACCGTGGCGGAGTCAAACTGGGTTAGTCAAATAGAAAAAGATATTCACTGAAAAAGATAACGCTGTTGTGTGTGTGTGGAAGGGGGGGGGGGGCTGACGTTTCACTAAATGATGGTTGTCAGAAGGAAGGAACACTCTTGACATTGGTAGGTTAGAAATTGCTCTTATGGGCTGTCGTTGTGCATGCCCCATATCGGATTATGCTTGGCACGTGTAAACTTAAGTTTACACGCGCTGGCTGGCGCGTGGTAATGAAGGTTGACGTACGTTTAACGACCAATCCATCATGGCTCACTATGCGCCATTCCGATTGTGCCTTTCGTTATTCGTCACAGACGTTCTGTTTAGAAATTAATGCCCTGCTGTGGGTGCACAAACGTGAAATGGTCGTGCTCGTTTCCTTTTCAGCTTCCTAACCATTTGCTTTTCAGTTTCTTCTTTCGGGAATGAAAGTAGAGAGTGACACCATATTCCGTGACGTCACTGTCTGAGCCGTTAAATCTAACTCGCCAAACCAGACCAGGCCCCATTCGTGCACATACGTTCGCCAGTCGAAACGCCTGCCACCCAAACGCTAGCCTATTTGAAATAGCTTATCCTTGTTCATCAAGTCCTTATTTACACAACTTATATTGTCCAGATGAGCAAGAAGTGTTTTTGTGCCGCGATGCAACTCTGGCTACAAATCGCGCTCGGAGAAAGTTTCCCTTTTCGCTGCTCCGAAGGATAGTGACCGCTTGAAAGTGTGGCGACAAGCTATTCCACGGAAGGATCGCGAAAGAATGGCAGCCGCCTCTTTTTGTTGAGATAAAGAGCAGCGCCAAAACACCATGCTGTTTCTACGTTCCAGGCTGAAATCACTCTACCGAGCACCGCTCTCCTTCGGGTCCACTCAGAGATGTCACACGTGGCGTCTTCGTGCCCCGGTAAAAGCCACAGTGCCGAGCTTCCGGTGATTACTGACGTCAGGCTCTGTGCATCTCTGACTGATGAGCCGCGAACGCTCAAATCAGCACCAGATGTCCAGGCATGCCACCTCGGAGGTGCCTTGACCGCGACTGCCGTTTGACAAAACATGGGTGGTCGGCCCGAGTGGCGAGATGACAGACTCGTTGCACCCCGCTCAAGCAAGATTTGGCAAAGGAGGCAGTATCACCGGTACCATACCCGTGTTTGGTTTGTGTATTTGTTTATGTGTGTTTGTTGGGGTTGGTGCCAGCAAATGAAACTCGTGTGTGCTGCGGGACACGACTGGACAGTGCCCTATGAACCAGTTCCCCGATCAGGGATCTTGGGAGATGAGACGGTATTTAATCAGCCATCGCAGGCTGCTTAGGGTGGTTAACGGAACTTGTTCGAGAGACAGCGTTTTCAATGTAGAGCTTTCATGTTAGAGCTTCTGGCCAGAGAGACCGTGCCATAAAAATATTGTGAATAAACCCTCTCCACGAAGTTCAACCTCCTCCTGCCTTGACATCTTGATCCCGGATCTTTGGTGCCGCAAGCCCCAGTCGCAACAACTGGATGGCAGCGTTGGGATAAGACACAGCGACGGAGAGTGGCATGAACCGGAGGTCAGCCGAAAGCTCTAGCCCTGGAATTCGGCGGGATCGACGCAGCATACCACGACCACACGCATTCGAGTGAGTGCCTGGCATTGTGCTTGTGATGTATTGAGTCTTTTACCCTGGACCCGTTAAAAGATAGGTATAACGGACAACTGCCTAGACAGTGTGGTTGTTAGTAGGGCACAGAGCAGCAATTGATTATTATCTGAGCAAGTAGGTTGAGTACGAAAGCAGGTAATTTAGGTACGTGAATTTTGCAGGAGTTCTAAGAGTACGTTGCGGTGAAGGTTTTGGATGTTGAAGGGCCGAGGAGTGAAAAAGAAATAGGAAAGTGTAAAGAGGGAGGTTGGCCACGTAGTGCTACTTGTGCTTATGCTTTCGGTATCCGCTGTGGGATTTACCAGTTTCAATTTCTCCAGATGCAGAATTGAAACGCTGATGGGTTTGTGTTTTTTTTCACAGCTGAGCCAAAGGTACGTAGTCGCCATGGACCTTATGAGATTGACGAGAGATAACCTGCTAAACCTGTGTTGGGATTTTGACCTAGAATTCGAAGATAATAAGCCTGCATCCAACTGTGTGAAGTAATGTGTCCAAGAGAATTTCGACCCGCTAACCAGAACACCAGGGTGAATTCAGAAGAGAAAGCGAAGGAAGATATTAGGGAGTGCTTTGTAGTTATGAGCAGCTTCCTGTAGTGCGAGCTAGTTTCTTCGGAAGAAAACAGCTGCCGTATTACGAGACACGTTAAAGGTTCTCTGAAACGGTTTTATCACGTCCCGTTTTTGGAATAACCCACTAATAAAGCAAATCATTGCCACCGTAATTGAATG